>OW818031.2:54105488-54705488 GCA_942486065.2 Calliphora vomitoria | reverse complement strand
AGGGATGGATTTAGTCGTCTTCATTCTTTCTGGAATTTACAATATAAATCTGTATTACGACATTCTTGATTCAATAATTTTAAAGTGCATTTAATATTTGGCCCACCACTGTGCTTCTTACAATGTAAACTAAATGATCGCCATATCTCTCCGAAACGAACAACTGTTTGCATTTCTTCTGCACACTCACTCACTTCTCACTTTATTTATTTTTTATTTTTACACTTCCAAAAACACACAGATTCACATTCATTTTTAGCCACTTAATTAATTAAAGATCGTTCCGTTCTTAGGACGCTTTAGTCTACTACATATTTTTTCATTCTTCCTTCTTATCCATATAAAATTCAGAATGTATCTACATACGTATTCATTCATTCAATTTCGTTTAGATACAGAGATACACATGCAATAAATTGTGTGAAAATGTGTGCGAGTGAGGAGAGAGAGAGAGTGTGTTTTTAATAGACTCTTGCCTGATCTCGTATATTTAGGCGCATTTTTAATAAGAAGATGTGAATATCTAGTGTGATGATTTCCTGTATGAAATGCCATTTTTATATAAAAAAATAAGAAAAAGTATAAATTGTATAAATTTATAAATATTTGTGTGTGCATTTGTTGGTGCACTCATATTGTTGTAATATTTATTTGTATGTTGTAAGTATATTCCAAATTTAATTAATAGAGTAGATAGAGGTGGTGCTACTTGTGGCAGGCAGACTTTTATTTTCTCAGTTTTTGTATATTATTTTTGTTTTTAGGATTTAGAACGTGTGTCATTGCTTAAATTATGGTTTATTTTTAAAAATTTTCTAAAATTAGAATAATAATGTAGAGAGGATAAAAAAAGAATTTGATAAATTATAGAGTGTTATAAGTATATACTTCCTTAGTATGTTTTTTGTGTGTGTTTTCAATTAAAGAAATAGTTTAGATTGGAACTTATTTTTAAATATCCTGTAGTAAGCTATTATTGAGATAAAGTCGAAAGTGAAAGGTGGATAAAGAACGTCTAAATTTGCTATTTAACATGTCCACAGAATGGACTCAACCCTCTAGTTTTATGTGTGATAATGTACAGTGGAGCAGAATCAAAATATTTTGGAAATATTGTAAATCTGCAATTTATAACTGGTTGATTCAATTCACATAGGCATAGCAGAGGAGTATTGAGTATAGCAATAGTTTAGACGATATAAGGTTACCAAATTTAACCCTTTTTGCCTCATTTCTTTCATATTTCTAGCTTCAGGCGTTTGGACTGTACCACAGTGGTTTAGAAACGTTTTCGGTATCTCGAGAACTATTAGATTTATCGTAAGGAAATTTCACAAGATTTGAGCTGAGATATTGAGTTGACTTACAGTTGTTCAGCTTTGTAGCCAAAATGGGGGCCAGTGGGAGGCCCCTCAAAGTTTGTCTTACATTTTTTTTTAAAAATCAACAAAAATTCAATTGTGATGCGAATAAGCTGAAACATAAAATATAAATAGTTCTTTTTAAGATCTACAAAAAAAATCTCTTTTAGTTCAAGAAATATTTACGTTTATTTATTGCATGTCTGACTCAAAAATGCTTGATTTTTTCACATTTTTATATTTTATTTTGAAACCTTTGTACAGAGCGAGCGTTCTGCATTGATCGAAACAAATTATAGTCGGATGGGGCAAGGTCTGGACTATAAGGAGGGTGATACTTCATTATAAATTGTTTTGAACGCATATTGCAATATTTGGCCGAGTGTTGTCATGATGGAATATTACGGTTTTATGTCTGGCAGCATATTCTGGGCGTTGCTCATTTCAAATGAATCAGTTGCAGGTACAGGTTTCCAGTGATGACCTGCTCAGGTTTCAGCAGATTATAATAGATAGGACACTTTTGCTCCCTCAAAATATAGAATATTACCTTTGCGCCATGGATATTTGACTTTGGTATCGATTCTGCTGGTTGGACGGGCTTCACATAGGATCTTTTATGCAGGACTTCTGTACAAAAATGATTTTCCTTTATAGCGTTCAAGCAGACATTCAAAATCGTCTTTCAGGATCTCCTCTTCAATTCGTATGGTACCTAACATGGATGACTCCTACAGCTCCCAAACCTTTTGAAATTGCTGATAGAGTAGCTTCCAATGGTTTTACAATAATCTTCATGGAGCAATGCCATAAATTCTTGGTCTAAAAACTTTTTTGGCTGGCTTGGACGATCTTTGCCTTCCGTGTCAAAATCACCACTTCTGAACCGCAAAAATCACCTCTCGCATGTTAAAACCGATGGAAAACATTGACCATAAGCTTTGGTGAGCAATAAAGTGTGCTTCAGCACCACTTTTCTCAAATTAAAGAATCAGTTGCAAAACTTCCCGCATATGGCGCTTTGTCGTCATAAAATTCAACATTTACGAAGCAAAAAAAAAAACTTTGTCATTTTGACAGATTCAAAATGACAATTAAGTATTTAACACATTGACTGCCAAAACACTTTCTGCAAATAAGATGCTTGGGTCCACAGCATTTTTTTTTTTGCGTAATCTCTTGAAAAACATCAATATTGGAATTCTACGAAATGGCGAAAAGGAATTTTTTATCGAATACTGAGTTAGGAAAAATACTCAGTCTCTATAAAAAGTTACACGCATCCAAATTTGGAACATGTAAAAAGGGACGTATTTTTAAATTTTTCTCCCAAAAAAAGTCCCTATATTTTTTCTTTTATAGGAACAAATTTTCTTCAGGACTATTTACAAATTTTATATATTCAAGATTGGCAACTTAATGCAAAAGTGAGTAAAGTAAATTTTGGCTTCCTTAAGCGTACATAGCCCCCCAGTGTTATCCAAATTTGGCCAATTTTGAAGAGAAAAAAAATTTTAGGTTTGAATAAAAAATTCTAAAAATGCAAGGCACTGATCTCCCAAAAAGTTTCATATTCGTATATCCCTATATATTACTAAAATATATGCAAAGTTGTTTTACTATCACACGGTAAATAACGTCACAGTGGTCACTTTTATAAAAAAAAATTAGTTTTATAACACATTTTCCGCGTTTAAGGAATTTCGTTATTTGAAAATAAAGAATGACAACTATTAAAATGCTTTGATTTAATGACATTTGACGTGAAAATTTTACATTAATTCAAATTTTATATTTTTCTTCATTCAAAATCACTATATTATAATTTGTTTAGTTTTTAAGGTAAATGACGTCCGAAAAATTTATAAAATTATTTTACTTTCCTAAAATATTAATCTTCAAGTCCTAAGGTTTTCATCAATATCAAATACTTATATAAAAAGCTTAAATTTACTCTTCTGAAGCTCCACAAACCTAGTCCCCTTTCAGAAATGTTTATTCATATATTGCATGCAAAATGTGTATACTTAAATATTAAATGTAACTTCCCAGCAGTTCTAGGAGACAATACCGAACTAGTGATTTTATCCATAATTTAGGGTGGGAACAAGTTACTTCAATAGCTAGTAATGACTAGTAATTTTAACAAGTGCATGTCCTAAACAGGGGGGACCCTTTTTGACTACAATGAGATTGTCTAATAGCTGATCCAAAGTAGTCAACGCATTGGATTCACATATTGCTTAAATAGCGTCAGTTACCTTACTAGCTACCTAACTGATAACTTGATCAGCTACATAACTAGTTATTTTAACATGTACGGAAGCTAATTGACATCAAATAGTCAGCTTTAAGACATATCATACGCAGTCCAATAAACGCTTGCTTGTAAACAAACCTTTCTTCGACAACTCTCCAATCGATTGATTCTGGTGGGTAAAATAACTACTTTCTAAAGTGCAGTACAAAATAAACGTTTAAAGTGACTTCACTATAGGTTACTAAGAGACACTGAAGTGACTATTGACTTCATGCAATATTACATACTTAAGCAAAAATAAAAATTAACTGTATGAAAATTATATCAACACAATTTGTATAAAACCAGTTTGAACGAATTACTCACAAAACGTATAAAGTGGCTACACTTCAGATTACAGAGACACTTAAGTGACAATTGTCTTCACGCTTGATAACCTGGGATGCATACAGTAACCAATTGTCTTCCCTATGCACTACAAACAGCACATACGTCTAAATGACCAAAATGTATAAATTGGAGTCAGCCAAGTAATAAGACATTTGCGACGATTACTTTCTATAAGGGATATATTGACTACATGCTTAACTACTGGGTTATGAATTCAAACATATACTGACTTAAAAGAAAAGGTTCCCAGCAGTTAAGCAAGTATCCAATGTATGCTTTATAGAAAGTAATTGTAACTAATATCTGATCCCTTGGCTAACTCCAATTGATGTTTTTTGGGTGATTTTACACGTATGTGTACTTTGTAGTGTAGAAAGAAGTCAATTGGTTAGAATGTAGTCACTTTAAATGTTTATTTGTGCTGCACTTTAGAAAGTAGTTATTTTAAACACCAGAAGTAATCTATTGGAAAGTTGCATGCAATATATGAAAATATTTTAACATTTTTGGAGCTTCTGAAAAATAAATATAAGATCGAACCTTGTGAGATACCGAATTATTTCCAAACAAGTAAGAGAGCTATATTCGGCTGTGCCGAATCTTATATACCCTTCACCAAATTATACTTTAAAATAAAATAATTTATTTTTTTTTTAAGTTTTTTCCAATATTTAAAAAAAAAAAAAAAATTAATTTAAAAATTTATTTTTTTTAATTTAGTGAAAAAAATTTATGACAAAAAAATATTTTTTGTGAAAAAAAATCGGGTTAAAAAATATTTTTCCCGATTTTGACCCATTGTAGGTCCAACTTACTATAGCCTTATATACATCATTGCAATGGACTTTGAAATATCTATCATTAGATATCCATATTTACTATATTTATAACTAAGTAATCAAGATATAGATCAAAAATAGAGGTTGTCTCCGATTTTTGCTCATATCTCCGTTATTTATGGACGGATTTTGTTGATTTTAAATAGGAAACTTCTCGAAAGCTTGTCTGACAAAATTATTGAAGATATCTGGGGTCTTCAGAAAATTGATTTCAACAGACGGACATGGGTAAATAGACTCCGCTATCTATAAGGATCCAGAATATATATACTTTATAGGGTCGGAAAATTATATTGTGGAAATTACAAACGGTAACTTTACTCTTTTGGAGAGATAATGAGACCTTAAATTGTGAAGCTACTCTAGGTGACAGGTCATACTAATGTGGCAGACAATAACTGGAAATAAATTGACACCAACCAACGACTGTTCTGCTTTCATATTATAAGTCATTTGTACAGCGAGACCTTTGTAGGTGTTCATGCTCGGTATCAAAACTTGCATGTCTCCTATCTCCTATAAGACTGCCATAAGTGGGCGGCTCTGATAAAGCACTCAAGGAATAGGTTACGGGTTCTAGTAGCCATGTTGATAGGGCGCTGTTTAGTAGAATATCTCTCAATGTTTTTGTGGTTATCTAAGACTGCCTGGGTTGTTTTTTGCAACATTTTGAAAGGAAAAACGAAAATATCATGTTTCTTCTATTTATACACGCAGAGAAAAAATATAGTTGAGCATGTTTACAGTAACCATGTCCACATTTTTAAAATTGTTTAACAATATTATAGTCATTATATATATGGTTACAGTAACCAAGTATATGTTTGTGCTAACCATTTTTATGATTAAGGTTTTACCATATTATGTTGCTCTCGGCTAATTAATATGATAATCTGAGAACAACATATTATGATATAAAGATTCATCATAACAATGGTTGTCACAAACATATACTTGGTTACTGTAATCATATATATGATTGATACAATCATGTGAATCGTAAGTTAAGCATATTATGGTTACCACAATCATGTAAATACTTACTGTGACTATAATATTGTTAAAAAAAACTATATTTTTTCTCTGGGTGTAGATTGCTTTTATTAGCAATTTCTTTGTTTATTAACACTTCGAAGTCATAATTATTCAAATTGCATTCAAATAAACTTTGATCAATCACTGCCGCCACCCTCATTACATTTAGAGCCAGTACGGGAAACTAACTACATGTCTCTTGATGTTGCAGCACAAACATGTTTATGCTGCATTATTTACATTTTAACATATTAACACATGTACAAATTTATTTCCATTTAAACCTTGAATCAATATACAATTTCTCTTGTTTTTTTGTGTAAATAAATTTTAACAAAAAGTTGAAATATGTATAAACAATTAAACAAAAAGTTTAAACTAACAACTACAATGTACATTTATTTAGTGTCGATTTGGTATGTGAACTAAATATTTCAATTAAAATGTAGTTTACAACTAAACAAATAGAACTTTTTAACAAAAATATTATTTTAGTGCGATGCTCTAATGGGGGAAATGGAAATAAAATAAGCAATGAATGAAAGACAATTACTGATTTTGGTATTGGATATTGTTTGCTGTTGCACAAGCTTTGTAATGTCAAATGAGTAGTGGCTAAAAATAATGCTATTATTTGTCAAACAAAGGTAGAGCAGGGTGAGTTTATTACAAGAGATCTTGGACAAATGAAAATCACTGATCACAGGGCAGAAAATGCATTTTTGTTACCAGTTATCGATTCCAAAGTCCAAATTATACATTAGTTAGGTACCTGTAGTTTCACAATAATTTAGACTTCTTGGCAAATCCCAAATATGTGCCAAATAATTCTTGTTTTTTTTTTTATTTATTTTAAATTATTTGTTTATGAATTCGTCTTTCACAAAAAATTACCCACAATTTATCTAATATATAAAAAAAAACACTAAAATTGCGTAAAATGTTTGCGTTTGATTTACACAAACACATTTTTTCCCCTATTTTATTCAACAACAGCAAAAAATCTTTTAGCAATATTTTCTACTTTTCAAAACATGTGTTAATTTTTGTACTTTACTCTTTGTAGTCTAGATAGATTAATGTTTATGCATGTACATATATTTTTGTTTAAATAGTTTGAAATTTATTTTGTCGGTTTTTTGTTTAAAACACAAAAAAATAAAAAAATTATTGCAAAAATGAAATAATGACGCAAGTCATGTAGTTCGTATACAACGTTGTGTGTTTATTGCCAACTTGATTTCAAAATATTTACTTTAGAAAATACCCATAACAATAAAGAAGAATTAACAAAATATTGTGTAAAATAATTATTTTTACAACAAATCTAATATTTCACTAAACACTTGGCGGAGGATTACACAGAATTTTTGTTGTTGTTTGAATTTCGTTATTGTTTGAAAATTTAAATCAGCTTTATTTTTAAATGTCTGAGTGGATAGTTAAATCATAGGCAGTTGCTTCCGTATTAATATTTGGAGAGACTGAAACCTATATAGCTCCAACTTAACGAATTTCATGTCCATCAGCATTATCTATGTAGCAGAACTGATTCCCCTCTTGGATATTGAAATTCGGTATAGAAAATGTTCTGTAGCACGATAAATTATAACTCAAGGACATGCTGTTTAATAAATTATATTTTAATATGGACTTTTATCACTAACTTATGTTCATGAAGTTAATGATTTAGGTCAAGGCGAATTCATTATAAGTTGAGATATATTCTACAACAAGTATTAAATTTACAAAAACCACATGCAACTTGTTTTTGTTTACGTTGGTTGGAACTGTCAATGTCTGCCTGTTATTTTTGTTGCTTTTACGTTTGTTGTAGCAATAGCACCAACAAACACTAGAGAATTTGACAGCTCCAGCCTCTAAACAAGTGAAGAAAACAATAATCATCTGTGCTATCGACAATACCTTGTATAAATTCGTCTTTATTTAGGTATAGTAATGGGTGTATGACTTAAAAATGCGGGATTTACAATAGATGTCGTATCTTTTGATAACTTATATGTCATTTTGAAGGCTACATATCTGACATTTATTTTCCCTTAGTTAATGAACAACAACATTTGTTTTTGCTTCAATATTTTAACTTTTTTTGCCAACCAAGCGTCATATGCGGGAAGTTTTGCTTAACTTCTTTAATTTGAAAAAAAAGTGCCGCTGAAGCACACCGATTGCTCACGAAAGCTTATGGTGAATGTATTCCATGGGTTTCAACGTGCGAGAGATGGTTTTTTTCGGTTTAGAAGTGGTGATTTTGACACGGAAGAGAAATATTGGCCAGGTCAGCCAAACAAATTTGAAGACCAAGAATTACTCTATGAAGATTATTGTAAAACTCAACAAGAGCTTGCAAAATCATTGGAAGCTACTCAAGCAGCAATTTTTTTTTTGAAACAAACACAAACTGCGAAGCGTTTTGCTTGTCTGCAGATACACCCAGAGTCTCTGGCGGGAATCGAACCCGCAACCCCCAGATTGATAGTCCAGCACACTATCGTGTAGTCTATCGAGGCACTTAAAAAGGATTGCGAGCAGCAGGATTCATACAAAAGCTGTGAAATTGCATACCATACGAATTGAAGCTGAGAGGCCTTGAAAGACAATTTTGTATGTGTGAAATCCAGCTTGAACGTTATAAAAGAAAAAACTATTTTTGCACGAAATCATTACTTGCGATGAAAAATGGATCCATAACGATAACCCGAAGCATAATAGATCGTATGTTAAGCCCGGACAACCAACCGAATCAACCTGGCTCTAAGATAATGCTCTGTATTTACCTGTTAAAAAGTATTTAGAATGAAGTGGTTGGAAAGTTTTCCCTCACCCGGCATAAAATCCAAACCGTGCTACCCGTGGTACGTTAGTTGATAAAGTATTTTTGTTTCCCACATACATATCTATATATATAAAAGTGAATGTGTGTCTGTATGTATGTATGTTTATTATTATTAGTTTGGGCTTTATAGACGGCTAAACGGCTGAACCGATTTGCTTGAAATTTTTACAGTATATTTATGTATGCCTGGAAGGAGCTATAGGCTACTTTTTGTTTTGAAATTTTAAGTGGGCGTGGTACCTCCCATACAAAGTTAATTTTAAAAATCAAATATTTAGGAAACTATAATAGCTATTGTTCTCAAATTTTGCATGAGCAATTCCACTGTTTGTTTAAATATTTGCGGCAAAAATGGGAGTAGTAGCCACAGAGGGCGTGGCACCTCCCATATGATGATAATTAAAAAAAATGTATATATGGGAAACAATAAGATATATGGTACGGTTATTCTACCATCAATATTAATATTTAGGACAAAAATGGGCGGACTATCAATAGTGGGCGTGGCACCTTCCATACATATGATGACAAATTATAAATAGGGAAAGATATATCATCCATCAATATTAATATTTAGGACAGAAATGCGCTGACTACCAACAATATTAAGTAAATGTTAAAATTTGTATACATTTGAAACCCTTATCTATATATAAAAGTGAATGTGTGTTTGTATGTATGTATGTATGTATGTATGTATGTATGTATGTATGTATGTATGAAATGTATAACATTTCCATCTAACTTCTGCAGCATGACGCAATCTATAGAAGAGTTAATAAATTGCGTTTTCCCCAATATCGGAAAAAATTTTAAAAACAAGCTATGGTTATGTGAACGCGCGTTACTGGCAGCCAAAAATATAGACGTTATCTCCATCAACAGCAACATTCTGAATACCATCGATGGTAATCTAAAAATTTATAAATCAATCGACACTGTTACAAATATTGAGGATGTCGTCAATTATCCAGTCGAATTTTTAAATTCGTTAGATTTACCGGGCTTTCCACCACATGACTTGCAGTTGAAAATTGGTGCTCCTATTATTTTACTAAGAAACATTGATCCACCACGACTTTGTAATGGCACTCGACTTATAGTAAAGAAATTAATGAACAATCTAATCGAGGCGACCATTATAACTGTAAAGTACAATGGATCAGATGTATTTCTGCCACGTATTCCGATGATAACTTCGGAAATGCCATTTGATTTTAAGCGATTGCAGTTTCCTATTCGCCTAGCATTTGCAATTACAATTAATAAAGCTCAAGGTCAGTATTTGCAAGTTTGTGGACTAAATCTAGAAAATACATGTTTTTCACATGGACAGCTTTATTTTACATGTTCGCGAGTGGAAAAACCCACAGACTTATATGTATATGCACCAGAAGAAAAAACCAAAAATATTGTATATCCTAAGTCATTAGAATAAAAAATAATTAATAAAAGTAATGTATATATCAAACATTAAATAAAAAATGTTTTTCTAAAAACTTCTATATTTAACATTAAGGTTATAAATAAGAAACAAATAATGTACTACTTATTAAAATAGAAACTAATTTTAGATAAACTAAATAAGTATATTGTAAATCATAAGATAATATAATAAGAATTAATTTAAAAGGAAAACTGTAGATCTAAATAACTTAATAAATATATTTGTTTAACTCTAAACTTTTTTTTTCATTACGATACGGGTAGCGAAGCACACCGGGTTTTAGCTAGTTTAATATAATTTTGAAAACATTAAGGGTCCTCATGTAAACGCTTAAATGCCTCGCAAACTGTGTAATCTGATCATTTTTACACTCTTGCAAATGAACCCAGGAAAAATTTTGTGAATTTTTGTAATGGCAGCTAATTACCACATGCCTTCTTTTGTAATGAGTGGTGGTTATTTTATTTACTAGAATAAGTACTTATTTTTGTACTGGTTGGTAATGAACTTTTGCATTTAGCACAGCTATCTAGTGTGTTTGACTGGAAAACGAGACGTTAGCGGTTCTACACCAGTCAGCGCCATTAATTTTTTTGTTCAGATTATATTAATTTATATGTTAATGTTAAAACCATTGTTAACTTACAATAAAATAACTCGTACATGGGGCAGTGAGTTAGCAGCTTGACTAGCAAACACAAGCAAATAATGTGACGGTTCGATACCCACACGAGGCAACATTTTTCTGTTTTTTTTTTTTAAGCTACATATTCTTATTGTGAATGTTATACTTATAATTGAGCTGAATGTAAGTATATTTATAAGTAGGACCCCTAATTTTTTAGAAAATCTCGAACAACAGTAACTAGTGTTTCAGCCAAATAATAAGTAGTTACCAGTTTGCTCCAATATTACTTGCTGGCTTACTAAGTAAGTAAAGTTTTTGCTGGGAACTGTGAAAAATTGTATGGAAATTCGTTTGCACAACTCCGATAAGTTTGCGCAATTATTTATACTCGCAAACTTGAGTTTATTGTGCATTTGATGAATCCTTTGTTTATAAGAAATAAAAATCAAATAAAATAAAAATATTTTGTACATGTGAATTTGGAACAGAATGGCTGGATTAAATGGCATTGTATATGGAAATAATAACCAACAGCTAGAACATAAGCAAAATCTTCCAAACTATGTTTACCATTGTTTGTTCCAAAGATTTCACCATAGGGTAATATAGAGACGAGACGTAATTGTCGAAAACCTAAGTCTGTTGTCAAAAACCTAACTCTTGCAACAACAAAATACATGCTAGTCAATGTATTTTGTTGTTGTATCAGACATATGAGTTGTTGTATTTTTGTTTGACAAATCTGAATGTCTCGTCTCTATGTATAATTCTCTATGGATTTCACTTTCATTAGACATTTTTAGAATTTAAATTTCTATAATTTTAAAAACTTTTTTTAAGCATTTATTGAATGAAAAATATACATTTTCTGTATAAAATTGCACAAAATTTGAAAGGTGGGTTCATGAAACACGTCGCGGAAATTTGCACAATTGAACAAATGGGAAACTAAAGCGTTTAAATGAGTACCCTTATTAATTTAGTATAATTTTTGTGCAATTGAATAAACTGCTACTAAAAATTTGACTATTTTAACAAAATCTGCTGCATTTTATTCTATTCCACGTTTTTGAGCATACAGGTAATAATTATATAACAGATCTATTCCAAGAAATATATATATTCTCTATAGTTTGTTAAGAAATTTGAAAACTGCGATGTGAAATTTTTAATTTAATGATATACTTAAAAATCACTATATTCGACAATTGCCGGACGTTTATAACAATTTAAAAATTTATTATAAGTCATTTTTAAAGACAGTTCTTATTAATATTACAATTTTTTTTAAATCTTGGAGTAAAATCTAAAAAAATTTTTAATTTTTTTTTCAAATTTATGAAATTTTCATAATCATTTCATAATTTTGAATTTGATTATTTTTCACGACTAGGTGGATAGAGATTTTGGAAAAAAAGGTTTAAATATTAGTTTAGATTTTATTCGATACATATATATAGATTAAAAGAACTTACAATTTTTGCAACAAATTACTAAATTTTGAATATTTTTGGGATTACACAAGCGTCTTTCAAAGATCTTTCACATAATACTAATATTTTATATGTTTTCTTTCTTTTCTAAGACACAGTTTCTTAGAATGTATTAAACTATTTTTACCACTTTTGAGAACCACCCACAACCTCCCAGATGTACCAAAATTCACACTGCTCAAGTCGACTCTAAAACACCTCAACTCTAAAAATGCGAAATTTCATTAAGATACCCCATACGATTCGCAAGTTTCAATATTTAATAGATTTTACTCCTGAATAAACTTCAAGATATTTTCGTTCATCACTTAAGTACAAAAATTCACATGCGTTTCGGTTTAAAGTTTTAGTATAAATAGCTGATGTACACGCGTTAAATTTCTGCAAACAGATACAAACACTTGCGTTCCTTCTAAATAGTAGAATTTTAGTCATTACTGCGCATGTCTAAGCAAAAAAGAATATTAATCAACAACAACAACTACTGTCTTGTATGTGCTTAAGTACTGCTTTGTCAACGAAAAAGTCACCTAATTATTGGACATGCGCATTCATTTTCAAGTTTTATTACAAATTTCGTTAACAGTTTTAGTATAAATACAAGCTGTATGCTTACAGCGATATTTATGTTGGTTTTGTGCACCAACATTTTAAGTGCAAAAAGTAATACTTAAAACTGACTATATATAATTGCTTAATATAATTGGTATGTTTTAGGCTAAAATTGTGGAGAAAACTAAGCTCCCAATTAGCATGTGGTATGAAATGAATTTGACTCTGATTGTTTTTTTGCTATTATCAAATTGTTTATTGAAACCGAATATATATTTTCTATTATTTTTTTTAGTTTTTGTATACATATATTTACAGAATATACATTGTTTTAATATAGGAGAGAAATCTGTCACGTACGGTATGTCACGTACGATATTAAATTTTTTTTCCTATAAAATCATCCAAAGATTATTTTTATTTAAATATGACGGATTATAAAGGAACAATATATGGTTTAGTGTAAGAAATCAAAAGAAACATAACGCTTACCACGATTCGCAAATATTCACCTATTTCTACATGTACCTCAAAGTTACTTCCGTTTTATGTCACGTACGATATACCCTTATTTCGTTCGATATTTTGGACAACAATGTTTCGAAAGAACTCTATTGCTTTTTTTTAAATATAGTACCCTCCGAATGGAACATAAAGAACAAATTATTTTTCAGATACTCTTATTTATGCAAAATTTATTCCACTCTATAGGCGTACAAATGTCACGTACGATGATGTGGAATTGCCCATATATAATATGCAATAAAATCTTTATTTATTGACAAAACTCAATGACATTTTCAACTTTTTTTATATTTGTCATTCTAAATAATAAAGTGTAAAAAAACTTGTGAAAAGGTCAAAGGGAATCCCGTAATTTCTAAAAATTGGAGCGAAAATTCCAAAAATGGTATTTTTTACAATTTTACCCATAGGGTCCACAGTTCTTTTAGGGCTGGAAAAATACTTTGTGAATAAATAGGGAAAACATCAGGGTTTGCAAAGCTGCTTTCCGTTTTCTGATCTCTGCTTTGGGATTTTAGAACATGTGGCCCCAAGTTGAAATTTTGTTAAAACCAATTTTTTTCCAAAACCATGACATGTTTTTTATACCAAATTGTTCTCCGTAAAGATAACTTACAGAAAAACATAAAACTGTTATATGCTTTTAAAGAAAGTTTTTTTTTTAATAAAAAAAGTGTTAAGTCACCTTTTCGCCCAAAAAACAGAAAAAATCTACTATTTTTGAATTTTTAAATTAAAAATCGTTTATTTTTGGACCTATAATTGATATTGCTCTGATTGATATAGCGCAGGTCCTGGAGCATTTGCTGTATCCATTTTAATAACATAAACTCAGTTGTGAATTGAACAAATATATTTCTATGTTATTAACCCTCTGTCTATACTTAACAAATATTTATCATAACAATTAATGACATATGTTGTCAAGACAAAGTTGTTTGAGCAAAAGCACTAACAATTGTATCATAACGAAGCAATAATACTAATAAATGTAGACTATACCTGATAATTTTGTATCTTGACAACCATTGACACAGGGGGTAGAAAATGTAAATGAAAATTTAAATATTTTTTTCAAGCCTCCTAGATTTTTTTAAAAACAAAAAATATGAAAAAATTGTAGTATTTGAAAATGATTCATAAATTTAATGAATTGAAATCAAATTATGTTGAAACTTTTTTCTGTGTACCCTAAATATAAATAAATATTAAAAATATTTAATTTATTAAAATGAGGTAGTCGCAGTTTTTTGCTTATATCTCAGCCATTTAAGGTCCATTTTTTTAAGTAGCAACCTAAGTTGGACTATATCGGATATATTGATGTTTCAATCATGTATGAATGTTATTTGGTGGTTTCGAAAAGCTGATTTAACAGACGGACCGACGACTCCGCTACCTATAATTATCCAGAATAAATATATTTTATAGGGTCACAAATGAAAAATGTTAAAAATTACAAACGGAACGATAAACTTATATATACCCTTTTGTATGGTAACACAAATTTAAAACTAAAAACTTCAATATCTTTAAAACTATAAGAGATAGTTTAATGAAACTAAAAAGATATTCATTGAAATCTGTCCATATTTGGTACAACTAACGAGCTCTACAATGCTTTGTAATTCTGAGGGGGTCAACTTTGATACCCTCTATCTTAGCTTGTATCCTAACAGGTCAAAAATTAAATTTTCTGAAAGCTTATGTCCTCTTCGATTCGAGTGTTCATTATTTTGCAAACGACCTAGTAATTTAGTAGATACAGATTTATTAAAATTTTTTGTAATAATGATAATGTCTCCTCATCTATTATTTTCCCTTTTTTTAAATCATTCAAATTCAATGTCAATTATTACGCTGACAATATTTGACTACTAGACTAATATGTGTATTATAATTTTAAACAAAACACTATTGTTTATAAAATTATTTCATTCATAATATAATTTTTTTTTTTAAATATTTTTTGATTTAGTAATACATATTTAAAAATACATATATGGCAAGCACATGTTGGTATGTATATTTTCAAACAATTTCATGATTTAAAATTTGTTGGCACAAAATGATTGATTTCAAAAGATACCATAAAATTAGAATCTGTGTGTGATTTCTTGTATCTTGAAGAAAATTCAACTAATATGAAACATTCGCGTGCCATAATTTTTGGGTTATTTTAACAATATTTGAATTTAAAAATATTTTATTAATTTTCATTTAAATTGTTTTATACCCTACAACCTGCTTTTGTGCTGATGTCTAACATCCATCTTAAAGTATATTGATAAACTTAGAATCACTTTAAACTATTTACCATAAATAATTTCCATATATACTCAAATTATGCCACCTAATTTTATGAGGATCGGTCCATAATTAGTCATAGCTCATATATAAGGCCCACTTCCGGAAATCACTTTCACATGAACAATTATTCTACTAGTAGAATTACCGATACAAAAATTCAACTCAAATAAATTTAATATGTACAAAAATTATGTTACTAAATATTTTGAGATCGGAGACCGGCAAATTATGGCTCATACACTCGGTGTAGGTTACTATATGACCGTGCTTGACCGACTATACTTTCTTACGTGTTTTGTATGGATTTCTTTCGGGTTATTGTTATAGGAATATTTGGTATATAAACTCAAATTTTCCTTTTAAAATGACATAATAATGAATTGAATATTTTATATCTAGATTTTGTGTGATATTTGTTTTCTTTATTTATTATTTAATAGCTTGAACTTTGTTATTCAAGTTTCTTAGAAATGATTTTAATAAATTTTCTCAATTTGAAAGAATATTAAGAAAAAAACAGCAACATTTATGGGTTTTTGTTTAAATTTGTTTTGCCAAACAATAAATTTGTTTAGAATCAATGGTGTGAAATTAGACAGCGGGCAAAATTATCGTTCAGTCAGACATGTCTGGGGTCTGGTTGTAAGAAAACAAAAAAATATACAAATAACAAATAAGTAAGAAAATAAATTAAAATTTGTATTTCAATTAAACAACTATTTGGCCAAAGTTTATTTTAGTTTCAGTAATAAAGGGAGTTTTTTTAAGCATGATGGTAATTACGTAAGGGTTAACTGTCAAACGAACTGTCATACTGTGCTCACTTTTTGACATTTATTATCAGTATACACTGGCAAATCATCATGAATAAATAGACGCTTGAACAACGCTATCATATTATTCAAATTTACTTTGAAAATCAGTCATCGATTCTCGCAACTTATACTTAGACGACTGACTGTTTTATTGCAAAATTGTGTTCAGCGATGAGTCTAATTTTTGGCTTATTGGGTGTATGACTTCGGGACTTACAATAGAGGGCATATCTTTTGAATATGTACCAGATATGTACCCAATTTTGAAGGGTACATATCTGCCATTTATTCTTTTTTAGTTATTAAACATTATTTCAAAACGTTTGTAAGCAGCAAAAGTAGGAAAATTGGCTACCATACGAATTGAAGCTGCTACTTGAACGTTATAAAAGAAAATCATTTTTGCACCGAATCATTACTTGCGATGAAAAATGGATCCATTGCGATTACCCGAAGCGTAAGATATCGTATGTGAGCCCGACCAACCAGCCGAATCAACAACAAAGGCAAATATCCATGGCGCTAAGGAAATGCTCTGTATTTGGTGGGGCCAATAAGGGTGCTTTCTATTATGAGCTGCTGAAATCTGTCCAGACCATCACAGGGAACATCTACCGAATGCAACTGATTCGTTTGAAGCGATCATTGGCCGAAAAACTTTTAGAATATTTCGCTAGACATGAAACCATAATATTCCATCATGTCAACGATAGGCTACATGTTACAATACCTGTTAAAAAGTATTTAGAAAGAAGTGGTTGGGAAGTTTTGCCTCACCCGTTTTATAGTCCAGACATTGCCCCGTCCGAATAGAATTTGTTTCGATCGATGCAGAACGTTTTCTCAGGAATACGATTCTCCTTACAACAGAGTATCCGAAATTGGCTTGATTCGTTCTTTGCCTCAAAATATGAGCAGTTCTTTTGGCGAGGAATCCATATGTTGCAAGAAATATGGGAAGAACTTTTGTTTCAAAATAAAAGCTACGAATTTGAAAAACTTTCGCATTTTTAAGTTATACACTCAATAATAACTGTTAATAAACAAAACTGCCGCATATGGAGTCAGATCAATTCACAACAGACTCTATACACTTCATTACATCGTTTGGTGCGCTAGTGGACCTTATCAGCGGACCTTATTTATTCAAAAATTTTTTTTTTTTTTTTTTGTAAGACCAAAAATTAACTTATCTAAACAAAAAAAATAAGTTTGGAATAAATGTGGACCAAAAACTAACTTATCTAAACAAAAAAAAATAAATTCGGAATAAATGTTGATCCACATTTGGTCCTAATATTTGCAATCATATCAAAATGTTGATACAAATTTTAGTTTTGGAAACTCAATAAATATGTAATAAAATCTTTATATATTAACAAAACTCAACGAAATTTTCAACGTTTTTTATATTTCTTATTCTTAATAAAAAAATGTAAAAAAAACTTGTCAAAACGTCAAAGGGAATCCCGCAATTCCTAAAAATTTGAGCGAAAATCCACATTTCCTTTGGGGCTGGGAAAATACTTTGGGAATAAATAGGAATCACATCAAGGTTCCCAAAGCTTCTTTCCGTTTTCTGATCCCAGCTTTGGAATTTTAGAACATGTGGCCCAAATTTAAAATTTTGATAAAAAATAGGTCAAGTTCCGAAGGGCGTAGGGGCAACATATTCAAAAACTGTGACATGATTTTTACACGAAAATGTTCTCAGTAAAGTTAACTTACAGAAAAACATAAAATTGTTAAATGTTCTTAAAGAAAGTTTTTTTTAATAAAAAAAAAGAGTTATGTCACCTTTTCGCCCAAAAAACAAAAAAAATCTATTTTTGGATCCGTAATCGATAGTGCTCTGAAATTTTTCGCATGTTATTGGTAATTTAGTTATCTAACTAATGAACAAATTTGAGTCCATTCTGTTCAAAATTACGACCTATATTTTTAAAAAAGCGGACCAAGGTATGGCAAAATTTTTAAATTTCAGTTTTGAAATGCCTATAACTCGGAAGTTATAAGAGATAAATAGCACAAGTGTACATATTTTTTCAAAACCTAGCCTAACGCTTTCCAAAAATATAAAAATCTTAGAAACCGGAAGTGGAAAAAATGGGACGTGTTTAAAAAATTTACATGTTGAAAGTACCCTACTTTGAGCCCCCATAGCGCTGCGCCTGGAGCATTTGTAGGATCCATTATAATAACTTAAACTCGAATACTCCTTGGCTATGCCCACGTCAAATTTTATCCCGATCGGGCCATCCGTTTAGAAATGCCAGATTTATTTCCAAACAATTTTGATTCTGCCCCACTGTGCATTTGACACCTCTCGATCACTGGTTTATGCTGACAAATGAGTAACAATTGACGCCTTGGAGGCCAACATTGTTCCTGTTATTCGTGACTTACGGTCCAAAATTGGACGTCAAGAATGAGCTTTCGAAATAATTTTTTGGATTAAAATTTTCTTTGTTTTGTTTTTTTAAATTTCAAGTTCTATTGTACTTAAAACAACACCCTTAATGCGTACATATTTATACATTACTAGCTTGACCCGGTGCGCTTCGCTACCCCTGTCGATGTAAAAATCGGTTCAGACGTTTAGTAATTATTGTTTAAAAACTAAAGGTACCAATTTTACCCGTTTTCCCCCCTTTTTATCCCTTTCTGGTCCAAGTATTGAAAAAATGTATAGCCTATTGACGCTTCCAAGTAAGGATCTATCTACGTTCCAAATTTCAATAAAATCGGTTCAGCCGTTTAGGCGTGATGCTCAAACAAACAAACAAACAAACAAATAAACAAACAAACTTACAAAGACATTTATATATTTATATAGATTATGTATTGTTATACATTAGGGTGGTCCCTTTAAAATGGCGACAAATATAATGTCCATGTTTCCAAATGAAATTAAAATTTAAATGTTGGAATTTTCAATTTTGCACTGCTTATTTATACG
Source organism: Calliphora vomitoria (assembly GCA_942486065.2). NCBI lineage: Eukaryota > Metazoa > Arthropoda > Insecta > Diptera > Calliphoridae > Calliphora > Calliphora vomitoria. The sequence continues at coordinate 54,686,017 of OW818031.2, read as the reverse complement.
AGTATGTTTTCGAAAAATATTTTTTAATAGAATGAACTTCGAAATGCTTTAATCCATTAACCATGAACAAGAAATGTCTAACCATGATGTCGCTGAAGATAATAATGATGATGATGATGTTGAGACATAACAAATGTTCCATGACATAAATTAATACGATTCATACGAATCAGCAACAAACTTTGTTGCAAAACATGGTACTTTCCACCAAAAGACGCGCCACAAATCTTAAAAAGAAATTAATGATGAGGATGATGTTGTCGTTATTCTTGTTTTAACATTAAAATTTTTATTTATAAATGACATATTCCGTTTTACAAAATGTGCAAATTGTCAATTTATAAAACATACATATGTAAGCCCTTAAAAATTCTAATTTAAAAGGAAATACATACAATAGTTTTTACATACTTTACATCTCTAAACAAATATACAAAATAAAAATTAAAAAAAAACAATAGAAATAGAAATATTAAGTTTCCCAGATTTGATGATTTGAATTATTAGAAAATACTGTAACAAGTATAGTATTATTCACGTTTTATTATTTTCATTTGCCATCATAAGTATGTTTATCATTCCTATCAATATTTATTTATGTAGATCGATCCAGTGCTAGATTGTTTTGATAGAGCGGCAGATGTTGAAACAAATTGAAATGAATCTGTTTACACGTCAAATGTAATTGAAAATTGTGCTCTACATTGAACGCATTGAAGGCCTGTTGTTGCTGCCTGTTTTGCATTTAAACACCATTTCCCCTTCCCTACATCACCCTCCTTCTACGTTATTGTGCCACAGCCACCGAGTTGTGATCGTGTGGCGATCAGCAGCGCCATTTAATTGAAATTGTAAATAAAGTAAAAGCCTACGATCACAATGAAATGTATAAAAATTTAAACACAATAAAGAAAAAGGGAGTGAAAGATACATTTTAGTTTTATATATATATTTTTTTTTTCAATATTCTTTGGTCGTACGGAATGTGTCTAATGTTTTTTTCTTAGTTTTGTTTTGTAGTTTTTGTGATGATTTGTTGGCAATTGTTTAGTGTAATGTTGGCTGAGGGGAAGGTATGCTTACTAGGGGAGGAAATAAATTTAGGGAGGGTTTTTTTACTTGATGATCAAATGCCAATTAATAATCAGATCAGTTAATGTAAAAATAAACATAATCTAACGTTAATATTTTTATATTTGTTTAATATTTTTGTATTCAAGTTTAAACTTCGTAGTATTGCACACAACGGCAGAAAATGTCACATTTTGTTATGAAAACATTGAGTAATTTTTGAATAACAAGAAGAAAATTGTAGCTGGCTATGTGTACTGAGTGAATAAATTGTAAAAATTCTGAAAAGTCTAATTAAAACAAAAAATCTTTTCAAATAATATATTTTCAAGTTTCTTAAATCTTCCTTAGAGCTGGAATGATCCATTTCTTTAAGTTTTCCCACAAAAATATTTTTTCATCAGCTGTTTGTACTTTCGGATCTTAACCCGCCAATATTGGCAGCTTAAACTAACAAATAAAACAAAATAATCGACGCACAGTGGCGCCGGTAGTGAGGTTGCAAAAATCAAAAATTTCATGTGCCCCTAAAAAATATTGAATAAACCTATTTTACAGCAAATTGTCCAACGATTTCAAATGTGCTACTCTTATTACAATCAGATTTTTGGTTCAGAAGATATATCCCTTCAATTTTGACTGATTTTCAGTTTTCACAGACCATTTTTAGACCATTTTTAGATAATTTGGTCCGATAATATTTAGATAATTTGGTCCGCTTTCAGATATAATATCTCGAATACAAGGTAATTTCTTTTTGAGTCTATTGATAAATCTATTTATAAAGAATTTGTTCAGGTAAATCGATCAATTTTTTCAATATTTCTCAACATTGATGGATAATAAAAAAACCTATCAATTTCTATATTTGCCATATTTTCAAAATAAGTTCTTTGATTATTCCTTTACCTAATGTAAAAATGTCCAGCTGCCTGTCCTTGTCCCATTTTTTGCTAAAGGTCAAATTTTCAAAAAAGACATGGTTCCAAAAATGTGTTTTGAGCATTTTTCGGCAATTTATGATATATAACCGTGAAATTTTGTACGAGGGTGGGTGGTAATACATCCGCGACTTTTTGATTTTCCCGGCTCTTAACTGAAAGGGCAACACTGCTTCTGTCAGCAGGCGTCTGTCAGTTGGTTCCTGACAAAATTTGAACAAGTTGAGTCATTTACTTTGTGTCTGACAGCCATTGATAGGAGATTACCGAGTGACTTAAGGAGAAATTGGAAAAAAGTGAATTTCGTATGCTCATTAAGCATTATTTTATGCGGAAAAAAGCCATCACTCATAAAAGGCTAAGCTTGATAAATACTGTGGGAATTCTGCACCACCAATCTCAATGGTAAATTTCGTTGTGACCGTACAAGCACGGAAGATGCCAAAACTTCTGGACGCCCAGTTGAGGTCTCTATACCCGAAACAATTGGAAAAAATCACGATATGGTGTTGGCCGGGTCGGAGATTGAAATTGCGAGAGATTGTGGAAGCCATAAGCATCTCCCTTGGTTCAGTGGTTTCAATTTTGAATGATCACTTGGGTATGAGAAAGTTTTTCTCAATATGGCTGCCGTGTTTGCTCACAATCGGATGCACAAAAGCTACGAACATTTGCAGCTTCCATGGCAGAAAACCATGAATTAGACTACGATTTCCATTTAAATTTTATTCAAATAAATGGCAGTTAAGTCCTAACCGAGAAAAAAGAAACCACAATTTATTCGGTTTTGATCATTTAGTTTAAAATTTTCTTTTAGTTATTTTCAAATTAGCTTAATAAAAGTAGCAGCAATATGTTTTTTTGTTGAATACCTCTTATTGGATCATTGCTCTAAGAAGAATTAACAGCATATTATTACGATTTTGCAATAGCGATTTGAATTTAACGGTCTGTAACGACTGTCTGCAGCATTCATCATGTTTATAACCACGTCCATCAGTAGAAGCTTCTACTTATCAACAATGTTGATAGCATGAGGTTATTAGCATTGTTTATAAGTATGGCAACACTAAATTTTTAAGCTGCTAACATTGACATCGAAAGCACTAGAATTCGAACATACTAATTTGTCCATTAAAAGCATTGTAGAAAATTCCCGAAAGATGGCGTGTGTATAAATAGTGGCAGAGGTTGCAATCGTGAGTTTATCATAGGCGCTGTTAGTGTTAACATCAGCTGTCTTGTACATTATAAAGTGTGTGTGTGTATATCTGCGAATTGATACACTTATATAAAGACACTGAGTGACTTTTTTAACTGTTGTTGTTGTACATTTTAAATAAATAAAGAGTTGTTACAAATTTTAAACTACTAAACGGCTTTTATTTGCAATCAAAAGTATCCGGTTTATTTAAAGGAAATAAATCAACGTTTTATAAAGGTAAAAACGTAACAATATCTATGTTGATATGTGTAGAAATCTTAAAAAAAATGTATCACGGTGCTTCATAAAATGCATTGTTCAGCTACCAATTGAATTCTAGAAGTGATTTTCATTAAAAATCCAACAAAAATTTTCAACTAACGTGATCCCATTCTGGATAGCTTGCCGCCTTCTCGTTTCCGATAATGCAATGATGGCTCGATACTCATATCATCAACTCAAGTTATTCAATGTCGGCGTGGTTCTCAGTGCACAACAGATGCCTATGCAGCACAATCAAATAATTTTTGGACGAGGTTTTATATTAACGTTCTTTCCTAAAGATATCCACTGAATTATACGTTAGGATCGGTCGTAGTATACTCCACATATCGAGACTATCGCTCTTCTGCAAAAAGTTTATATTTTATGTGCTTTTCTACTATACAACCAATGTGGTCCTTCCAGTGTAGTCTCCACTCTTAGGTAGTTGGCTTTCTTTGTTATTTGTATTGTCTTGTGTTGAAAGACAGAACATTCATAACACTATGCGACAAAAAATAATGCCTGGAAAACGATACAATTTTTCTGGAAGGTGCTGTCGAGTACAAGAATCTGTCTTTGAAATTTGCAAAATTCCTCCAAAATCTTCAGTTACGGGTAAAAAACCGGGTTTTCTTACCTTTAAGTACTAATAAGCCATTAACTAAGCTGATTCTCAACCCATTTTAATTTTTAAAACGGATTTAAAAAGAAGAAACTGTGGCATTTCCAATGGTCAATATATTATTTAACTATTTTGACAAAGTTTGTGTCCATTTCTTCAGCAAACATATTTTAGTTTTTATTTTTTTCACCATTGTCCAACTTTGAAGAAGATTTTATATAGTATTTAATAAAGAAATCGTACTATTTATGCATTGATTTAAAAAATAAGTTTATTTATGCGTAAAACGTAATATTGCCTTTAACGTCCATTGGAAATTGACAAAGTTATTAAAGATTGTACTAAAACAAAATTTTTGAAAAAATATCATTTCTAGAAATACTTTCCAGGTATTTAGTATCTTTTTGTCTCAAATTATAATTTGAGATTTTCCTCTTTCTTGTGAACATACAAATTTGCATCTTATCCTGGTTTACATTGAGTCTAGTTATAAGATATGTTGAGAGCTTCCTTTGTTCTTTCATAAAAAATGTTGGGATCCTTTCCTCTGATTTATTTCGCGACGCCATCAGCAGAACAGACGTAACAGACAGATTCGAAACCTTTATTGGGTAGAATACTTAGTAGATGAGATAAAATAGAACCTTGTGGGGTTCATCTGCATACTTCATCTCTACTTTTTGTGTCACTTGCCCATCTATTTTACTATTGCAAGCTCTTTCTATATATGCATAGGGTAAATATGCATAATTCAAATGATCTTTCAATATGATTTATAACTTCCTGGAGAGCCATTCAATTCATTGCGCTGACTGGTATATGTCTCTTTATAGTTGTATGAACAATTTGCTAGAGAGTTTTTAACAAGAATGTCGTCAAGCTCAGTAATAGTAAGGTCAAAATGTAATAAATCTAACAAATATCCTTTAAGGAACAAATGAAAACCTTCACTTATAATAAAAGTAAAAATAAATTTACATGGGAATCAAATTCAGTGTATAATAATTGTTTCCTACCCTTCACCATATTGATATGATTTCAAATACTTTCAAAATTATCTGTGTTATAAGAATCATACAAATCGGGTCAGATTTCCCACTTAGTGTGGTTTTAAATATGCAAATATTTTTGCATATATATCTTGGGTACTAGTTTTTTTTATATACAAAATGTGTATATCAAATTAATGGTATTTTAAAGGCCTATCTATCGAAGTATAAAGCAATTTTGAGTAATAAGTCAAGCAAATTATGACTTAATAGCAAATCGAAACTCTCCTCCTGTTTTTTTTTTTTTTTGTTCAGATATGGAACAATTGACTTGTTCTTTCATTATACTTTTACCATTTAATGTGTAAACAAAAAAACCTTAGCTATACTTCCCTTCTTATAGCTACTGCATTTTGTAAGTGCCAACAAAGAACAAATCAATCTTATTAACGATATCTGATGGACAATACTACTACTATATAGACACGTACAGACATATAAACACACCCCATTTCAAAACTGATGAAATGTTGATGCTAAATTGCATCGTTTGAGTGGCACGCAAATGGCAAAACTATATTGAATTGTACATAGAGCACACACGTATCATGGCAATAATTGTTTTACAATTTCACAAAAAAAAAATAATTGATGCTTACAATATGTGGCAACAATTAAAATCGTAGAGACACACACTATCGCTTTTAGTTAATATGTAAAAGTGCTGCTTTATGTGCCAATGGACCTTGTACACTTGAAATGTTTGACGACTCTCGTGCGTTTAATGCATTTTAACGTTAAACAAAAAATGCTATTATTTATGGCGAAAGAAAGATTATATTTATACAACTAATTTGGTTTTCCATTTAAAATTAAAATTAGAAAAGTTCGAAATCGAATGCAAAACATTAGAGTTTATATCTGCAATGTTGTTAGGATTTGATCACATAACTGTGACCATAAAAAGCTATAGATCTTATAATACTTATATACTACATTTAAAATTTAAACTCTAATTGTATTTTTTCATGTTAAAAATAGAGAACTCACGCTACTTTCTTTAACTCCTCTAATTTAAGACACCTTGGAAATCTTCTTTGTCTTCCAATTACAAAACGGGTGCCTCTAGTGCGGTAAGTTTTTTTATTTAAAGATTTAGTGTGTTTTAGTACTATTTTTATTTTCTCTCTTTTAGTACTCCTCAAGAGATGATGTCAGCTCCACCTCTCGTTATAGCTCTTTGGCAACTCCCAGTTCATATAGACCCTCCTTTTCGGGAGGAACATATCGTTTGAAACGTGATACTCCCATAGTGCCAGCCTCTACATATGTCAGCCGTTATTCAGCGGGTACTTCAGCATCTGCTGCTTCGAAAGCAGACACCAGCAGTACTAGTGAATCCTCTGGCCCTAAGACGGGCCAACTGAAACGTTATGGCTCCACATCTAGCAATTTGGGTAAATATTCCAGAGAACCTAGTCCGGCAGCTTTGGAACATACAAATCGCATAAAAAGTAGAGATCCCAGTCCGGCCACCAGAAGTCTGAGAGGGAAATCCAGAGATCCTAGTCCGGCTTTGGATACAAAATGTAAAATTGGTTATGGTTCCTCCACAAGTTCGTATAGAATGAGTGTGCCAAAGTCCACAACTAGCAATACATACGGAACACGTTATGGCAGCTCATCTACAGCAAGAACACCAGCAACGGCCAGCTCCTCGACTTCCATTTCCTATCTATCGGCTAGTGATTTCAAGGCGCGTTCCATAAGTAAAGCCCGAGAGGTAGCTACACGCAAGTCCAATGAAAAGGAATTGGAAACACCAGAAGCTGAAGATAAAAGCCTAAATGAGGAAAGGAAACATGAAGCCACTACAACCGAAGATTCAACAGCCTCCTCGGCCACAGATGAAGAGGAGGAGGAGGATGAAGAGGAAGAGAAATTTGTTTCAGTGAACGTATGTACAAGACCCACTTCACCTACGCCGCCTGGAGCGGCCACTACCACTACTGTCCATCGTACCAGACGCATAGAAATTGCCAAAACTATAGAGAAGACCATACAACGTTCCACCAAGAAAAAGAAAATGTTAGAAAAAGGCATACAATCCGATCGTTTAGATGATTCCACACGTTATTCGAGATTTGGCTTAGGCAGTCGTGTCTCTTCTCCATACAGTCCTCATACAGAACGTTATACCTCCTCAAGTTTACGCTATAGTCACAGTCCACTTTCCACTACTTCGAAATCCTCCTCACTAAATTCCACTTCGGAAAATAAGAAAGATGAGGTGGTATCGACTTCTTCCACATCAGCAAGTAATAAGTCTACAAAATCTCCACTTGCAGGCAAATCGAAACTTTCTCCTCCCAAATCCGTCAAAGTAAACTCACGACAATCTTCAGTGGAGAATTTAAGTGCTCACAAGCCACCAGCTGCCCCAAAAGGAGAATCTCCAACAAAAACTTCTTCATCGTCAAACAGCATATCTACAAAACTGCCTAATAAAGATTTTCGTAAATCGGCCCTCAATGTGGGACCCACTGACCGGCCCAGAAAGTCCAGAACTCCCAGCACGGGCACTGATTCGGATTTAAATACCGTGGAAGCTTTAAATGGCGCCTTGCAGGCCATACAACGTTTGGAAAGATCTCCCAGTGCCAGCTCAGAAGTTAGCAATGCCTCTAATCGATCCATTAGGCGTACGGGTACCGATAGTAAACTAAGACCCAGATGTCATAACAAAGCCTTAGCTAATGGCTCGGTTATGTCACCCAAAAGTCCCCTGAGTCGCAATAATAGCACCTCGAATATAAAACCAAAATCTTCCATTTCTTCATCTAACACAACACCATCGTCCGCGGGCAGCTCTACGGGTTCAGCAGCCACCACAACCACCTCATCGTCAAGTGGCACTGAAAGCTGTACAGAAAGCAAAAAGTCTAACAAGAAAATCATTAAGAAAAAAGCAATTAAAGACGTCACTACCACAACAACCACTACCAATACCACCAGCAACACGAGCACAACCACTAACAGTACTAATGATAGTCCCAACATCAAATCATCTAGTGAAAATAGCTTTTCACAACAACCACCAGCTGTTTCTGCCAACAAAGGCAAAAAGTCTGATTCATCCACCAGCCGTACCACCCCGAAAACCCCCTCCGATAAAGATCCCCTCAGGCGTTTGCAAAAATTGTCATCGGTATCGAACTTTTTCGCCGCACAACAGCAAGAAAACACAAATAGCGACGAACAATTATACCTTGAAAGCTCTGAGAACTCATCAGGTAATGATCTAGACAAATCATTATCGAAGAAGAGCGTCAGTTTAACACAAGCTAACGAAACGAAAACAACGCCTTCGCCACCCGTCAAAACGAAAACTAGCGGTAGCAGCAGTAAAAGTGCCCCCAATTATACGACAAATTCTATAGACGAACCCAAAAACAGTATAGCAACAAAATCAACCAAAACGACCTCGTCCTCGAAGTCTAAAACGAAATCAAAAACGAAATCGAATACGAATAGCAAATCTTCCAGTACTTCTACATCATATTGTCCTCAGGATACCACAACCGTTAACGAATCATCCATAATGCCCAGTGAACTGCAAACCGAATCTATGTCTCCCTACACCACCACAAATCAGACAACCTCCTCTACTTCGGGTACCGATCAGGAGGATTCAAGTTGGTGGCAGGACACTAGCAGACAAATCGATACAGCCTCGGCTTTGGATTTTAATTTGAAGGATGAATTGCGTTTTAAGATAAGACACATTGATTCGGGCGAAACCGCCTGGTGGTTGCGCAACGATGAGGACGACACTTTGGCCGATGATGATTTAAAAACATTAAATCAAGAGGAAGAGCTGGAAGAAGAGGAAGGGGATGACGAGGAAGCCACAGATCAATTGGAATCTCTGACTTCCACTCCCAGCGGCAATGCTGCCAAGCTTAACGACAAACGCGGCTGGTGGATAAACGAAACCAATAATGAAAATCAAAACGAAGACGAACAGAATCACGAAACGAATTATACAAAAAGTAGATCTTCTCACGATTTAGATTACTCAGCAAATGGCTATTGTGTAGAAGAAGCACCCGTAGAAGCGAAACCATTTCCCAAAAGTCGTATTACGCCCGAAACAGACTGGTGGAATGAAGAAAACGAAGCTGAAGCCGAATTTACGGTAAACAAAATTACTTCGCCGACCAGTGAAAAATCTAGTGAAAAATCAAGTACAAATCTTTCGCAGTTAAGTGATAAATTACCCAAACAAAATGGTTCTATACAATTGAAAATCTGCCGTGTAGAATCTGGTGAAAAGCCCTGGTGGCTGCAAGATGAAAATACAGAGACTCGACCCAACGAAAGTGAATTAACGGTAGAGGCAACTATAGCGTTACCTAAGAAAAATAAAGATAAACTGGAAAGTTCCTCTAGTAATAGTGATTCCAGAAGTCGGTGGATGATGTCAGGACCCACCAAAAAGCTATTTAACATACAGAGAGCCGAATCGGGTGAAAAAGCCTGGTGGCAGGAGGATTCAAATGAACCAAAGTCGGATAAAGAAAATCAAGCTAAAACCTATAAACGTAATAACTCCCAAGAACAGGAATGGTGGGTGGAGGAAAACCAACAGCAAAAAACGCCACCTCCACAACAGCCCTACCAGCAAAATGGTTACTATGAAACACCATTGCAGCAACAACAGCAATTTGTTAATACAGCAGAAGATGAAGTAGAACTGCAGCGATACAATCAATCTCCTTACAATCACAGCAATCTAGTAGATTCTCAGGCGGAATTAAGTAACTCATTTAATTTTGAATATTCCGAAAGGCCACCACCATTGGGACAATGTGCCAGTCCGGTGCAACAAGAGGAGTTACTACCACCACCAATACAACAACAGCAGCAACAACAACAACATCGCCAACTTTGTAAATCACCCTATGACAACATTCCAATGACAAAAGTTCAAACAGCCGCACAGCAGCCAATTTTAGAAACATCTACTAATTTCATGGCTGGCCCCATTTATCAACAAGATGTTTACCTGAATCAATCACCTCTACAACAGCAGCAGCAGCATCAGCAACAACAACTGCAAACACAATATTTTCCTCAACAAAGGCAACAACAACAGCCACAGCCACAACAACAATCAAACTATTTACAACAACCACCTACACCATATACTCACCAAAATAACAATGAATTACGCTCTCGCAATGGCCAATTATTCATATCACGTCATCAAAACATCGATGAGCTTTTGGGTGGTTCATGTCGTCCCATTAGTCCCCTGTTCTATGACAATGACAACAGCTTTCAGACAATGCCCCCTCAGCAACGTAACATGTTCGTTGAGGAAATTACACCAGACCAAGTACGCATCCATGACAGCACTGCACAAATGCCCATTATACAACGTATGGAGAGGTGAGTTCGATTATAAAACTTTTATGAGCAACAGTAAAAGAGAGAGAGAGAGAAACTGTTAAAGAAATAATATAAAAATATGAATGTGGTGAAAGCTTTTTTCACGATCGCACATGTTTGTTTAGTTTTTGTTTTGATCATTGCTTTCTTTGTTTTGCTCTGATCTTTCGCAGAGATGACTGGCAGAGAGACTCTCTGGCGGCAAAACCAACAACTCCGCCACGATTTGAGCAGAGAATGGTAAGTGTGTTTATTTTGTTACATTTCTTTGTTGATATTTTTAAGACAAATCTAATTTAGCGTTTAATATGAATTTTATTATAATAATGAATTATAATTTACAGATTTATATTAAGGGTATTTTTTCAGTAAAATTTTAAGAACATTATTGTGGGGAATTTTTTTTTATTGATAATATAGTTTTAATACGAAATAATTTGAATCGTTTGGGGAAAAAATAATTTAGCTGTATTTGATAAAGAATGAACAACATTTGTGATAAATGAAAAGTTTTTGGTGGATATTTGTAAGCAACTTATAATTTTACTCGCTTATTTAGGCTTTTTAAAAGCTTAAGCTTCAAAAACGAAATCGAATACGAATCAACCATAATAAGCAGTGAATTATAAATCGAATCTTTGTCTCCTTATACCACCACAAACCTTACAACCTCGTCTATCTCGAGTATGTAGCTTAAAAAAAAAAAAACAGAAAAAAATTGACTTGTGTGGGAATAGAACCGGCATGCTCTTTTAACTGCATAATCTAGCCATTTAAAATAATCGCTAGATTAACGATTAACGATTCGATGTGATGACTGCATTATTGAACAGATTTATTTGTTTAGTTTGTAAGAAATAGAGTTTGACATTCGTGCGTTAACGACTTTTATAGATTTAGCTTGTTTTAAAAGACATTCCATAGTTTCACATAAATATATACTCCATGATTCATCCATGTCGCTATAATTTGAAAAACAGTGATTGTTGACTTCCTTAGTACAATAGAGACCAGCCTATTGTTTAAAACGATTGTCTAGTTTTTTTTTTTAAATAAGTTGCTTTTGGTGGTTGTAATAACTTCTCTCGATTTATATCGAGCTTTCTCAGAAATCGCACTATACGAGTTGTTATAGATGGGATCTCATCGAACGAGTTCAAGATAAATTCAGGGTTACCGCAAGGCTCCGTTCTTTGTCCTACTCTATTCCTTATTTTTCTAAATGACCTTCTACGTCAAACTCCCAATCCTATCTTTTCTTTTGCATATGACAGCAACATTTGCCATTCATATTCTTCAGTTATAGACCAAGCCTGTCGGAGATTGGGGCAATGAGACAAAACATGAATGATACCCTTAATCGGGACCTTCTGACAATCTCTGAATGGGGTCGTGCGAAGAGAGTCGCATTCAACTCCCGCAAGACTCAGTGTTGCATGTTGACACAAAAACGAACGACAAACAATGTTGCTTCATCTGTATTTATGTATAGTGTAAATATTGTGGAATCAGACGCTCTTGATGTTCTGGGCATGAAAATACAATGTGATGTCCGCTGGTCTAAACACATTTTTCAAGCGTCGAAAGAAACATTCAAGTGTCTCGGTTTTTTTGAAACGGTGTAGGAATTACTTCACTCCATCTGATCTCCTCACTATTTACACCATCTATATCCGACCGAAAATGGAATACAATTCCCATGTATGAGCCGGTGCTTCAAAGTCTATTTTGGAGCTGCTCGGCCGCGTACAGGAGAGGGCGAAGGTGATTATAGGTGACAGTAGGGTGTCCAACTCTATTGATTCGCTGGAGCACCGTCTCAATGTGGGCTGCGTTTCACTGTTCTATCGGTACTACAATGGAATGTGTTCTGATGAAATTAGGGAACTTGTTCCTGATACCCGCAGATTTTTACGTAATACACGTTTTTCGTCAAGAACACATCCCTTTGTGTACGATTGGCCAGTGGACCGCACAACACATTACAGGGAAAATTCGTTCTTTAGCCGTATTGTACGTATGTGGAACAAACTTCCCGCTGAACTGTTTCCTGCCATTTCCAATATGGGAAAGTTCAAATCGAATGTCCACAAACACTACTCTCTCTTTCCTCCCTCCCATAACCTATTTTCCTAGTACCAACACAATGCTTTGCATGAATAGGGGTCATCCTCTGAGTGCTGGTCCAAGAAGAAAAAAAAGTAAGTTGAAAGAGTTGATTAGCAGCTGAAAGAAGACTTTAAGCAATAACCAACACATTTTTCTAGTTTTTTTAATCTTCAAAATTGTCTCCTCTGTATACTTTGTGCTTTCCGCTACCTTCAAGTACGAGATTCATATCCTGCTATATCAAAATGTATGACATCTCTTTGAATATCGTAAAAAGCCACCATAAACGAGTACCCAACCAATGCATGTTGGATATACCTCTTTGTTTTCTTCGCTTATACGAGATTCTTCCTGGTATATCTGAGCGGAGACTCCAGCTGTTTTAAGTTACAGTTAGAATATCATGGAACAAACGTGTTAACATTACATTGTGTCTGTTCTTAAGGAAGCTTTGAATATATCTCCACTGGGTAACACTCAACGAATGTGACAACACTGTTTTCATTTCTTGTTTTTCTTTTAGAAATTTACAATAAGTATTGAAATCTTAACCTAAAATATAATTAACGTTATTGCCATTGCATTTTCCAACCAAAGTAGGAAGTGAGATCGTAAAATTCTTAACACACAAAAAGTTGGTCAAGCAATCAAAGGTCTGCCGTCAAACTGTTTCCAATCTTATTAAACAATACCGGGAGAACTTGTCCGTTGATAGAAAACCTGGTTCAGGTAGAAGGAAGCCTAAAAAATAGAAAGCATTTTCAAAAGAGCTCCCAACACATCCGGTAGGAAAGCAGCCCGGTTAGCTCAGTTCTCGGACTATTAGGTACGAAAAGTTAAAGCTAATGCAGGTTTAAAAACATACAAGGCTCAAAAAGTTCCTGACAGAAACTCTGCTAAAAATTTAGAGGCCAAAAACAGAGCATGGAAATTGGAGTTAAGAATTTTTCGATCTCACTCCTTAGTCCACCAGTAACATCATCTGGCTACCACCAATGTTTCCATTCTAGTTAAGCGTCTATGTACCTAAAAAGTTAGCAGTTTCCTTGCAAATGGATTTGGATGATTCAATAGTTTTATCATGTAGTTAATACTGGAGTACTTGATCAATTGGTGGATGTTATTATTTCTAATGTACCATGGAGCACCCGTTATTTTTCTATAGAGTCTTATATGTTTACTATGCAGTTTTTCAATGTTGGATGAAGAGGCTATTTCCCATATGGGGAAATGTACATAGGTTGTCGATCATTTCACCGTTGATAGTTGCAGATTACTTAAAGTAAAGAAGCATCCACGTTTGTTTCCAGTTTTAAGGAAAAATTCTGATAAAAATTAAAAATATTGTCACCTTAAATGTAAACGGACGTAACTACACTTTTATTTTTTTTACAAGAGAAGCAAAAAACGTTTTTTCAATAATAATAATAAAGCATTCATTCTTGGCATTTTTTTGCGTTTGAATTTCTTTAATAATGTCGTAATTTTTTATCGCAGAGGTCTAAAAATTTACGTGAGCATGTAGTTTGAAAAAGAGAACCATAGTCAATTAAAAACTTGATTTTAAATTTTTGAGAAGTTACGGCCTTTTGCATTTAAGGTGACGATATGTAATTTTGATAAATATTATTTTTCAATAATTTCCAATAAATTTGAAACGATTCGGCTTCCAATAAACATTCAGATCGATATCAAACTGAGATTGATTTGAAAATAAAACTTTTTTTAAACGACCAATGTTTGTGAATTTGATACACATTTGTGAAAAATAGTCTTCTTCTTTCATATTCATTCAATTATAGACCAAGCCCGTCGGATATTAGGGCAATGAGGCAAATCATGAATGATACGCTTAACCAATCTTCGAATAGGGTTGTGCGAATAAAGTCGATTTAAATGCACACAAGATCATGTTGCTCCATCTGTTTTTATGGGTGGTGTAAATATTAAGGAATCAAAAGCTCTTGATGTTCTTGGCATGAGTATTCAGTATTCAGTCCGCTGGACAAAACACATTTTTAAAGTTTCAAAAGAAGCATTCAAGTGCCTTGGCTTTCTAAAACGGTGTAAAAAATACTTCACTCTATCCGATCTCCTTACTATTTACACCACTTATATCCGATCTAAAATGGAATATAACTCTCATATGTGAGCCGGTGCTTCGAAGTCTATTTTGGAGTTACTCATCCGCGTACATGAAGGTGCTTATCGGTGACAGTAGGGTATCCAGCTCTATTGTCTCACTGGAACATCGTCGCAATGTGGATTTTGTTTCACTGTTCTACCGATACTGTAATGGATGTGCTCTCCTGAAACCCGAAACCCGTTGTTTTTTACGCAACACACGTTCTTCGGCAAGACAGGGAAAATTCGTTCTTTAGCCGTACTGTCCGTATGTGGAATAAGCTTCCCCATGAAGTCTTTTCCTGTCACTTTCAATATAGGACAATTCAGATGTCTAACCTAGAGGTCATCCACTGAGTGGGAGGGAGGATAGAGGGAGTAGTGTTTGTGGACATCTGAACTGTCCTATATTGGTTGGTCCAAGAATACAAAAAAAAACGACTGACTTTGTGTTTATTGGCCCGCAAATGTTACTATTTCTATTATCATTATAAAAGACGGCTTCTGTGGCCGTCCTTTATAAATTTCATAATATCAGGTCTCTTTCCCGGACTTCTCATTCCTCGCAAGATTTTCATCGAAATTCAGCCTTTATCCAAAGACTATTTGAACTTTTTCAATACTAAATGAAAAACGATTTAATCTCAAAAAAGTTCAAACACTGTTTATTTCCGAAATCTTAGAAATCTTTGACTTAAACTTTTATTCCTGATTATGCGAACAATTTCGGATTTTGAAAAATGACAATTCCAAATCACCTTCCAGTTTATTATGAAATGTAGCTATATAAAAAATTTCTCAGTTTCAAATTTAGCATTCTGTTATGCATTTCTCAATTAAGTAAGAAGTATGTACTTAAGAACACAAAAATCGCAATATACATATAAAAACAAAGTTGCTAAAAATACAAAACGTTTGTTTTGTATCTTTACATTAATTAAGATAAAAGCGTAAAAAATAACAAAATACATACGCTTGTATTGCGAAACATTTATCGATGTGACTAATTTTTGTCATATACTTGGCCAAAAAGCTACTTTGGGAGACTTGTGACTGGTGAGAAAACGAGCAGTCAGCAGCAACAAAATCACATCATATAAAATTCAAATATATGAGTCACACCACACACAGTGTGTCTGCGAATGCTGCAGTTGTGCCACCACCACACACTGTACAATTGAAAAGTTAGAGAAGTGGTGGTCTTTGCAAACTAAAGAATGCACTATAGTGGGGGTAATTGCAGCTAAAATAATTTTCATTTTTATTTTATTAAAATAAAAACTCAGATTGCAAGTTTTTCTTCCTAAAGGTAGGGTAACTAGTTACATGATTAGTTCCGCAGGGATAGATACCGGTTCTAGTTCTGAATATTTATATTTAAGGTATCTGTCATGTCCTGAAAAAGAAGAATTGACAACAAGTTGTTTTAAACAAATAAATTAAAATATTGAACAATACCCAAAGTAGGGTATCTACGGCAAATTTGTCATAAACACCACCACTACCATGTTGGTACTTTAGACTGTTTCATTTAATGTTTTTTTTTTTTACCATTTTAAGCATGATTCTATCTGTCGACAAACGACATTGTCTCAAGTTCCGAACAAATCTTGAAAATGACTTGTACTCTTATATGCAACTTTAGTTTCAAGTTTATGGAAGAAATTTACAAAAAAATAAAAAAATACAAAAATTATAATGAGAAGCAGTAGTTTTACAAGAGGTGGGTGTCATAACAGTGTGTCTTTCATTAAAAAAAATTAATATAAAGTTTTTTTAGCTTTTGTTTTCTTAAAGATTTTTTGCTTTAAGTTCCTTAAGCTGTTGATAGTAGAGATAAGTGAGAATGCACGTTTTTCAAATTTGATTTGTTTACTTTTAGAATTTATTTAATTTCTTTATTTTTTCTGTTTGATGATACGGCAATACTTGGGTCCCATGCAGATCTGCAGGTAGCTTCTAAGGAATTTGCCAATTATCTCAGACTCGTGGAGATATGGTTGAATAACTGGAGAATAAAAGTAAACACATCACATTCACTCTCAGAATGGGTGACTGTCCACATATCACACTATATAAAAAAACATTACACAGACAGATACTGTTAGATACCTGTTTACTCACTTGGATAGACGAGTTACTTGGGGTCGTCATATAGAAGCCTATTGGCTTCACATGAAGTTAAGAGCCTCTAGCCTTCACTGGTTAATCAATGACCAATCATAATTAAGCTTTGACTATAAAGTCATCCTGTATAAACTTGGTTTTAAACCAATTTGGACATATGGAATCCAATTGTGGGGAACGACCAGTAATTCCAGTATTGAACATATACAGAGTTCCCAATCGAAAATTCTTAGGACCATGACGGGTGTACCATGGTATATAAGAAATGAGAACATCCATAGGGACTTCCAAGTACCGTTAGTTAAGGCTGAGTTCAAGAATGTCCGTGAAAAATTGCAAGACTTCTCGCATAGAGCCAAACACGATCAAGACTTCCTAGAGCCGATCTACCACCCCGCTAAGATGGTGCCCATCGTACAGAACCACTCGAACCCACTTGCAAGACTTCATGCACAGAGCCAAACACGATCAAGGCTTCGTACAGCCGATCTATCACCCCATTAAGATGGGGCTCATTTGTCCAACAAGGCTGCCGCCAAAGAGCATTTAGTTTTAATTTTGTAAAACCAAGTCAAAAAAACAGTTTTATATACCTAATCATATTTCAATCAATTGTGAACCAAATTTTAAAATTTTTAATAGGGATATATTTATAACCTAGAAGAACAATTATATGAAACAAAAACTGGTAAAACTTAATTGCCGACTAAGAAAATTTGATTTAAACATACCCATGGATAAAAAATAACCAATTTTTAACCTCACACTGCAAGGTTTTATTTTTTTAGTAAATTGCTTTAGGCTTAAACTCATGCCACAAAATTGCAAATACATGCATGTTTAACTAAGCTTTCTAATGCATTTACATATAAATTCTTACTCAAAAACTTTTTAAAGCCGTCTACTGCTGCTGCTGCATTTCGATTCATTCATTATCAAAATGTAAAAATCTTTAAAAAATTTCGTTTTATTTCTTCTGTTTTCTTTAAATTTAAATCACTGAGAAACATTCACTGAATATTAAACATAACTGTCATGATATTGATGGCAGATTATAAATATGATTTGTCAAAATATTTAACCATTCATAATAAATTTTATTAAGAATATTGTTTCTTTTTATTTTACAATAATTTACATAAGCTTTTTTTACATTTGCTTTAAAAAAAAATTCCCATTAAATGTGTTTTTTTTTAAGGGAGAAGTTTAGATATGAAATGCAATTGTGTAAAATATTGTGGGGGCAGTGTCATTATAAATTCAATATTATTCAACTTGTTGGGTAATTTATTTTGTGACAATACAGACATTCTTTTCTCAGGGAGTTTAATGAATTTTCAATGCCACGTTAAGTACAGTTTTAAGTAATAACTTATGAATGTTTTGCATTAAAACGGGTGTTTTAATTCAAGCTGTTTTTTAAGTGTCACAACAGGATTTAATTCTATAATTTTTGATTCTATGTGATATCAGATATTCTTGGTAAAACTTTTAACATCCAAAAACGTTTTATTTGGAAGATAAAGTAGCCTTGTTACAGGGTAACAGTTTTTAAATGTTGCACTCAATCACTTAAAATGTTACCTTTTTCTTGATCACAACTAAATATATAGCATTTTTTAGAATAAAACTTTTAAGTCTGGTTAATGAGGGCAAAAAAATTTAATTTTTAGTAAATAATTTTTTGCTCTTTAACAGTGTTGACTTAAAGTTCAATTTAAGAGCAAAGGGCAGAAGTTATCGTATATTTGCCCCTTTACGCCTTTAGTGAATCACTCTGTTTCTATAATTATTTATGTGGCTTAAATGTTTTTCGCTCATCTACTCTAGTTTGTCATACAAAAATCCCAAACTTATTTATACGATTATATGTTTATAAGTACTATGTATGTAGGTATATTTTTTCGTTATATTTACACAATAATTACGGTACTAAAGAAGAATTACACACAATACTTGTGTGTTTATTCGTTCATTCATACAGTATTTGCTTTTAGCTTGGGATAACCCAGCGAACAATGAAATTTGTTCATATACTTTCTTGAAAGTTAAACGTTTAACACATGAAAATTATCATATACTGTTACTAAAATAAATCAAGAGGGCGTTAGCGAAATAAATAACTTAGCCCTATAAAATCGACTAAATATCGCAATAATAGTAAATAAAAATTGTTGGACCATGGATAAAATGACATCAAAAAGCTAAAGGTGAGAGGTCCTAAAACCTATCACTGATATTAAGTTCCGCAAATGGATTATTGATAGAAACGGATGTGTAACCAGCTTTATCAACTCGACAGCTTAATGGTGTGTATATCTCCTAACTCTCGATATATGTAAGTAGTAGCCTGTTATTATGTTCCATTAATGGAGTTTTCATATTGTTACGTTTTTACCTTTTAAAAACGTGGGTTTATTTCCTTTAAATAAACCGGATACTTTTGATTGCAAATAAAAGCAGTTTTAGTAGTTTAAAATTGTAACAACTCTTTATTTATTAAGAATGTACAACAACAACAGAATTAAATAGTCACTCAATGTCTTTATACACGTATATCAATTCGCAGAAATGCACATAAACTTTATTACGTACAACCTTATATGCACAAGACAATTGATGTTAACTCTAACAGCGCCAATGATAAACTCAACTCTCGACTGCCAGCTCTGCCACAATTTATACACGCGCCATCTATCGGGAATCTTCTACAATGCTCTTAACGGACATACTAGTACATTCGATTTCTAGAGCTTTTCGATGTCATTGCCAGCAGCCTAAACATTTAGCGTTGCCACACTTAAAAACAATGTCAATGATGGACGTGCCTTCAAACATGATGAATGCTGCAGGCAGTCGTTACAGACCGTTGAATTCAAATCGTCATTGCACATTCGTAACAATATATTGAACTCAGAATGCGTTCTCTATTCATATTGTATATAGCGTCAGATTTTCTTGATTTCAACGCAAGAGGGCTCTTTTCCTATATTTTATTAGCCACGTGATACAGCTTCCGTGCCAGTATCAGTTTACCCTGCCGGAGAGATATACCGATGTGATAGCTGTTTTCAAAATTCATCGCGAGTCCATCATCCAGATAATTCCCTTATGTGTCCCATGTTGAAGTTCGAAAATCGAACATACCGTCACCTTTAGGGATAGATATAATAAAGGGTTTTCCAACAAGAGGTGTTATTTTGAATCACCCGGAATTTCGGTAGCTGTCACTTTTAAAGCTTTTATTCTTTGACATTTGACTAGTAGAAACTACGCCATTACTAAAAATGGAACGATACACGTTCCAACAACGAAGTGAAATTATTAAAATTCACTACAAAAATGGTGAAAATCTGGCAGTCTAAAATCTGGCAAACTAAAACATTTTTGGGTCGTCGTGAAGCACCTTGTCGGACCGCAATACAGAGATTGGTTGAAAAATTCGAGCTGTTGGGACAAGTTAGTGATATGAAGAATAAAACCCGTGCACGTTGCTCGAGAACAACTGAGAATATTGCTGCTGTGGCCCAAAGAGTTGAAGAAAACAAATCATTCCTCGTCGTTCTTTGGAATTGGGCATTCCACAAACGTTATTACACCGTATTTTGCATAAAGACTTGGGTCTTAAGGCTTATAAAGTTCAGTTAACACAAGAAATCAAGCCGACCGATCATTTTCAATGACCATTTTTCATATGTACCTCTGAAAATGTACGGGCGATTGTGGGCTTGTTGTCAAAGACCTTTGACTTTAAATAACCCCATCAAAAGAAATCCAATCTAGGGAGCCAATTTTGATCACAGAAATGAGACAGACCTGGAAAAATCTCATCCAGTAATTGAGTTACTTTACGGGTTCATGTCGTCCATATCAATAATATACAACGCAGTCAGAAAGAACTCTGTTATCATGTCGCAATATCGAGCATCAATAGTAGTCACAGCTTGACGTATGGTCAATACACCTAATCCGATCCAAACAATGACACGTATTAAGTGTATTCGCTTGTGGATTGTCTGTAAATGAATATTTGGATAACATTCCTCTTTACGTTTAAGCAATTCAACAACTCCTATGTATTGAGAAATGGTTAGAGTGCTGTGTAGTCCAAATGTATAATCCAGACTGAATTTATCATTAATATGAGCAAATCAGTAATTTATATTGTTACGTTTTTACCTTTTAAAAGCGGTGGTTTATTTCCTTTAAATAAACCTAATTATTTTTATTGCAAGTAGTTTAAAATTGTAACAACTCTTTATTTATTCAAATGTACACAACAACAGTTTAAATAGTCCCACCGTTTTAATAAACACACTTATGTTGCACAGTTTATAATGTACAAGAATACACTGGCAATGTAGTTGATGTTAATCCTAACAGCGTCTATGATCAACTGACTCCAACTGCAACCGCTGCCAATATTTATACACAGCGTCATATTCCTTCCAGTAGCTTCATGAAAGTTCTATTTCTACAATGATCAACTTCAAAGGTTTTATTCAATGTTATTGGTTCCACAGTTATGTTAATAATGTCCACAGATAAGTTAATAATGTCCACATTTATGTTATCTGCTGTTAATCGGTCGGTAAACAACATTGTCCACAATTAGAAGTTTCCAGAAATAGAAATGTTAAGAAACATGATGCAACTTTAAACCAGACGTTCGAAACCATTATATTTGAATTGTTTGAAATGTTGAACTCCATATATAATAAATAATTCCTTCGGATTTTCCTGAAATCGCCACTGATTTCACCATGTACAAATTGCCCTGAGAGTCATCATTCAGTAATTTAAGAAATCTTTATCAAAATTGGGTTATTATTCTTAGTAAACCTCAAAAGTATTTGAATTAAGAATTTTGATCCACAATTTTGATTTTCCAAAAATGTAACAACAATCTTTGTGGTTGAACCATGAAAAACTTATGTCCGCTGGGTTATACCAAAATAATGATGTACGCGCATGTAGATGAAGATGTAGATGATGATGGTACGTGTTTAAACAATTCAATCTTTTGTAGTTGATTATTGTTGTGTTAATTGTAACCAGAAGAGTATGAAAAAGTTTTTATTTTCAAGTGACTAATGGTGCGTACGAAACTGTTAAGTGACATTCAAAGGTCACCACAGTTTAGTAATCTTTTCTTTTTTAGGTTTTTGTTGATTTGAATTTCTGTGCAATGCAATCAATCTTTAGGTTGTTTTTTTTTTCTGTTATGTTTACAGTCATCACAGTATTTTTACACATACATAACAAAGCAAATAAGGAAGTTTGGCTTTTCTTTCTTTTGAAATTTAGAATTTAAGTGAATTAAAATTCTGTATGAATAATGGTAATTAAAATGAAAGTCTAGTACACATAATGTTGCGAAAGGGTCTAATGTTTTTGGGGAAATGTGACCTATGGTCTTATTTAAATGGCTTATGTTGTTGCGACAACAAGAATTACAAGAGTTTTAAGATAAAATAAGGAGCAGTTAAGCAAGTAGTCAATGTATTCCTTATAGAAAGTAATTGCCACTAATGTCTGATCATTTGGCTAACTCCAATTGCTATATTTTGGCTCACTTGACACATATGTGCTGGTTGTAGTGCAGAGAGAAGTGATTTGGTTACTTTATACATCCCCAGTAATCTAACGTGAAATCAATTGTCACTTAAGTGTCTCTAAGTAATCTAGGGTGTAGTTATTTTAAACTTTAATTCGTACATAATGGTTTTATACAAATTGTGTTTTTATACCCTACACCACCATAGTGGGGAGGGTATAATGGATTTGTGCAGATGTTTGTAACGCCCAAAAATATTAGTCTAACACCCACCTTAAAGTATACCGATCGACTCAGATCTGAGTCGATTAAACGATGTCCGTCCGTCCGTCCGTCCGTCCGTCTGGCTGGCTGGCTGGTTGGCTGGCTGGCTGTCCATGTAAAGCTTGTGCGCAGAGTACAGGTCGCAATTTTAAAGATATTTCGATAAAATTTGGTACATGTCATTATTTCTGCCCAAGGACGATCCCTATTGAAACTGGCTGAAATCGGTCCATTATTTGACCTAGCCCCCATACAAATATCCTCCCGAAAGTGTATTTTATCCGTCACAAATGTTTAATTTATATAGGTATCTACACAAGTTTTTGTCCAAATAAGTTTTATATATAGGGAATTCATGTCACCAAATTTTATTATGATCGGTCCATAATTAGTCATAGCTCCCATATAAGGCCTGCTTCCGATAATCACTTTAACGAGCATAAATCTCCTACAAATGTTGGTATACTCATAAAATTCAACATAAATAACTTTCATATAAACATTAATCACGTGACCAAATTTCGTGGTGATCGGTCCATAATTTGTCATAGCTCCCATATAAGGCCCACTTCCGAAAATCGCTCACGAACATAAATTATTGAAATTTTGAAAGAAAAATGTTTTTGCTCATTTACTTAGTGTAGGGTATTATCTGGTCGGGCTTGACCGACCATACTTTCTTACTTGTTATAATTCTCATAGAGTTTATTTTCGTTTAGCTTAAGTATGCTCACATCCCATGTAACATAGCGTAAAGTCAATTGTCACTTAAGTATCTCTAAATAACCTAAAGTGCACTTTAGAAAATATTTATTTTACCCACCAGAAAGAAGTAATATATTATAATGTTGTGGGAGGAAGGTTTGTTTACAAGCAATCGGTTATTGGACTGTCTATGAGATGCCTTTTTAATTGATTATTTGAGGTCAATTAGCACCCGCACATGTTCAAATAATGTAATAATAATGTTATGTAGCTGATCAAGTAACCAGTTAGATAGCTAGTAAGGTAACTGAATTATGTAACAGGTATGTGAATCCAAGGTATTAATTACTTTGTACCAGCTATCAGACAGTCTCATTGTAATCCAAATGGATCAGGACATGCACGTGGTAAAATAACTAGTCACGTAGCTAGTTATGTAACTAGTTGTCACCCTAAATGATAGGTTAAATCACTAGTTCGGGACAGTCTCCTAGAACTGCTGTGGAGCAAACAAGATCAACAATTATTTAAATAAACAAAATATTTGTTTAAACGAACAAAACATATCATTTAGTATAAAAAATTCTTGAATACTTTTTACCCAACTTTTGATAAACAAAGTTAGAGGGCCACATATGGTTTCTGAGCCAAAAGAACTGCTCATCTTCAAGCCAATATCGGATTCTTTGTACAGTCTGAACTATAAAGTGGGTAAGGCAAAACTTCCCAACCACTTCACTCTAAATATTTTTCAACAAGTACTGCAATATGTTGCCGAGCGCTGTCATATATGGCCGCATATTAAGGGTGTACAGGTTCCCTGTGATAGTGTGACCAGATTTCAGCAGCTCATAATAGATAAGACCCTTTTGCACACACCAAACACAGAGCATTTCCTTAGCGCCATGAATATTTGACTTTGGTGTCGATTCAGCTGGTTGGCCGGGCTTCACATACGATTTCTTACGCTTCGGGTTATCGAAATTTATATTTTTCATCGCAAGTAATGATTCGATGCAAAATTTATTTTCTTTTGTAGCGTTCAAGCATTATTTTGGACATACAAAATCGTCGTTCATGCTCTCTCGACTTCAATTCGTATGGTAACCAGTTTTCCTGCTTTTGGATGAATCCTGCTGCAAACGTTTTAAAATTGCTGCTTGAGTAGCTCCCAATTATCTAGCAAGCTGTTGCTGAGTTTTACAACAATCTTCATGGAGTAATGCCTCCAATTCTTATTCTTCAAACTTTTTTGTCTGGCCTAGGCGATCTTTGCCTTCTGTGTAAAATCACCACTTCTAAACCAAACAAACCATATCCAGTATGTTGAAACCAATGTAAAACATTCACCATAAGCTTTGGTAAGCAATCGGTGTGCTTCAGCGGCACTTTTTTTCAAATTGAAGAACTAAAGCAAAACTTCCCGCTTTGTGGTGACGCTTTGCTGGTACACAATTCGAAATGTTCCATAACAAAGTTAGAATAAATGGCACATATGTACGCTTCAAAATGACATAAAAGTTATTAAGAACAAAAACTGCGTTTAAATGATTCACAATATATTGTAAAGCCCACATTTTGAAGTCATAAATCCAATATTTTTCGTGAATTTTACCCATTGTAGGCCCGAACTGCTATGGTGTTATATATGTCGTTGAAATATCTGTCATTTGATATCCATATTGTCTATATTAATGACTTAATAATCCAGATGTAGATACAAAATTGGTCTAAAATAGAGGTAGTTGTAGTCTTTTGCTTATATCTAGCCATTTGTAAGTCGATTTTCTCGATTTAGTATTTTTTTTTTTTTAACAAACACAAACTGCGAAGCGTTTTGCTTGTTTGCAGGACGGGATTAAACGGACTGTAGCGGATATATTGCTGCATGAATCATGTATGTATATTATTTTGGAGCTACGCAAAGTTGATTTCAACATACAGACGGACAGATGGACATGGCTATACTCTATTGGGGACGCAAATGAAAAATGTAGAAATTACAAACGGAATGACAAACTTATATACACCTATCCCTCGAATCACATGATAGATGCGTTCCTAAAAAAATCGTGTAAATTGAAATGGAAAATTGTTGTATGAAAAATCATGTAAATCGAAAAAACCCAAATACGAATAAATTTTAAATTTGGTGTAGAAAATTCATTTTTTTAAAGTAAATTAAAAAAAGAAACTTAATAATCACCCCTATCGCGAGTCAATATTTCACATGAAATGTGTTCCCCTTTCTCATTTTTCGTTCATGAATTTTGTTCACGTGAAAAAATTCCCCATGTTGTGAAATTTTTAGATGAAATTTTGTAAACAATAGACAGCTGTTACGAACAAAATCAACTATTGTGAATGAAAAGATCATGGGAATTGCACGATAGCAATTTTCCCTTCGAGGGAAATGGATATTTCATGGGAACATAAATTTCACATGTTTTTCACGATAGGGGTGAATGTAAAAAGTGTTGTGGCTACAAATATGGTTTTCTTTTCCTTAATAATGTCGATATTTTTAAAAATAGAAAGCTACAAATTTGTGAAGACGTGTGCCTTGATGTGCTGTATTTTTGGTTGTTACGCCCTTTTGCATTTCAGGTGACGATATGTAACAGTCATCACTTCCAATCAATTCTTCATCAAAACTAATCGTACCTTTTTTGTAGGTGACATTCAATTTCGTCACTTGATAATAATTCATGCGTTTCTGGTTCGATAGTTCATAATTGATTAGAGATTACATCAGTTCGTACAGATTTGGAAATATAACTTGTAATAAAGTCCTTATAAACCTTTCATTATAGATTCAATATTTTCGATTTGGCCTGAACGATTGCTTTAAAAGTCGAAATTATTCCCTGGTCTAAGGGCTGCAACTAAGAAGTCGTATTTTTGGTAGAAATATGGGAGAAATATGTTATGAAACCAGTCACTAAAAACAGCGGCCTTAACAAATGCCTTCTTGGCCATCCAATAATCGGACAAGTTGCCTTTATTTAATCCTTTAAATGATTTGTTAATAACTAATAGCTTCATATTGTGATCACTGAAAGCATTGAAACAAAAAATAATTGTTATCCGATTTCTTGCAGCTTTGTATCCACTTGCACATTCGATTTTTATAGAAAAGTCCGCTGTGGCATTTTTTTTTTTTTCAAAACAGTCCCGTTTCAAATGCATTGAAGATCAGGAGTGTATGAATTAGCAGCAATAATTTCATAAAATTTTACGGAATATTCTTTAGCCTCATAAGCTTGTTCACCTTTTAATTTTAGATTATTTAAGGAATGTATTTGCTTAAATTTTTCAAACCAACCATGACTTACCGAAAACGATGTTGTTTTTTGCAGTTGATGATATATATGATCATTAAGTTTTTTATAAATCCTCAAAGCTTTATTTGTAGTAGCATTGGTATTCATTTGGATTCACTATTGAGTTTAATCTTCTACCCAGATCATTAGTGCATTTCCATATTTTTAATTGTAATGTCTCGAACTTATGAATTTGTACTTAGGTTCGTTTAAGTTTCAGCTGCTACAATTTTCTTGATTATGTTTTAATTTTTTTTTAGATAACAATTTTTGATAATTAAGCAGGATATATTTTTTAAAAAAAATATTTTTGCTAAAATTATTTAAAAACAAAATCGTGTAAATGCCTCGATATAACGAATCCCAGAAAAATCGTGTAAAAGTGAAATCGTGTAAAAAAAGTATCGTGTAAATCGAGGTATAGGTATATAACCTTGCCACTCATGATGAAGAGTATAAAAAGGAAATACATTTAAACCAGCCAACCATAATATTTCTTTTAATTCTCGTGTTAACAACCCTGGTTTAAACTTATTTTTCTTACTTAAAACATGTAATTGTTATTTGCACTAAATATTTATTTATTTATTAAAAACGCATTCACTTTTATAAACGCTCAAAAAGGTAATCTTATGTAAATATTGCCAAAAAAACCAAATATTGTATTAAATGTCTTGAAATTACAAATATTTACCAAGCCGTATTAAAAAAAAATGTGATTTAATTTCTTTTGAACACAAAACCCACATAAATATGTATTTAAATATGAGGCATTTTTATTTGTTCTTAGAATTTACTTAGAGTTATGGTTTTATTTTTTATTTTGAATTGTGTGCTTGTAGATTTATTTTCTTAACGGTATTATTATTTTGTTTAACTATCAAGGTCTGAACATTTGGCTACAAGCAGTCTTGGTCAGCAGAAGTTAGTCATTTTTGTTAGTCGTATTTAGTTGTGAAGTTGTTTATTGCCAACAAATAATAAAAAAAGTTATAAATAAATGAAATAATTTAGTTGATTTAGCTGATTACTGCAAGCAGTTGCTTTAATTAATAGAATGACTAAAATTCTAATTAAATGTTTAGTAAATAAATATTTAAAGTAACTAATAGAAGTTTTCAATGTTTTGGTTCCAAGCTGCTGAAAACAGTTTTTAAAGTGATTTTTTTTTGGTATTGGTTAAGAATCTGAATTAAGATTTTCAGAATGCTATGAAGTTGTTTCAGAATGATACACCATATTTGACCAGAAATTCCGAATAATAACATACTATTTAGTTAATACGTCGAATTTAGTTTACAAACCAATATCAATCAGCCTTTAGAACATGACTTTATCAGATAACGAGAAGGTTACGTCATCTTCAGGTTTAATAAAGTAAGGGATATAATCTCGTCTAGTGAATAGAGTATCAGCTAATTTTAAACTGCGCTATTTAATTTATACTCCAATATCAGCTCTCAAAATTTGATCTTATCAGTTAGCAAAAGGGTTCATTGAAGCGACTTTTTTTTACCACATATAATTATGAGCTGGAATATTAGATTATTTTGTTCGTATGGCGGCTAGGTGAAATCATGAACCGATATTGGCCATTTTCAATACAAAAAACCTTAAAACAGAGTGCATTTGTGGAAAATTTCAGCCAGTTAGCTCCTTTCTTTATATACAGACGGACCCAGGTTCTACGACCAATATTTCGATATGTTATAAACGATACAAAACAGTTGGTATAAAAACTTATCTTTACGAATTTTTCACAGATTAAAATTATCGAAATTTCCTATACAACGCTGGTTTGTGTCTTTGCTTACTTGCTTATTAAGTCTTAGCTAAAGATCTTGGAAAATAAAATGACATTTTTCAATGCAGAGTCAATGATCTATTCAAAACAGCAATTTGAAAAAAATCATTAAACAAAGCGGAAAGAATTAATTTTCAATTAAATTTCCAAAGCATCAAATCAAATTTGATATTTAAACCATTCAGCGTTTATTACGAATTAATTTATTGGCTTATCAATTGATTTAGAAACACGAATGTAAAACAATTTAAATATTTTTGTATTTTTAATTAATTACTTTGTACTCAAACGTACAAACTCATTCTTTATATAATTAATTCCTTATAATACATTAAATATGTCTTTAATTCAAGTTCAGTACAATTTGACCTCATAAAATATATAGTGTTACGTTTTTACCTTTTAAAAACGTGGGTTTATTTCCTTTAAATAAACCGGATACTTTTGATTGCAAATAAAAGCAGTTTTAGTAGTTTAAAATTGTAACAACTTTTTGTTTATTTAGAATGTACAACAACAACAGAATTAAATAGTCACTCAGTGTCTTTATACACATATGTATATCAATTCGCAGAAATATGATCAACTCCACTGACTACTGCAACCGCTATCACCATTTATACACACCGCAAACTTCATTCGAGTAGTCTGAATTGTTCTTAACGGTCAAAACTCGTATGTTCGAATTCTAGAGCCCTCGATGTCAATGTTAGCAGCCCAAACTATCAGCGTTGCCACACTTATAAACAATGCTAATAACCGCATGCTACTGATGGTCGTGTTTATAAACATGATGGATGCTGCAGGCAGTCGTTACAGTCGCTATTGCACATTCGTAACAATAGAATCATTAAATTGTTCTACAATTTAAATCTATAACAAATTAAGTAGCTTTGGATACGGTTTTTCAAATCATGTTGTAAATAATTAAAAACAAATTGTTTTCATACAATTTTGATTAGATTTCAATTAATTTACAAAAAAAGAATTTGTTTTGTTGGGAATGGTTTTATAGAATTATTTGCTGATCTTTTTTTTTATTTTGAATTAAGATTTTATTTTATCAGACTCTAGAAACTCAATTATGTTTGCCACGTAATATTGGCTTTTGACACTGATGAAAATTCGAAATATTTTATGTTCTTAACATCATCGGCATGATTTCGTGTTTCCTCAATTAAAATTCATAATAAATTCTTCGGCTTATCAGCCTTGTTTTAATGCCTGTTGCCGGATAATGCACAGTGGTTTATAAACTTTTTTTTTTTGGAAATAATTCGGTATCTCGGGAACTATTAGAGATATTATTACAAAATTTCACATGATTGATGTTTTTCAGTTGATTTGCGTTTGTTCAGCTTTCTAGCGCTAATGCGGGCCAGTGCGTGGCCCCTCAAATTTGGTCACTTCGGGTCTGGATTTTCTATGACACTGATACTGAATCTGAAAATTTTAACAAATCTGTTACGACTTTGCCTTCGTCATAAGCGATTGTACACGTGTTTGGTAATTTTAGTGCAAATATTTTTATCAAATACTGCTTTTAAAGCGTTTTAAATTATCAGTTTTTGAACTCAAATACTTTAAGACGTCAATTTCTATTAAAAACATCTCTAATATTTTCCAGAAATTTAATTAAAATCTGCTTGTAAATTAATAATTTTTATACCCTTCACCTTCGTGAGAAGGGTATATATAAATTTGTCATTCCGTTTGTAATTTCCACAATATAATTTTCCGACCCTATAAAGTATATATATTCTGGATCCTTATAGATAGCGGAGTCGATTAAGCCATGTCCGTCTGTCTGTCTGTCTGTCTGTCTGTCTGTCTGTCTGTCTGTCTGTCTGTCTGTCTGTCTGTCTGTCTGTCTGTCTGTCTGTCTGTCTGTCTGTCTGTCTGTCTGTCTGTCTGTCTGTCTGTCTGTCTGTCTGTCTGTCTGTCCGTCTGTCTGTTGAAATCAATTTTCTGAAGACACCAGATATCTCCGGGATCCAAATCTTCAATAATTCTGTCAGACATGCTTTCGAGAATTTTGCTATTTAAAATCAGCAAAATCCGTCCATAAATAACGGAGATATGAGCAAAAATCCGAGACAACCTCTGAAAATTTCATAAAAAAAAGACAATTTATTGCATGCTTGGACAAAAAAACAACAAAACGTATGTGTGTTGGATTCATTGTGAGTTGTCTTCATACTTTGTGTATTTTGTTTTTGTTTTTTTTTTTTGTTGGTGTTTCACAAAAAAGCAACAAAACGTGCATATGTTTGGTTGTTTGTTGGCTTCATTATTTTGTTTTTGTTTTTTTTTTTTTGGTGTTTGACAAAAAAGCAACAAAACGTTTCACTGCTTTGCGTATTTTGTTTTTTTTTTTTTGTGTTTCATTTCGTTTGGCGTTGTTGTTTTTGAGAAGGGTATATATAAGATTGTTGTTTCGTTTGTAACTTCTTCAATATAGCAATATCAATTAAATGTAAAATTTTTAAAAGTTTTCTTGATATATTTAGGATGATATACGCTGAAAATAGGCAAGTAATGCATCCACAACAAAGGTGAAGGGTATATAAGATTCGGCATAGCCGAATATAGCACTCTTACTTGTTTGATATATATTTTATAAAAAATCGAAAACAATTTAAAATATGTCCCTGCAAAAGAAAGGATTTGAGTTAGCCGAAAAACAGTTTGGCAGTTTAGAGTAAGTAAAAATAGAGAATTACACGAGAGAACAAAGTGTTCGCATTGTTGAGCAATAAACTATTCAAAGCGATGAATAATAATTGACTTTGTTAATCATCAAAATTCCCATATTTGGGCTTCAGAGAACTCACATCTGATTGTCGAAACACAAATGCATAATGATGCTGGTAAAACCCTCGATATTACAAGAAGTTGCCACATGTTATACAGCCCGTGAAACAATTCAATTCTAGCATGAGACAGTCTCTTGCAGTGTATTCTCCCGTTTTGGTGATCAGAAACTTCAGATTTAATTACGTTGGATTAGTTTTGATGTTTTTGTCTGATTTGGCTTAAATTCACATTATACCGAAATGCTTTCAATTATATTGGAAGAGTACGAAACTCTGATAAGGACTGAGATCGAAAAATGTTTAACATAGAGGTATGTTAATAAAAGTCAAATCACTAAACTGACAGTTTTGAATCTTTTTTTATTTGATTGAAATTATTGTTACAATTTACAAAAAAAAATAGTTTTATAGTTCTAATCACTAATTATGAAATTTTTAATCTTTTCGAAATCCCTTCCATTATGGTTTTTATAGAGCTTTCTGTCACTTTGTTCGAACAGGTTGTCCATCTTCGTTTAAAATCTACCAGACTTTGGATCCTTTTTTGTGCTCTTCAATTCTCTTTTAACAAGAGCCCAATATCTATCCACTGGACTTAGCTCCAGGTAGTTTGGAGGAATTGCCTCTCTTGGTACAAATACCACATTATTGGTATTGTACCACTCAAGACCTTTCTTACCATAGTGACAGGGTGCCAAATCAGGCCAAAAATAAGTGGACACATTAAGAAGTCTTATGAATGGAAACATCCTTTTTTGTAAACATTCCTTGATGTAAATGTTCAATATTCCCTCGAGCATCTGCAACATAAACAAATTTACCCAGAGGCTGCGAAAAATTGTCCATACGTACTTTTTTGTATAAAATTTGACTTCAATTTTCGTGTTCTGTCTTTGGCCTCTAAATTTTTAGCAGATTTCCTGTCAGGAACTTTTTGAGCCTTGTATGCTTTTAAACCTTCATTGGCTTTAACTTTTCTTACCAAATAGTCCGAGTACTGACCTAACTGGGCTGCTTTCCTACCGGAGGTTTTGGGAGCTCTTTTGAAAATGCTTTCTATTACTTGGGTTAAAAGTTTTAATGAAAAACGTGTGTTAAAAATTTTACGATCTCAGTCGTTAATATGCTAGTATATCAGATTATAATTCATCCAATACTCAACTGCTTCTACGTATTGCATTCAATATTTAGTAATCACTGCAAATAATGAGAATCAGAAAAGCCAGTTTTCCCAGAACATTCATAAGATTTTACTGATGTTTCCATTGGAATTCTAGAAAAAGTTATCATTAATTTTATTACTTAATTACATTTGTAATATCTCAAATTCTCATATGATTTGTAAACTTACTCTTTACCCTCTAACTGGCAAGACCGTAAAAATTATCCGATGAAGCCAATAATTTTTTTTTAATTAGATGTATTCAATAGAACCGTAAGTTTTAATTTTCAAAAGAAAAAATCATTGTGAACGAACGCCAGGTAAAAAATTGTGAAGGCCGGCTGTAGGCGGTCTAGCCAGTTTATGTGTAATATGACACCAAAGGTAAATTTTATGTATAAACAAATTTTATTGAGAGAAGGGATCAAATAAAGTTATAATATGCATTATTTTCGATGGTGGTAGTTCCAGAAACAATTTTTATCAAATTGAATAAATGAATTGGGTGTCACATTTTTTGCAATGTTGCACCTTTTTTGGCTTTTCTCTCCACCTAAACAAGAAAAAGATCGTCAACATCAAACTGAGCATCAGCTACTTGATGAGCAGCTCTTTTCCCAACACCTGATATGTCAGGCTATAGTGATAAAGTCTTACTGAGATTTTGAACAGATGGTCATCCTACAGACGAAATATTTTTGAAGTAAACAAGTCCAGCAGCTGTTTCCTCCCGCAAATCTGGAAGCTGTAAAAGCAGTTTTTTAATCGGACACATTGTTGGAAGCATTGGCCTCATCGGCCTGCAGACGCTTGTATAAAAGTAATGAATTTGTAAAGACCATGATGACCACAAAATAGTAGAACAACCTAATTATGATATTGCGAGTCTTAGCTCAAATATGGTATCGACCCTGGATACCATTCATGCGATCTACTCCACCCATGCGATCACTGCATTTCTTCTGCTTTCTATCATACCGAGGAACCTTTGATTGTACTTAGCCAGGATTAGGTTAGGTTTCCAGGCAGCCGCGAAGTTGGAAAGTAGAAGAATAGCTCACGTGGGTCCAAGAAATTATCCCTTTGCCAGGATTAGTTCTTCTGAATCGGGAAGACATATTTGTTATCCATCCATAACACAGTATTCACATCGACTACATGTATTGAGGTCATGTATTCTACTCAAAATAATCTCTGCTCTTGGTTCATTTCACAGCTTACACAAAAGCAAATCATGATCTACAAGAAATATGACAAAACAAAATTAGTACCTCTCATTGTGCCCAAACCATAAATTCCTCTGACTCGTAAATAGACTAACAGCGGCTTCGATTTGTAAAAATTATCAAAATACAGGATGTGAGGCATGAAATAAGGAATCTCCAAACATTTTAGGTAGCTCCAGTGTCCGGTATAACAGGTAAAATAATATTATCTTCGGACCCATTGTAGATTTAAAACCGGTAGGCAAAACCGTTTGCATCACAAAGCACGAACAACTTGATCCCTCTTTTATGCGGCTTATTGGGCATGTATATTCGAAAATGGTGTTTCGTCTTTGAAACATAAGTGGAATCAGCAACACTGTTGTCGCTATCAATACTTTCATCTGTGTTGTCTACAGAACTCTACAGAACCGATGGACTCGAGAAATTGTTCATCAGACATTTGCTCCAAATTGATATTTTTGTACAAGGACGTTTAGTAATATACATCTTTAACACAATAGAAAAAAAAGGATGGACATAATAGAACCATAAGCAAACAATAGAGTTTTATGAACAAAAGGTGAAAACTACAATGTAAGAGAGGAGGACATTTTTGTACACGCAACCGGCAAGACCGCCATGAGTAGGCCTTCGCTATTCGTTTTTAAACAAACTTTTAATTTTTTTTCACTTCAAATACGTTTTAAAACTTAGATATAAAATGTTATCTACTTACCGTAAAATTTTGATTTCTATCATTTTATTCTAAATGTTGTTTTTTAATAGTTAAATTTGCGAAATAATTTTCGATGCTAATTTGATGACTTTCTGCACTTGATTGATCATAGCTGACAAACGACGTGGCAGAATATATTGGAAGGTATTAAGAAAATGTAAAAAAGTGTTGTCTAAATACAGTTTTCACTATTTTAAAGCGAAAAAAAGTTTAAAACAGTACTGGGGCCTAAAAATCAAAGACCGCCTTGAGGTGGTCTTACCGGTTTGAGGGTTAAGAAATATACACACTATATCTATTCTACGAAATATGTTCTGAATTGTTTAAATACCACAAAATGACAGCTGTCACTTAGAAATGTAAACTAGCCAATAAATGTGAATACCCTATATAAAAAGAAGCTATACTACTTAAATAAATAATAAAAATTAATGTACCCCTCTGCTTGAATATAAAGAAGTATAAACAACAATAAATTGGCTTAAAGCCAATTATTAATATTATTTAATTTGTTTGTTTTTGTTCAGCGTTATTATTATTTCATTTTCTTCGTTCTTGCAGTTGCCAAACTGCTGCACAAAGAGAATTAGAGTGCTAGCTACAAGAATCAAAACATTAATAAACATTATAATCATTATTTAAACACCCACTTAAATTCGGATCATTTTATACAAATTTATCTTTTTCATTATTTTGACAACACATAGAACGTTCATACATACCCTCATGTTGCAAACGTTGCAATTGTAAAATTTTATTAATTGTTTAGAAACTATTTAGGAAATGGCAACAATAATAATTGAAATAATTATTAAGAAGATAAATTTTGAAATTATTATATGAATGAGTCATTCAAGTTATATATTTTTAAAATTATTTAATATTTTATTGGATTCAAATTTTGGTTTCACGAGCAGTGATCTTTCGAGAGACATAAGTAATTAATGAATCTGGGGTAAATGTAAGCAATTTCACTGTCTGCTAGATCTAAACTGTCACTCATGTGTAGCTAGCTACCTTATTAAAAAAGGACCATGTAAATAAAGGGTATTTGAAATTCGTTTACCCCACTGCAAAACTGAAAAATGTTTTATAAGAAATCCCCCACTAAGAATACAATTTATTAAGAACAGAAATTATTTGCCTTTAACTTAAATTTGGTCAACACCATGAAGCCAGAACAGCCAGACACTTTAGTTGGTGAAGAAGTATTAGTGGCAAAGCCACCACCTCCAATAAACTTTATTATTAAGTTATTTGCTGTGTGCCACCATAAATAGTGTTTAATTTATTTTTGCTGCATTCCAAGCAATTTTTCATTAAGCCACAGCTGCAGCAGCAGCAGCAACAACTACGATGATCGTGATCATGATGATGACAAGTGTTTGAAGTTATTTGTTGCTCCAATAGTGAGTCCAGTGCAGTCACAGTACACAGAAGTTGCAATTTAGCAGACATCACAAGTGCAGTTGCAACTCTATTAAAATCAATTTGATTTTAATGTAAAAATGTAATTCCACCTTGAGTGTATAACTTCACGCTTTAAACATCCCTTTTTTGCCCATTAGGTTCCCTTGTAGTTGCTGCTGTTCTTGATCAAATACAGGTTAAATTGCTGGCTGTAGAAGAGAATGAAAGAAACGTAAACAAATAAATGGTTTTGCAAGGGCACTAGCATGATGCCTTAGATATTAGTAAGTAGAAGGCTTGTCTTGCTGACTGTCTGTATCAGTGGTCGGCATAAGGAGAACAAGGATTAGGGATTGTAATAACAAAACATAGACTTTATATTTCTGTTATAATCTGATCAAATATTGATTGTTAGTTTTCTGGCTTATTTTATAGTTTGTTTGAACTTTGTTAAATGCCGACCACTGATCTTGGCTGGCTGCAAGCAATATTATTATTTTTTTTAGCAAGGACGTTAGGGACAACTTCTAGTCTTTGTTGTGGTTGTTGCTTTTATAATCAATGCAATTATTTTATTAGTAAAGCACAAACCCATTGGCTTTAATGCGTCAATCAATAATTTTAGTTTTGCCACAAACACACACTTATTCACCAGTTTGGTAAGAGGAGTATAAAGACTTTTCATGCTTTCCTATAATTGTCTTAATTCCATCTTCCATAGTGTTCTCTTCCAAATGGTTACTACACGCAGAAAAAAAATATAGTTGTACATTGTTACTGTAACCATTTCAAATTTGTGCATGGTTACTGTAACAATTTCAAAATTTTTAACAATATTATAGTCACAGTAACTATATATATGATTGTGGTAACAATAATATGGTTAATTTACGATTCACATGAATATTTCAACCATATATATGGTTACAGTAACCATGTATATGTTTGTGACAACCATTTATATGATGAAGAACTTACCATACTATGATGCTCCCATATCATAATCTGAGAACAACATATTATGATAAAATTATTCATCATATAAATGGTTGTCACAAACATATACATGGTTACTGTAACCATATATATGGTTGAAATATTCATGTGAATCGTAAATTAACCATATTATTGTTACCACAATCATATATATAGTTACTGTGACTATAATATTGTTAAAAATTTTGAAATTGTTACAGTAACCATGCACAAATTTGAAATGGTTACAGTAACAATGTACAACTATATTTTTTTTCTGCGTGTATAGAACTGCATGTGTTTTTTGTATTTATATTTTAATTCCTTTTATTACTTGTGTTGCTTTTAACTTTGTGCAACGTGACTGACTGGTTTCGTTGCAGTCTATTAAAGATTACAAGTACATACTCTTAGTTTTGTTGGTTTTAGCATTGTTACTATTTTTAAACACTCTCACCGGCATCACACAAACAAACCTACCCAGCAGACCAAAGCATTCGAAAATCACGATCACGATCGAACTTTACGCGAATGTTTCTCTTACGAATACATTCGAGAACGACTATCACAAATGTT
Source organism: Calliphora vomitoria (assembly GCA_942486065.2). Lineage (NCBI taxonomy): Eukaryota > Metazoa > Arthropoda > Insecta > Diptera > Calliphoridae > Calliphora > Calliphora vomitoria. Next base: position 54,648,576 of record OW818031.2, on the reverse strand, counting down.
TAGGAAAATTTTCACTTATCGCTCAGTTCTGGAATATTCGATTAACGATTGGGGCTTGTTTACTATTACATACTTAGATTAGTTATTGTAACTCTTTTCCTGTACTCATGGGTCAAAATTTCCCAAACAGTTTTAAATGCTTTAAAAAAGAGAATCGCTCAAATAGCTCGAAATATTGAAACAAATGTTTGTTTGGATTGGAATAAATTTATTCCAAAACATGTATTATATGACATGAGTGCAAAAATATATCATGTGCGTTTTATATTTGGTGAACAGGATAAGGTGAGGTTGGCTACCAATTCAAAACGATAATAAGTTAGTCGTAACGCTAATTTGGTTTATTTCGCTAATGGTGACTTAGCGCGGTAACGGTATTTTAACGGTAGCATTAATAGCAGTTATTTCGGTAACGGTATTTTATGATAACGGTAATTTACAAAAATTAATATTTAGTTGAAAAATGGTGGTATTCTATGGGTTTAGCTTTTAGCGTTCGGTACAGGTTCCATGTGATGGTTTGGCCCCTTGTTTTAGCACCCTTTTTGCACCCACCAAATACAGAGCATTATCTTAGCGTAATGAATCCCATTTTCATCGCAAGTAATGATTCGGTGCAACATTTTTTTCTTTTATAGCGTTCAAATAGCATTTAAGACATACAAAATCGTCTTTCAAGGTCTCTCGACTACATTTCGTATGGTACCTTATTTTCCTACTTTTGGATGAATCGTGCTGCTTGCAAACGCTTTGATATTGCTGTTTAATTTTTTAAGATCTTGTTGAGTTAGACAACAATCTTAATGGAGTAATGCCTTTAATTCTTGGTCTTGAAACTTTTTTCGCTGGCCTGGGCCAAAATCATCTCTTCTAAAACGCGCACATTCACCATAAGCTTTGATGAGCAATAAGTGTGTTTTGTTGGCAAATATTCGACACTTTCGAAGCAAAAACAAACTTTCAATAATGTTCAATAACTAAGTGAGAATAAATGGCAGATACGTACCCTTCAAAATGGCATATAAGTTATTAAAAACCGCGTTCGAAAGATACGCCATCTATTGCAAATCCCGCATTTTTAAGTTAAACAATATTTAGAGGCAACGGTATATACGACAATATCGGTAACGATAGTTGAGCTGAAAGGGTATTAGGGGTAACGGTAGCTTAGCGGCAACGTTAGCCTACCTTGGGTAAGAGTTAAATATTCTTTGCAATTTCTCTGATTAACCTTTCCAAAAATTATTGAGAATTATTCAGTGGTATTATGAAAATTCATATTTTAAAAATTCTCTATTTGTCTACTAAAGTTTTTGCTGCCGATTTTCGATTGTTTGGTCGATTAGGTAGTTTTAGTTGTTGCATTTGTACACACTAAGATGAAATGTATTGGTTTTTCTTTTTTTATACTTTCGTTTGCAAATAATATTGGTAAATAAGTTCAATATATTATGTTGTTGTTGTTGCTATTGTTCATCATCTTCTTCTGATAATTATTAAATTAGGTTGCCACTGAAACATTTTAAATTCAATTACACAAAAAAGTTAAAAAATATCTTGGAAAGAAAGTTTTTTTTTTGCCAAAGTTGAGAACATCGGAACATAAACCGATTTTATACATTTAAATTCTAAGCATAAAGTAACTGAGTAAGGCCCGTTTTCTCAATGTATCGACAAACTGCCTGTTACTAAATGTCGACATAAATTTATTAGGCCGATAAACTGTCCGTTAACAATGTTGGTTTTCTCAATATACCGATAAAAATCTTTATTTTCAGTTTACAATACGTCTCCAAATAGATATGATAGTTGGGAACCGTGCCTTCAAGTGACAACATGTTTACATAAATCATGTAGGTCTGGTAGTTAGGTCTGGCATGATAAACTCCTTCAGCATTCACTTGGAACTCATGTTCTTCGAGTTCATCCTCCATCAAATTAATTTTAATTCCTCTATTAAACTTTTTTTTTATAAAATTTATGAACAGCAGTCAGCTGATTGAATAGATAAATAGATAATTGGCAGATGAGGACGGGTTAGCTTTGCGACAGAATAGAAGCAAATGAGACATTGAGTAAACCAAATTTCTTTAATCTGCAGTTTTTCGTTGGGGTAAAAGATAATCACCTAATGAGAAAACGGCCCTAAGGGTGTTTTTTTTTTAAGCCGGATAAAACTTACGAAAGGATTAACTGTCAAACGATCTGTCATACTGCGCTCAGTTTTTGACATTTATGATCAATATACTCTGGCAAATCATAATGAATAGATATAGAAGCTTGAACAACGCTACCAAATTATCCAAGTTTACTTTGAAAATCAGTCATTGATTCGGACAAGTTGTGTTCAGCGATGAGGCTCGGTTTGGCTTTACGGGTTTGTTGATAAATAAACTTGCAGCATATGGAGTGAGACTAATCCACAACAAATCCTATAGACTCCATTACATCCATAAAATTAATCGTTTAGTGCGGTGACATCATCGTACCTTATTTCTTCAAAGAGGAAGATGGTCTGTTACGACTAATGGAGATCGTTACCGCACCATGATCAATGGTTTTTGGTTTGAAAATAGTGATGAAATTCATCCGAGAGATATGTGGTTTCAACAGGACGATGTTACGTGCCATACGGCAACCGCAAGTTTATTGAAATAAAAATATATGGCCTCCAAGGTTTTGAAATTTGACACTTCTCGATTATTTCTTGTGAGCCACCTGAAGTCACTGGTTTATGCTGATAAACCAGTAACAATTGACGCCATGTAGGCCAATATTGTTCGTGACATATAGCCAGCACTTCGTCAAGAACTGCATGAAATCGAAAAAAAAAATTAAGGTTAGTTTATAATAATTATGATACAAATTTTCGTATCGTATACATTTTTTTTCAAAATATAATAATTCTGACTAAATTGTCTGACCAAACAAACGAAATAGCAAAGTAAGACTAAATTCGATGAACAATAAACACTCTGTCTCTTAAAATAACTGCGGTTTTCCTTATTTTCAAATTAATAAGTATATTTATCTAACCAGAGTACCCTGACGGCAAAGTTTTGCAAAAAAACATAAACGATGTCTTCAAAAAAAGTAATTGTTTAGCAAAATGCTAATAGATGCCAATAAACTATGTATTAAAGACTATAGAAAAGGTGGTTAGTAAAGTGACCACTAAACCGCAAAGAGTACCTTAAGAACTGTTTGTCAGATTTTATAATGTTTGATCTCATATTAAAGCTAGTAATCGTAGGTTAAAAAAAAAAGAAATGGGCCATGGAGGATCTTGACATAACTGAAAAAAAAAAAAAAAATTATTTACGTTTTTATGTATATTTTTATAACTAATTGTCCAATTTTCATAAACTTAGTCTTATATTAATTCTTGAAAGTCTATTATTCTAATGGATTACTCAAATTTGTTTATCATTATCATTTACCATTTAGTTCGATAGTGTATTTTGAAATTCATGTGCTTAATTTTTGAATTTTCTTTTCATAAAAATTAGTTCATACTATTGGAAAAAAACGTGCCAAAATGGTACTCTAAGGATGTCAAAGGATAAAGGTTTTTAGGTTACATTTTATGGTATCAATTTATATTTTTGATATATTTATCTTTACATTTTGGGCTTTTATTAAAATAATAGTGTAAACAATTTAGGGATATGTATTTTGAAATATTCTTGCATTTAAATTAATTACCGTTTTCCTTCGAAAATCCTCACTAAAAGTCTAACCAAAGCCAATTTAAAATTTTTGAGCAACTTTTAATTTTGTATGACCATAAAAACTCAAAAGCTGTTTACCAAGTTTTGACAAATTTGGAACGGAGCCTTGTCAAACATTTTTGTTTCCTACCTATATTGTCCAACAATTTAAAAAAAAAAAAACATCTGGCATCCATGGAAGGCACACCAGTTGTTATGTTTCTATCACTACAAGACAATGCAAACACTAGCATGCACTAACAGTCATACGCACGCACATTACCTGTGGCACACTCTATCACCACCACCATACATACATTCTTCGTTCGATTAGAATTCCGTGCTGGTTGGTGGTGGTTGTTGTTATTTTTAGATTTAGCGAAAATAATGCCTGCCAATTACAACCAAATGTAATGTTGTCTAAACTTTAAACGTAAAAAAAAACTATCACTAATAGAACAAGAAACAAAACAAAAAAAAAAAAAACAAGTAAGAAAGTATAGTCGGTCAAGCCCGCGCAGATAATACCCTAAACTGAGTAAATGAGCAAAAACATTTATTTTAAAATTTCAATATGTAATTTAATTTCAAGATTGATTTTCGGCCATTTCAAAATTGTATTATTAGCGGAGTTTTCCATTATGAGTAAATAAATATATATTTTTTGTTTGTCACGCCCATTTTCGAGTGGTCCGGGTTTCAAAGTTGACAATATTTGTTTGTTTGTTTTATCTTGGAACAATTTTATTTCTTATATCAAATAAAGGTATTTTAAAGACTTTCCAACGATATATTGCATGAACTATTATTATAGACCGACTATTGCCCAATTCCGATATTTTTTTTTTTTTAAATATCGGGAAAAAAGGTTTAATTTATGCCCGTAATTTCAACAAATAGATATCTTCGGTGTAAAATACCCAGTAGATTAATTTACCTAAACGGTAACTTGACATTGATTTCAAATCAATATCTACGTGTAAAAATTACCAAATATTTTTACTCCATAAGTAACTAAGCACTAATAGATATCTATTTGTTGAAATTACGGGCATTAGTAGTTAGATTAAATGTAGGTAATTAAGATCCAACAATATTAGGCAATACAGGAAATCTTTATTAAGCGAAGCTAGTGTTCGATATTCCATAGAGTAGAAAATCCTTGAAAGGTATTTTTAATGTCTTAAATTTGATGTATAGAAAGTTATTGTCCATTGGGTAGTTTCCGAGAAAATTGACGTGGCCGACAGTTAATTTATCACCTCCAAAATCTGTTTCAATAAGCTACGTCCATGAACCAAACATAATACCTTCCCCAATATGTTGGTATAGGGTATAAAAATCAGCAACAACAACAGTAACATAACATGTTACCAACAATACAAAATACGTATGAACAAAAAAAAAAAAAACAAAAAATGCTAAACAATAACAAGTTGTTGTTCTTATCACTTGGAATTCTCTTTAATAACAAAAGAGTTCTCTTAAATAAAATACGTTCCACACTTGCAATGCAATCATTTGCAAATACACATCAATACATGTGGGACCCTCATTGAGGGGCTTCGAATATAGCCCGGTAGTTTTTGGGGTGGGTAATGAACTCATTACTTTAAAATATGATTTCGAAGTAGATAAAATGCGAACAGTTATTTTCAAAGTTCAAGTCCTAAGTGGTTATTATTTTAATTCGACAAACTGAAAGCTTTATTGATCTCTATTCCGAGGTTGTTAAAAGGAGTCCTGTGTTATTTTAATTATCATGTCAAACAAACCCTCTTGGCACAACTAACAGCCAGTAAACTGTCTATTGATCTCCATGATTGATGAATTGTATCCAGTCATGCGACTACTATATTGTGAAATGTACTTACCCAAAGGGGTTTCTTGCCACTTGTAAAACTAGCGGGCCGTTTGCAGTTGTTTTTTTTTAGTGGATTTTGTCATTGTGTTTTTTTGCGTAAATTTCAGACCGGTAGTTTTTCATACACATGCAAAAATGTTAGTAATTCTTACACACATATACTACATGGAGTCATAGTAACATTTCGACTGCCCCTTGCTTGGCTTATTTCTTGGCTTTCATTATTTATTTTGTCTTTTATTGCTTCGCCAGAACTATTTTGTTTTCTTTCTTTGTGTATTTCAAGTTCTGCTAAAGTTGTTGTTTTTTGTTGTTGGTCATTTTGTTTGTGTTAAGGTCCCCCTTTTTTTTAGTCACTGTTGTCATAGTCACAGTTGTTTTATTCAGTGTTTCTTTACTTTGGCTAGGATTTTAGTTACAGTGGGCCGAAACGGAGATTATTGAAGTTAGTTTTATTGAACAAACACACATAATTAAGGTAAGGTTTGAATAATGTAGTGTTACGAATTTGCAATAGGGATTTGAATTTAACGGTCTATAACGACTGCCGCAGCATTCATCATGTTTATAAACACGTTCATCAGTATAAGCTTCTACTTATCAACAATGTTGACAGCATGCGGTAATTAGCATTACTTGTAAGTATGGCAACACTAATTGTTTAAGCTGCTAACATTAACATCGAAAACTCTAGAATTCGAACATACGAGTTTTGACCGTTAAGAACAATCTAGACTTCTCGAATGAAGATGGCAGTGTATAAATAGTGACTGCGGTTGCAGTAGTCAGTGAGTTTATCATAGACGCTGTTAGATTTAACATCAACTGTCTTGTACTTTTAAGTTTGTACATTATAAAGTCTGTGTGCATTTCTGCGAATTGATAAAAGTGTATAAAAACACTGATTGACTATTTGAAATGTAGTTTTTGTACATTTTAAATAAATAAAGAGTTGTTACAAATTGTAATCTACTAAACGGCATTTATTTACAAACAAAAGTATCCGATTTATTTAAAGGAAATAAACCAAGGTTTTTAAAAGCTGAAGACGTAACAGTAGGAACACTTTAGTGATTTTCGATGATCCCAAGGTCTAAAATTATTATCCGCCATCAAAAAATCAAATTCTGAAAATTTGAGTGAAATCGGATAACGTTTAGAGGTTGTACATTTTATTTAAAATTTCTAGTTTTGGGTCAAAGTAGCAATATTTTCAACAAAATTTAAAAATAGTATTTTACATGTTTAAATATAAAATATAAAAATTTTCTGAAAAAAAACCATAATTAAAATTTTCAAAATTTTTTTAAACGAAATTTAAATTTTTTTCGATTCTAAAAAAGGATTATTAAGGGTGAAAAACGCAAATTTTAACAGTTTTACGGAGTATGGTTTAGCGTGGGTACCGATTTGAAATTGGCAGATTTCGAAGAAATTATATTTTTGGTCACAAATTTGTTAAAATTATTTCTTATTTTCTGATATTTAATTTCATATTGTTCTTTGGGTTGCTAATTTTTGATTTTTTAATTTAAAATTTCTAGAACACTGTTAACCTTCTTATATCTGCCGTCAAAATTGTCCAAGACATTAAAATTAGACCTCTGCACTAAAAAATATTAAAAATATCAAATAGATTAACTTTTTTCGTTAAGATAACATAAAATAATATATATATTATTAATATTAAAGAAAAAAATCTCAGAGAATCAAAACTATTAATTCATAATCTTAAAAAAAGATAGTCATCATTAGAAATTTTATTACCAACTAATTTCTACATTTATTTTTCAATATGTAGTAAGTGACAATACAATTGAAACATTTTTTAAATTATATTTCTTAATTTCAATTTTCAAAAACACAAACTTTTAACAAAATTTTGGTATTTCAACAAAAGTCATGTCACCATATTTTGTAAGGATCGGATCATAATTAGTCATAGCTCCCACTTCCGAAAATCATTTTAGCGAGTACAGATTTCTTAAAAATTTTGGTACCTATTCAAATAAGATTGAACTCAAATAAGTTTTCTATATACAAAATAATTTGATGGCGATTGGTCCATATTTAGTGATAGCTCCCATATAAATTTTAAAACTTTCTTATTGGTTTTATTTATTGAAATGCTTATACAAATTTAAGAAAGAGTAGACATTTTTGGTCCACCCTATTATTTCTACCAACACTGAGCCCTATTAATATAATTTTATATGAAAATTCAGTATATTGTCAAGATAAAAACCCAAGTGTGAACATAACATTAGTCCTCTGACAAGAGCACAGTAGTGATATTAACAAAATTATTGTCAACTCTGATATTACAATAAATATGGAAATACAAAATATAATTTGTTTGATTTCACAAATTCTGCCTTTGAGCCCACAGTACTCACGTATTTTACCTTTTGACTTGAACGACTTTAACAACATTTAAATGAGCACACGTTCAAAAAAAAAAAAATAACGTTCTCCCCAAACACCAAAATTCAAAAAAAGCAACGAAACAAAAATTATAAGAAAATATTATTTAAGAAGAAGACGAGGAAAAGAAAAACAACAACAAAAAGTAAACAAGAAATGAAGCAGCACAACAAAAACACTAAAAACCACTGGCTACAACAAACACAAACAAACAATACAGGTAAAGAGGGGGGATTTTGCCAACAACAGAAACAAAAACAAAGGTGGAGAGCCTAAACAAATGAATGATACTTTTTTTTTTGTAGCTGTGTTTTGTTTTTACTTGTGTTGTGTTGTTGTGTTTTTGGATACAAATGCGAGTATTGTTGGGTTGTAGACGAATGACATCCACAACAAAAGTTTAGTTGATGAGTGATTTTCGTTAAATAAAGACGTTGACGCGCTTGGTTGCTTAAGTACACGTTAGTGAGTGATAATGTAATTGTGAAAAAAATATATTGAATTGAGCAAAGAAAAAAAATAAAAACGAGTAAGAAAAAGAAGTTATTAACGGAATGAATTTGTTGTGTTGTAGTTGGTAGAATAAACGAAACCAAACAAAACTAAAGTAGTTAAGCCGGAAACTTACAACAACTATAAAACACTCTTAAAGAAATCAAGAAAGAAACAAATAAAAATTAAATTTACCAAAATTAAAACGAAAAAAGTTAAACAATTAGTAAATTTTTTTAACGAATTTAACAATGATTTTAAACAAAACAGAATAGTGATTAAATAAATGATTTTGTTATACAAAGACTTCTTTTAAAAACTAAATTAATGTAGTGTTGTTGCTAAAGAAAATACAAATAATAAAAGACTAAAGAAAATAATCAACGTTAATAGTTTAATGACTTAATTTTTATAACAATTTGTGTAGTTTTACACTAGAGTTGCCATTTTGAAGATAATTGTGATAAAAACAACAAAAAAATATAAAAGAAACTCTTTGATAAATGTGAATAAAAAATGTGTGTCTATGTGTGGGGGGATTTTTTTCCAAAAAAATTAATTAAAGGTTAAAGTTAAATTGAGTATCAAAATATAAATTTAATTGTTTGAACGTAGGTTTAATAAACTTTACACTAAAACTTTAATAATACCCAAAAAATTTATAACAAAATTTCATAAAAACAAAAAAATTATAATTGCAAATGCAAAAAACAACGTAGAGTAGGTAATAAATGAAGTAAAAAGAAATAACAACAGTTAGGTATACATGCAACAACAACAACAAAGTAGCAATACCATTAATAAAGTATGTAGTAGAAAAATGAAGAAGAGATCTTGAATTTTATTATTGTTGTTGTTGGTTGCTCTTGTCTGATTTTTTTTTTTTTGCTGTTGTTAGTGCAAAGGTGTTTGTCAAAACAACTCACACTTTATTTGCATATTCGTATGTATGTCGGTTTATTTATACAGAAAAAAACAACAACAACAACAAATACATAATATATGTCAAAGTCAATTGTCATTGAAGTCAGTGTTGTATTTATTTTGCTGCCTGTGTAGATAATTGTGGTATAATTGTACCAACAACAACCACATCAGTTACTACTAATGGTTAATTATGATCATGCTGATGTGATGACGATGATGATGATGATCATCATCTCGATGACGAAAATGGCCATTAAATATTTCAAATACATTTTAAATTGTGTAACTGTCATTAACTTAAAAAGTCAAACTTTATTTTTTTTGTTTGCTTCTTTATCTGTTTGGCAAAAAGGGATGCCAATTTATTGTGATACACATGGAGAAAAAAGTTGTGCGAAATATCAGTTTTTGGTTATGATTATAAATCAAGTGAAATTGTTGTATATATGAGGATTGATTTTCCTGTCGTTTGGTACTCTAACCCCCATTTTCTCAATCTCTGGTAATCGTTATTCGTAACGATATACCTAGCTACTCCCAATTAATATAATCTTTGTATGAGAACTGTAAGTATATCGTCACGATAAAAAATAACCAGAGAATGAGAAAATGGTGTTAAGTTAACAATCTTTAGCCGAGAGAGACTCGGTTCTTTTCTACAGTGATTATGGAATTGTTGTGGGAACGTATCTGCGGGAAGGTTTTTGCAAGGTAAGAATTTTCGAGGAACTGTTACCTTTTACATACATTGCAAAATATACCTACATTAGCTTAAATTTAAAAGCATAAACCTATAACTGTTAATTGTGATCTTAAATATCTCATGACTTATGGTGAATTTTATCAGTATATCTGGTATATTAATAATTATTTTTTCATATTCATACCTTCAGTATTATTGTTATTCAATAATATTACTGCAATAATAGATGACGAAGTGTGCGGAAACAAAATAATTTTTGTTCTAATGTTAATGTAAAAACTCAAACAAATAATCCCTGAAATATTAAAAATTAAATAATGTTAACAAAGAAAAAAAAAAACTGACCTACAGCTTGAATAAAATATTTATTAATGAAAAAAAATTAAAGGCCTGATTCAGAAACACAACCGGAAAACTATTTTAAAAATCAAGTATGAAAAACTCAAATTATTTGAAAACTGAGTGATATTCATGTTTCCAAATCAGGTCCAAAATTTTCTGGGTCTTATTTTACTCAAAAGTTATGCTCAAGGCAGGGCAAAACAGAATTCTTCGGTATATTAAGAGAAATTTCAATCGAATGCAACCTCCAGCAAGCCAGCAAATTATCCAAAAATTAATCGGTAAAAATCCTTGAACTTGCAATTGTTTTGAGAAATGAAACAAATGTTTGTTTCTTTCAAATTGCATCCAGTTATATATATTTATTTCAACGTATTAAATCTCCACTCGGATATAATGTTAGATGTGATATTTATAAAAACTGATCATGGAACTTTTGTCGAATAAAATAAAGGATATTTTGAATTTTTATCAAAACATTGAAACCAAGCAAATCAATTTTCTAGTTAATTTATCAATTTTGTGAAGATTGAATACTCTTATCGTATCAGTAAATTATTAAATATAGTCAAGATCAACCAATCCATTCAAAAACGATCTCGTCTAAGAAGAAATAAACAAGAATTCTATAAGAGTTCTGATACTTAGGTATTTTTACTGGGCACTGTATGATTGCACACATGTCGGAATGTTTGGGTTTCGCACCTAATTTATAAGTTATTTGAGCGTGGAGGATTGGTACAAAACCTTATTTGAGACAGGATCACACACTGGGATACACTGGTATGTTTCCCTAACTATTTGGACTGTAAAATCTCTGAGATAAGAGTCGCTGACGGCTGTAATCCGATTTATCAGCAAGTCCGGCTGGTTTCTATAGAAATCGTAACTTCGTCCAGTTAAGGCTGTTTTATTTTTCTATTTTATATAGTTCTTACATGACTCTAAAGGAACCACAAAGAGCCTAAAAACATCCAAGTGTATTCGCATACTTACGAGCAAACTCTGCAAACTAAACATAAAAAGAATTTCGGAAATAAGGAGAGAATTTGGAATTCCAAAGAGTTTAAGTCTTATATCGCTTATATTGCTGAATATCCTAGTAAAAATAATTAATAAGCTTTCACTATTTTTACATTGCAAGTGGTACAAACATAAACCGTATGTTTCGGAAACTCAGAGGTCCGATTTTTTCGATCAAATTTTATACTGGCTAATGTAGATTCTTGGATCATTACCATCTTACTAAATTCTTGAAACGGATAAAAAGCATAAGATATTACTTGGATTCTTGTAATTTTGGAAAAGGTTTCTTAATGAACTAGCCTAAGCAGCGAGCTAAATTAAAATAGAAACTAGATATTCCTCCAAAAAAACAAATTTTAATAAATTTATTTAAAATAATAGAACTGTATATTTTAGCACAATTAAATTTAATAGCATTAGATGATAGTATAACCTACCACAATAAAGCCATATTAAAATTAACGATTATATTTTTTGGCTTCAAAATAGTTGCTGGCAAAACTTATCCGCCATTATCCGCTGATAAAGTATGCCAAAGTTGTCACACCATTTGAAAGATTTGGTGATTCATATCGCATTATCAGTCATGGATCCAGTATTTTCCGTTGAACTCGGAAATTCACTTCACAAACTTGCAAAGATTTCTACAGAGCTCTAAAGAGAATCACATAATCGGTAGCATTTCTACAACTATTGATACTGATTTCTAAATAAAACTTCTTGGAGCGTATAATTCTGAATTGATTTATAGGTTTTTAGATTTTCTTACATTCTGCACACACATACTCTTTAGATCCCAGCATGAATTCAGTGTGATGAAAGTTTAAAAAATTTAAGTTATTTGAGTTTCATAGAAGCACTGAAGTATGATGGTGATGGAGAATGATACCATGCAAAGATTTAAAATTTACAGTTCGACTTTGCTTGAAGGCAAGTTTCCTACATATCTGGCTTATCCGAAGAAGAATCATGTTTTGCTTTATAAATTTTGTAATTGATCGTTTTATGTTGTTTGATCACAAGACCACAACAAGTCCAATTCACCAAAGTTTGGTTCGTATTGATTTATCAATATAATCGTGGAGGAATTTATTCAATAATCTTCGACAATAAGGAATTAAGAGTTTGAATTAATTCGCACGCTTTAATGAAATGGTTAAGAGATTAAATATAATTGCTTTCCGAAAACTGAATAATGAATTAATTCTTTTAACTTTTTTCTTAGCATTCATTTCGTATTGGATTCGAATTCTATGCTCCCACAAATTTTCATGAATTTGTGAAAAATTTAAAATTTCCTGGTCGATCTTTGTCTTCCGTGTCAAAGCAAAAACCGTGTTCTATCGAAAATCCCGTATAATAAATTCGATTTTCATTTACGATTTGAAGTTGACTAATCAAGCCAAAATTGACAAAAACCCTACCATATCTTTTTGTTGAGTGTTAATTTTTCAAAAGATAGAGAGCAAAAACCCTAGAGTGAGACAAAAACAACAACAGAAAAAAATGCAAACAACCAACAGCAACAACATCAAGTTGTCAAAGAAACCATTAAAGTGTTTTCCATTTGTTTCAAAGACACCTTCTTCTTGTTCATGTCTTTTGTTTTTTTTCAGCTTTCAAGTGCATTTGAAATTGAAATCATTCACCCACCACACACAATTTTTATTCACATAATACGAAAAATTCCTAAATAATGTGGCAAAAATGTGTATAGTTGTTTAACAATTCAATTATTCAAATAAATTTTAAAGAAAAAATTTATATTTTAATTTCAATCTATTATTTTTTTTTTATTTAAACAGCTGTTTTTTTAAGTGCTAGTGTGTGTAATCAGTGTGTACGTTAGATTGGAGTGTCACCCACTAGAACTATTGAGTGGGTTAAACCCCAAACGAGAAAATAAATTAAATAAATAAAAAAGTGTGGAAAAAAGAATGATTTAATATGGCTAATTAAATTCAACTTAAAAACAAGCTCTTAAATAAGAGCCTAACAAAATTATTTACAGTGTCAAATGAAAGAGTTTTTCTTGAAAGAAAATATTTCAAAGACTTGACAGTTACATATTTTTAAAGAGGTGAGGAAGGAGATTTTCCTGAAATTTAAGGTGAGTTATTAAATATTTTAGTTGGTTTTATTTATGAATTTAAAAAAAAAAGTCCTTTAAATTGTTACCAAAAATGAAAAGTGAAATTTAGAAAAATTCGCGATTTTCAAAAATTACAAAAAAGAAAAAAAAAATATATATAATTTTAATGTATTATTGCTAAGAATCGTATTCATAATGAAATTTTTTATGGAAAATTTTAAAATTTTTTGATAAAAATCGTTTGATGATAAGAATAAGGGGGCAAGTCTAATCTTTGACATAGTTTCTTTTTCAATATTTATTAAATAATTTTATATTGACTCTTAAGAAAACAATCCAATTCTTTTCACTCCCCATAATCTTAACACCACTTTCCCTAAACCAAAAAAAAAAAAAAAAAAAAAAACATAAAATAAAATAAAAAGCCCCAAAATTTTAATTGTTTTGAATTGAAATAAAAATCATAAAACTTTTGTCAAATAAAAATTTCATTAAACAAATAAACAGGTAGTTTATTTTAGACAATATTTGTTCTTTTAACCAACAAAAAAATACAATAATAAACAAAATTGTTTATGACTAATAAAATATTAATTATTAAATCAACAGATTGCGGCCAAATAAAATCTAAACTGATTGGCTTTGTCAGAAATGTTTTAATTTTTGTAGTTCTTTATTTCTTGTGATGTGTTATAAATTTAACTGGGTCATTTAACCAGCTGAAAATGTCTTTTTTAGCATTAAATTGAAGAAAAGAGGAAAATAAAACAAAAATTGTTTATTATAATTTTCTTTGATTTTAATTGAAATTATACCCTACAATATGTTTAAAAGCTTTTTTAATAGCCGGTACATTCAAGGGTTTTATAAACTAATTGTGGAAATAAAGAACTGGATGCTTGATCTTAAAGAAACTGAAACTAATGTTGTACAATTAATGGATAAAAAATTCATATGTAAATACTAAAGTTTCCCTTAGACTGAGAAAGTTTTTTTTAAACTTTATTTATTTCTTGAATCTGCCTTATTTTCTTAGGTCTAACAATAAGTATTTGAGTATATAACCCTGAAGCAGGGTGCTAGATCGTCTCTACTAAGCCTTGATTGCGTTTGGGTCTGTGTGCGTAAGTCTAGCAAGGTTTGGGTGACATTGTAATTCAATTTTTGAGTTTAAAAAATATGTATGAATTAGCATTTTTGCTAATTTTGTAAGATATTTGTTACTACTTGTTTTTCTGAACCTCAATAATATTATTTAAAATAGTCCCAATATTGTATAATTTGAGTAGCATGTTTGGACTTAGCATTTCAAATTGATCAATCTAATAAGTAATTGGTTCTAATTCTATTTAAATTGACCGGTTTAGTGAAAATTCGTTGTAAATATACAAAATTTCACCTATTTAACAAAAGTACTTTTTTGGAAAAGGTACTTTTTGAAAAAGTTATTTGTCAAAATAGTATTTTTTAAATAATAATAATTTACCAAAGTTCCCTTTCGAAAATTAAACTTTTTTATTAAAGTACATACACTTTGTCCTACTTACCAAAAATATTTTCTTGTGAAATGATACGTTTTGATAAGTTTTTCAAACCCAAAAAATAACCACAAAAAGTCCGTTTATCAAAAGTACTTTTTTAAAGTACTTTCCATAAGATTGTCAAAACTAACATGTAATTAAGAAAAGGTTAAGAAAAAGTACTTTTTTTATAAATGTAAAATCTTTTTGCATAATAAGCCAATAGCAACAGCCAAATCAACCTATTCCTTCGTATAGGAAACCGACATTTTCGAACTCAACTCCTGAGTTTTATGGTCTTCAACAAAATCCAAATTGAGTTTTGTTTGGTACTCCACCAGCACAAATTATAGGCTATAAATTATAACCAAAACGAATGCATGTTTTGAGAAACCATAACAAGGTATAGTTAGACGATTGATCAATGCGAGAGTAAAACGCAAAACTCTCGAAGGCAACGAAGAAAAGACGGCTTGATTGGCAATGATACGAGAGTTCTTCCTCCACCCAAAGCTGAATTACGAATGTTGAGGAACTCTTGGTAAACAAAAAAGTTTCAAAGTAATACTTTTCAAGTATTTTAACAAAAAACAAGTAAGTGAGCTAAATTCGGCTGTGCAAATATTATATACCCTTCACCAAATTATACTTGAAAATAAAAAATTTTTAATATTTGTCTGGCAAAAAAAAAAAAAAAAATTAAAATATTTTTAGTAAGATTTTGTTATTCTAAATTCCCAATTTTATTGATAAATTCACTGAAATTTATTGTTGGGGGATAAGCTAGTTCCTATGCGCATTTCACTGGTTGCTTAGGCCAGATCATCAGGAAACCTTTTCCCAAAAGGCTTTAGAAAAACTAAAGATATTATACAAATAAAACTATAGAGTGAATGAGAATTACAGACACTCAAGTTTATTTGTAAAAATATCAAAGCTTAAACAAAACACCAACAATAAACAGTGATTTTATCTTTTCTTACATTTTTATTTTTAGATTTTTTTGTGAATAAAATTTTATAGCAGAAAAAAAATGTTGGTGAAAAAAAAAACTCGGGTTAAAAAATATTTTTCCCGTATTTGACCCATTGTAGGTCCGACTTTCTATGGCATTTATTACCTCGTTGCAAAGGTCTTTCAAATATCTATCATTAGATATCCATATTGTCTATATTAATAACTTAGTAATCCAGATATAGATATAAAAATAGGTCAACAATTTAGGTTGTCGTGGTTTTTTCCTTATATCTCAGCCATTTGTAGGCCGATTTCCTCGATTTTAAATAGCAACCGAACCGCGTCTATAGCGGATATATTGATGTATGAACCATGTATATAAGTTATTTGACGGCTACGTTAAGTTGTTTTCAACATACAGCCGGACAGACGGAAAAGGCTACATGTAGATATAAATGTATTGAAATTGTTTAGAGTGGGTTGATTTGTAAGGCCAAAATTTTTTGACTATTTCTGAATTTGGGCGCTTAGAAAATTATTTTTTTGATATATCTTAATGGAATTTTTTTTCCGTCATGCCAAAAGCTATCGAAAATCGATGGCACAATTTAGCCAAGCCTTTGGTCACGGTATCAGCGACATATTTGCATCACAATTGATATTCAGAATCTTGCAATTGCAATGTTTAATGTAGATTAATTTCCAAGTTAATTGTCGTCTCCTTCCCTACCAAATGACAATGGCTGGAAAGTGAAGTGTAAAGAGCACTGATAGCACAAATCAAGACCACTACCACATCTTAAGAGCAATACAGCAGACGATAATACCATAGAGAAGCTAAGGCCGCGACATTTATAGCTTCTATTCCAAATAAAATGCTCATGTTGTTAGCAGAAAGCATCTCATTCTGTTTTAAAAATTGCTAGTATTTTGAAAGATCTTTACTGGCAAACAATTGCCATTATATAAGTTCCCGTCGATCCCACAAGGAGCATATGGCCTCAATAAAATGTTTGAACATCTCTCTAACGCCTTCGCTTCTCCTCAACTTTTGCCACTGATATTTACTTCGGCCTCAATCAGTCTTCTCCATGTATGAGCTGAGCGTCACCTTTCTGTTCCCTTGCTGGTTCCAGTCTAAGACAGTTCTAGCGATGTCAATTGAACGCCATTTTCGTTTCCTTATAGGATTTGTTGGCTTGTTCTTTCTCGGAGCGTATGATTAGATATGATTCACGGCCAGAATACACAAATGCTTGCATTTTTCATATATCACACGTGGCAGCTATTATTCTTGTTAATTTCAAAGTAATTTGGATTTCTTAATCATATTATAATAGCACTCATTATGAATTAATTCATAAGCTTAATTCCTGAGTACTTCAAATGAATTGATTTAATTTCTATGAGACATCGTTGTTAATTGAATATATTTGGTATTGAATGCTTCATTTTCCTTTAACTTAAATCTATTGCAAACTAGGTTAACAAAATTGATTAAATTTCTTTATTTTAAATCTATTGCAGATTAGTTTTAAATTATTCTTCTTCATTAAAAGATTATTGGGCTCATTTTGTAAAATAACGAATTTTGAAAAATGCATATAAAGAATACTGACACGAACCCCTTTCAGATTCTTTTTAGCTGAAAAAAGCGTCTAGACAATTATCAAAACTGTGAGATCTTAGCTCTTGACTTTAAAGCAGTGGATTGCTACTTCTTATTTGATATTGTTTATGATCTTCGTTAATATTCGTGTTGTTTACTGGTAATAAATGATCATGTTCGACCACTGGTGGCTATGAGTTGATGTTGTTATAACAGTGGTTGTTGTGTTGACAGCCCTTGTACGAGTGTACTCGGCGTATTTCGGTGGGTCAAATGCCGACCACTGCTCTAAAGCTTTACAATATAAAATAGTGCTTTGCTTTTTGGCTTTACAATTTTTTAATGATTTTTTATGTCTGTAGTTCAATCACATGCTAATCTCCGATGAATTTTTATTTCCAAACATTATCTCTTGATTGTAGGGTGTATCAAAAACCCTCAAGATTAATAACTTAATTTTAAATTTCGCACAAACCAAAAACAAAAATAATTTATAAAAAAAAGTCAAAATTACAAAAAAGTATTACATAAAATTCTGCAAAAAAAAAAAAAAAAAATAGTTTAAATTAAAACAGAAAAACAATCACGTTGTGACTGATTTGAATGAATGGCTGACGCAGCAGCATGTGAAAACTAGTACATGCCACAAAAATTTAGTAAAGAATTAAGAAATTTTTGACAAAATGTAAAATTAGTCACACATTTGTAACACAAAAGCAACAAGCGATCACTTCACATCTTTCTAAAAGTGTGTAAAATTGGCCAACAAACAAATTATGATCGTGCCATACGCTGTAGAGCACAGTTTGGTTAGCATGTCACCTAGATCTTTGATGATATTTTTGGCAACACTCTGCCCTCATCATCACTCACCATTTCGTACCATTAGTTAAATATGATTTTGTTAGGAAATAGACCACAGCTTTATAATATTTGGCTGTTTGAATTTGTGTGTTTTTAAGATATTTTCTTTTTAAATTTATTTTTGTTGTTTAGTTTTTAGTAATTTTAGTTGTATCATAAAAATCTTTGCGTACTTTTACTTGTTTGCAATTTTTTTATGATCTCATTTATGAACAGTTTAAAATAATTTTTCCGTTTTACGATTATTATTGTTATTATTTTGTGAAATATTAACAAATAATCTATTTTTGCTGATATACAACCTTGTTAATAGATTTTAGATTAATGTTTATTTTTGTTGTTTTTTCCTTTTCTTTCTGTTGCATTATGGTATCGGTTTTTTGATTTAATATATAAAAATGTTTATACACTTGAAGAAAAGGGTAGTGAATGTAATTTTAGTTAACTTAATTTAAATAGGTTATTTACCTGAAAACAAAGTTTGTAATCATTTTTAAATAAGAAACAAAAATCAAAGAAAAACAAAGAAAGTTCTCTTTGCCGACCACTGATTTAAATGGAGAATTTGAGAAATGTTAGCGTGCTATCACTACGAATCAATATAATTCTCATTCAGTTAAGGATAGTTTTCTTACAGGTATCCAGCAAAAACTTGGAAATGCTATAATATTACTGATTAACTTACTTTATAATAACTCTTACATACATTCTACATTACTTAGAAATAGCTTAATAATGGCTCCTTTATAACACTGGTCTACTGTGATTTTGGTGCCGACAAAACTAAAACTGATTTTAAGTATATTCGATACCATGATTCTACGTGTAGTTTTCGGGGTAAAAAAAATATTTTACAGATTTGAAGCTTCTTTTCTTAGATTTTTTCAATGGAAGTCCTTAGGACACTCCCGTGTGATACTCCAACACTAATGTGCCATCATATCTTCATTCTGCCACTATTTATACACGCGCCATCTATCGTGAATCTTCTACAATGCTCTTTCCGGACAAACTAGTATATTCAAATTCTAGAGCTTTCGATGTCAATGTTAGCAGCTTAAAGATTTAGTGTTGCCATACTTATAAACAATGCTAATAACCGCATGCTATCAACATTGTTGATAAGTAGAAGCTTCTACTGATGGACGTGTTTATAAACATGATGACCGTTGCAGACAGTCTTTACAGACCGTTAAATTCAAATGGCTGTTGCAAATTCGTAACAATATGTTCCAAATAAAAGGAGGGTTTATAAAACCATCATGTTTTCTCTTAGACGCCAGTCTTTGTTGATTCGTGTTTTACTCTGCTATCCCATAAACAGAAGAAACATGGACATTTAGTGTACTTACTTTGTTGACATAATAAGGAATTAACCGGTTTTAAATCGGCGCAACATCTACGTAGAGAAATACACATAGAACGGAAACAAGAAAAACTCAACCAAAAAAATTACTCAAAATAATCACACAAGTGTTATTTTTGTTTTCACATAGTTTTTTTACTAATACATTCTCATCACTTAGACTTTTGACAACTGAGTTAGGTATTTGACAGGATAGTTTCCGTTTTATGTATATTTCTCTATGGGCACAGCTGCCAATATCTGGTAAAATACATTTTAAACTTTGCTTTGAGATGTCCATAAACAATTTCCATTCATCGGCTTAAGAGTCCCATGTTCGTTGAAAGGTCACCTATGTAATTCTAAGAGAAGAAGCTCTTTTTAGCGACTGTGATAAAATGAGACTTTTGTAACTTGAATTAACAGTGTACTTTCATTGAGTCTGTCTTTCGAAAGGTCAAGGTCTCTTAGCAAGTCACTTAAGGCATAAATAGCCACCAACACAAATTAATATAGATTTTGTCACTCCGTTTGTAACATATCGAAATATTGGTCGTAGAACCAATAGTATATATATCCTGGTTCCTCACACGATTCTAACATGATCTAGATATGTCCATCCGTCTGTCTGTTTAATACGCGATAGGGCCTAACCGAAAGAAGGGAGCTGGCTGAAATTTTCAAAAATACACTCTGTTGATAAGGTTTATTTGGTATTGAGCTGTTATAAATATGTTGATTATGCGGCAATCCTGATAAAATTTTGAACAAATTAGTTTTAAATACTCTGAAATTATACTGCCCTTAGTTCCCGTGAAGGGTCCGCCTCAGAATTAAAATTCTGTAGAGTTCAAGTCCCCATAAAAGGTCAAAACTATATATTGATGGTGGGTATACAAGATTCGATACAGCTCAATATAACACTCTTACTTATTTTCTTTATTTGTTGACCTGTGTAATATAAAGAGTTTTTTATGAAGGATTTGCTTGATCATTTAAATTCATATTGGAAATTTCTTTAGGGCAGAAAAGTTTTCATATAAAAATTTAAAAAAAAGAAAAATGTAGAGCTTTAGTGCCAGTAAAAAACCTAAACTTCGAAGTCCTAAACTTAGCTATAGACTGTTCCAGCCATTTTGATCCATTACTTGGTAATGAAAGTTTTTGCAAAGAAGGCATTTTACAAAGTACGTTTCATGATTGTTTTATGTTTAAAATTTCTTATTATTTTCATTTGAAAACTAATTCTTTTTACCGTTGTCATTTTCTTTTAAGTCCAAATCTTATTGTTGTAAAATATTTTAAAGGTTACAAGTCGTTTTTTTTTTTTTTGCAAAACATTCTTTACCAGAAAACTTAGCTATATAGAAATTGGACACCAAGTGTTAAGGTTTGCTTGCTATTTTTATTTTTTTTATTTGTTTACGTTGTTGTAGTGCATTTTCCATTTATTTATCTAGAATTGTTGTTGTTTAAAACGTTCGTCTTAACTATTTTATTTTATGGTTGCAAAATTAAATAAATAAATATTTAACCTACATACTTGATACGTTATTTATTTTTTCTTTCTTTTTATTCTTTATAACATTTTATACCTTAAAAAGTCATTATTTTCTACTACTAGTATCTATCTATTTTTATTTAAATATATTGTGCAAACATATAGGTTGAGGTAAATGCAAAAAAAAAAAAAGTGAAATTATTTATTTAGTTTAAAACGTATTGGCTGAGTTTAGTAGCCCACTGTGTGTAGGCTTGTAGAGCCACCCCTGTGTGTTTTTAAGTTTTACTGGGCCAATGTTAGTGAAAATTTCTGTATACATGGAAATTACGTGTTAAACGATAATTTAACTTAAATAAAATGAAATTATATATAATAAATACTCTCTAACTCAACCACACACAACTTGAGCAAGAATATGCTAATTTAGAATACATAAATACACATAGATCGGATACTCTGCTATCATAGACCTAACTCAGTTGTCAAAAATCTATGTGTTAAGAATGTATTAGTAAAAAAAACTATGTGATTTTTTTGTTTCAGTTTTTTTCTCCCAGTTTCCGCTCTATGTATATTTCTCTATGGTATGAACGTTGAAAATCGATAAGACAAAGAAAATTCTTCAAAATATATGTATGAGTGATTCAAGAAGGTTGTTGCAATTTAAATTTGTGATTACTTGTAGGTATATTTAAATGCTGATTTAGTTTTGTTTGTGCGAAATATACGTAATAAAATTTCCAATAGTTTGATTGATAACGTCACTGGAGATTTTCTTGAGAATTGTACGCACTTACTTGTTTCAAGTGTTTTAATTAAGTATTCAATTATTCATTGTAAAATGTCTAAGAATTGTTATTCATTTTATTATTTTCTATAACTTTAGTACCGGGAATTTAATAATACTGTTAGTACGTATGAAAATTATCTAAAATTTAATTTTTCAGTGAAATCTCTCTCAACTTGTTAATCACGAATGTTAAAATATATTTAAGGGATTTCTGTACTTATACAATCATAACGATGTTGAGTTAAAATAAAACTAGGCTTTTTTATCCACCGCAACACGAAAGAAACAGTTGTTATAAAAAAATATGCAGTAAAAATTATGTGACAACTGTTTCTCTGCGGAAAACATTTAAATGAAAAAAAAATTAGAGAGTTATATTCGGCAGTGATGAATCTTATATACTTTTTACCAAATTCACTTTTCAAAAATTATTATTTTTTTTCAAAATTGTTTTTCAAAATTAAAAAAAAATTTTCAAAATTTTTAAAATTTTTTTTTCTTAAATTATACTTTAAAATACAAATCTATATAAATATATAAATGTCTTTGTAAGTTTGTTTGTTTATTTGTTTGTTTGTTTGTTTGTTTGTTTGTTTGTTTGTTTGTTTGTTTGTTTGTTTGTTTGTTTGTTTGTTTGTTTGTTTGTTTGTTTGTTTGTTTGTTTGTTTGTTTGTTTGTTTGTTTGTTTGTTTGTTTGTTTGTTTGAGCATCACGCCTAAACGGCTGAACCGATTTTATTGAAATTTGGAACGTAGATAGATCCTTACTTGGAAATTTTTTCAATACTTGGACCAGAAAGGGATAAAAAGGGGGAAAAACGGGTAAAATTGGTACCTTTAGTTTTTAAACAATAATTACTAAACGGCTGAACCGATTTTTACATCGACAGGGGTAGCGAAGCGCACCGGGTCAAGCTAGTATTAAATATTTTTAGGTAAACAAAATAATTTTTTTTTTGAAAATTCTTTTTCAAAATTTAATTTTTTTTTTTCAAAAATTGTTATATAATTTTTTAATATTATTTTTTTTCCAATTTTTTTTTAATATTTCTAAATTTATTAATAATAATTTATAACAAAAAAATGTTTTCGGTAAAAATTTGGGTTAAAAAATATTTTTCCCGATTTTGACCAATTGTGGATCCAAATTACTATAGCCTTATATACATCGTTGCAATGTACTTTGAAATATCTATCATTAGATATCCATATTGTCTATATTAATGACTTAGTAATCCAGATATAGATAAAAAATAGGCAAAAAATCGAGGTTGTCCCGGTTCCTTATATCTCTGCCATTTGTGGGTCGATTTTCTCGATTTTAAGTAGCAACCGAGCCGGTAGAATTCCCGATATATTGATGTATCAATCATGTTTGTAAGTTATTTGGGGGATACGGAAAGTTGATTTCAACATACAGACGGATAGATTATTTCGATATAAATAATTTTGTGACAAAGCTTTCTCCCTAGAAAAGGTTTTATGAGAATTTTTTTTCAATAACATTATTTATAGAAACGATTTTGTGACAAAGTTTTTTTCCATAGCAAAATGTTTGTGTCAAATTTTTCCCCATATAAAAAATTTTGGAACTAAGCTTTCTCTGTAGAAACTGTCTCCATTGAAACAATTTTTTGAAAAAAATCTCAAACCAAAAAATTACTCAAAACAATCACACATACGAGTGTTGTTTTTGTTTTCACATAGATTTTCTTACTAATACATTGTCAGCACATAGGTTTTTGGCAATCGAGTTAGGGCTTTGACAGGGGGATATCCGATCTATGTGTATTTATCTATTTGTTCAGAATTAAGTTCTGCTTCACATAACATGTTTTTTAGATGAAAAATTTCATGGAAACCCCTCCATAAATTATTCAGAAAATTGCGTGTCTACGTGTCAGCTTAATTTCAAAGTAGTTCAACTTAAAAAAAAAAAAAACGAAAAACTAAAGTAACTGACCTAATTTCTAATAAATAAAAGAAAAGTAAAAATATTCTAATAACTAGCAACTAAAACTTCATGGTACTATGTACTATGTACTGCAAAATACTCTCGTTGCTTCGTTAGGGCCAATTGAATTCAACAGCCACAACTTTACTCGTATGCTAAAAGATAAAATAGAAAAATATAAAGTAACACTAAATACTCGTAACTACAAATGACGTCAAATTCAGACATTCCTCACACAAAATCATTTGTATACTTCAACCGAAAAAAAAAATATGTACATGTTGGAAGCAAAAAATAAAAAATAACGAACAAACAACTAAATAAATTATATTTTTAGTGCAAATTAAAGCATTTAACAAAAAAAAAAATTCCTTCTATTGTTATTTGTTTATAGATATGAAGTATTTTTTTTTTTAATATAAATTATAGAGAAAAACAAAAATTTAATTAATTTAATTAATAACAGAAGCATAAATTGTTCGTTTTGCCAGCCTTTGGGAAGAAGTTCAACAATCTTTTTGGACAAGTATGTTGTCACACTCTTGACAACATGACAGTGTGTTTTATAGACTGTCAGACGGTCTGCCTGGCTGGCTGTCTGTCTGTCTGTCAATTTATTATTATTTTGCGTTGCTTATCTTTGAGTAGAGTTTATGCTGAATTTGTTTTATAGAGTTCTTATATGTATATGACAATCTAATGTTTTTTTTGATATGAATTTACACTACTTACTCTAGTCAATTTAATAGTTTCGTTAAGTTTATTTAAGTAGCTAGTAGTATTTAGTTAAAGTCTTATAATATTCTTAACATTTATACATGAATTGACAGAGAAGATAGGGTATGGATTCTTTTGTAACTTAATGACAACAAAAAATATTAGCTCAACAAATTGACGGTTTACAAATTATTTAAAGTCTTAGATATGAAACAGTCAAACCCAAAATCTTTGTCGTGAGCTTTTGCTGTTTTTATAGCCTTCACCTTCTACAATATAATTTTCCGACCCTATAAAGTATATATATTTTGGATCCTTATAGACAGCGGAGTCGATTAAGCCATGTCAGTCTGTCTGTCTGTCCGTCTGTTGAAATCAATTTTCTGAAGACCCAAGATGTTTTCGGGATCCAAATCTTCAATAATTCTGTCAGACATGCTTCCGAAATGTTTCCTATTTAATATCAGCAAAATCCGTCCATCAATAACGGAGATATGATACCTTGAAAGGTGATTTTGCATGTCTGGAATGATGCTTGAACGCTATAAAAGAAAATCATTTTTGCACCGAATCCGGCCAACCAGCCGAACCGACATCAAAGCCAAATATCCATGGCGCTAAGGAAATGCTCTGTATTTGGTGGGACCAATGAGCTGCTGATATCTGGTCAGACTATCACATTGAATCTGTACCGAACTCAACTGATTCGGTTGGCCGAAAAACGTCCAGAATATGCGGCCAGGCATGAAACCGTACTATTCCATCACGATAATGCTCGGCCACATGCTGCAATACCTGTTTAAAACTATTTAGAATGAATTGGTTGGGAATTTTTGCCTCACCCTCTTTATAGTGCAGACTTTGCCCAGTTCGACTACTATTTGTTTCGATCGATGCAGAATGCTCACTTCAGAACAGTGTATCCGAAAATCCATATGTTGCCAGAAACATGGGAAAAGGTCATACCTAACAATGGCCAATACATTGAAAAAATTTATATTGTGAAAATGTTTTAAAATAAAAGCTACGAATTCAAAAGAGTTTCCGATTTATGTGTATTTATCTATGGATACAATTTTGAAAAAACCTGTGTTTTAGTAATTGTTTTTTTCCGAATTTTTGTGACAGTTTTAAACAGATTTGTGTCTATGGAAAATGTTGTCACAATTTGGATGATATGCTTGTCTTAAATTTGGTCAGAAATGTTGTCAACATTTTTAAAAAAATTTTCTTTAAAATCTGAAAAATCAGATAATGACAAAATTCTTTTGAAAAAAATTTACTCCTTGATTGGATTCTCTTCTTAAACCAATAAAACTCATTAATCTCTAGGAAAAAAATCTAACAAAAGAAAGAATATTTTGTGTAAGTAAATTAAAGTATTTAAGACATTTTAGCACGCCATCCAGAGCAACAGCAACTACATTATAAAAAAGAAAAAAAAAGTTTTACCATCTTAACCAGCCAAGCCAGCATTTAACACAAGAACTTGTTCAAGTAATTAATGAAACTTAAAGCAAAAAAAATGAGAAAAACTTAAAAAAAAACAACGACAATCTTAAAACTGAAACATATCTCAAAGCAAAAAAAATAAAAACTCAAAGAAATCTTAAATCTTTTAGTTTAGACAGACAACACGTTCGTTCGCTTTGTTTTGATTGTGGTTGGTCGTTTGTCCCTGGCGTCTTCCCCCCTTCATATATCAGAGCTAAAACTTTCTTGATTTTTATCGCAAACTTAAAATAAAGAGAAAAAAATTGTATTTTATTTTTAATTATGGCACTTTGTTGTAATTTCTATTACGAGCGAAAACAAACAAACAAAAAATAAATAAAATTAAAAGAAACAGAACAATTACAAACAAAAAGATTTCTTTTCTTATTTTATTTTATATTTTTTTTTAACAAGAAACATAAATTGCAATTTTGTTTGCAAATAATTAGAACATTTTGAAATGAATTGAGTTCATAATGGTTTTTATTTTAAGAGTCTGCTATATAAAGTCTTGCTTCATTTAAGATGTTGAGAAAAAGTACTAAAAGTTGGTTGTAAATTTAAAGAAATTTGGTACAAAACTGTTAAATATTTCATAATTTAGAAATATTTGTTTTTTATTACTCAAACTGTTGCTGAATTAATTTCTACTCTAGAAAGTTAGGTCACAAGTTTAAAAAAAATTTGTCACAATTTGAAAAAAAAAAAAACTTTTTTTAAATTGTGACTCTTCCATAAAAAAACTGTTTTAAAATTTACACTATTGGTCAATTCACAAGGCCTCTTATCATGTCATATTGTCATAATGTCCTAATATTGCTTTTTAAGCAAAAAATGTCCTAAAATAATACTACTTTCTTTGCAATTTTTATTGTGTTAGCGTCACGAACCAGCAGAGATCAACGCCGAATGCCTAATAGTCGGTTAAGCCGAGCCACCGAGTCGTGATATATTAGGACAATATGACTGATAAGAAACCTTGTGAATTGACCATATGTTTATTGTGCTAGGATAGCAACCAGCAGAGACCTATGCCAAACGAATAACAGTCGGTTAAGAAGAACCACTGAGTCGTGAAATATTAGGAGAATATGACATGCTAAGAGACCTTGTGAATTGACCAAATATTTTTGCATTTAGGGAATTTTGTTAGTTCGTTTTTATAGAAAATTTTGTGAGAATTTTAAAAATGTTCACCTTAAAGAAATGATGTTTTAATTTTGACTTAATTTCCATCTCAATAGGAAAATTTTGTTACATTTTGATTAAAATTATTGGAACATTTAGTCAAAAATTTGAATGAATTTTTAATTTTAAAAAGTTTGATCGGAATTTTCACAAAATTTAGGTTCCTTTAGAAAATCTGTGAACTGAGACCATGTGTAGCCAATTAGAAGTTCTGAATTGTTAACTCTTTGAGAAACACTCTTGAGATTTTCAATTTTTCTCTCTCTCTCTTTCTCGCTACCTCTATGTTTACCTTGACTTTGACTAGAGGGGCCAACACACCGACGTATATCATTTGATAAAATGCAACAACAGTAGTTGAAATTTTGATGATAAGACCCTCAAGATAACAACTAAAACAACAACATATGACCAACAACCCCAAAATAGAAGCAACTAAATTTAAATAAAAAAAAGTATGTTTGATTAAAATACGACATAACGAGCAATTCATAAAATAATTCCCAGAAAACCATGTATAAAGTAAATTAAACAAAAAAAAAACTAAATAATACTTAAGTTAATGTTATAAAAACTAAAGATAAAATTTTAATAAACATTCAAATACATGAAACTAAACAACAATAACGACAGAATTAGATAAAAAACGAATCATCTAGATTTGCGAGCAACTAACTACAAGGTAAAATTAGCTTAATAAAAAAAAACAGCAAAACAAAATATTAAATTAAATTAAAACACAAAAAAAAAGAAAAAGTTAAAACGTGTTTTAAATAACTTAACACTTGAATTAGTTAAAATGCAGTAACTGAAACTTTAAATAAAATATTTAAATGAACTAAAGATATATACAAATCTCATCATTATTATAATGGTGAAATCAGAATATTGATATATTCTTGGAAATTTGGGATAAAAGGAACGTTTGCATTTATCCTTGAGTTAAAATAAAACCTAGAAGGAAGTAAGTGTGAGAAAATAAAAATTAAATTTGGCTCAATTATGATTAATTATTTATATTGGGTGGCTGTAGCTTTTATTTTGAAAAATTTTTACAATTGTTCAATTCACAAGGTCATGTCATATTGTTATAATATTTCACAATGGTTTAAAAATGTTGTTATTGCCTTTCAAGCAAAAAATGTCCTAAAATAATACTACTCTGTATGCTATGTTTATTGTGTTATCGCAATCAACCAACAGAGACCTGCGCCGAACGCCTAAGAGTCGGTTAAGCCGAGCTGCAGAGTCGTGAAATATTAGGACATTATGACAATATGAGATAATATGAGACCTTGTGAATTGACCAAATATAACTTTATTCAAAGTACTGGCCATTGTTAGCTATGACCTTTTACCATCTTTCTTGCAACAAATGGATTCCGATCCAAAAGAAATGCTCATCTTTTGAGGCCAAGAACGAATCAAGCCAATTTCGAATACTTTGTTCTGAAGTGAAGCGTATCCCAAATAGAGCGTTCTGCATCGATGAAAACAAATAGTAGTCG
Source organism: Calliphora vomitoria (assembly GCA_942486065.2). Classification (NCBI taxonomy): domain Eukaryota; kingdom Metazoa; phylum Arthropoda; class Insecta; order Diptera; family Calliphoridae; genus Calliphora; species Calliphora vomitoria. The sequence goes on along the minus strand of OW818031.2, from coordinate 54,619,547 downwards.
AACGGGTCAAGATATGGACTATAAGGCGGGTGAGGTAAAACTTGATTCTAGTTTTTAACAGGTATTGAAACATGTGGCCTAGCGATGTCATGATGGAATATTACGGTTTCATGTTTGGCAGCAGTTCTGACCGTTTTTCGGCCAACGCTCACTTCAAACGAATCAGCTGCGTTCAGAGGCTCATAATAGATAGGACCCTTTTGTTCCTACCAAATACAGAGCATTATCTTAGCGCCATGGATATTTGGCTTTGATGTCGATTCGGCTGGTTTGCCGGTCTTCACATACGATCTCTTACGCTTCGGGTTATAGTAATGGATTCATTATTCATCGCAAATTATTTTCTTTTTTAGCGTTCAAGAAGAATTTCAGACATGCAAAAATCTCCATTCAAGGTCTCTCGGCTTTGAATGCTTGCTTCAAACGAATCACCTGCGTTCGGCACAGGTTCTCTGTGATGGTCTGGCCAGATTTTTGCAGCTCATAATAGATAGGACTCTTTTGCTACCACCAAATTAAGAGAATTACCGTAGTGCAATGGATATTTGGCTTTGGTGTAGATTTGACTGGTTGACCTGGCTTCGGGTTATCGAAATTGATTTGCAATGATTTGGTGCAAAAATTATTTTCTTTTATAGCGTTCAAGCAGCATTTCTGTTATGCAAACTCGTCTTTCAAGGTCTCTGCACAGAGAAAACAGATTCGTGATAGCAACCGAATTTGTTGCCAATCGAATGATTCGACCTTAGTAACTGAATTTTACAGTTGTTGCTACAAAATTTTAGAAGGGGTAACAAAAGCTTGGTTGCTTCAACCGAAATTCTTCTTCATCAACTCACTTTCTGATGATAGAACCGACAAATTATATGTGTGCAACCGAATCATTCGACTGGCAACAAATTCGGTTGCTACTACGAATCTGTATTCTCTGTGTGGACTTCAATTCGTATGGTACCTAATTTCTCTGCTTTTGGATGAATCCTGCTGCTTGCAAACGTTTTGAAATTGCTGCTGGAGTAGTTCCCAATGATTTTGCAAGCTCTTATTGGGTTTTACAACAATCTTCATGGAGTAATGCCTCCAATTCTTGGTATTCAAACTATTTTGGCTGGCCTGGGCGATTTTAGACTTCCGTGTTAAATTCACAACTTCTGAACCGAACAAATCATCTCTCATACGTTGAAACCGATGAAACACATTTACCATAAGCTTCGGTGAGCAATCGGTTAGCTTCAGCGGCACTTTTTTCAAATTAAAGAAGTAAAGCGAAACTTCCCGTTTATGACGCTTTGTTGGCAAAAAATTCGAAATTTTCGAAGCAAAAAAACTTTGTTGTTTGCACTATAATGTTCACTAAGTGAGAAGTGAGAATTATGACAGATATGTACCCTTCAAAATGACATATAAGTTATTAAAAACGCAAACCGCCTTCAAAAGATACGCCATCTATTGTAAATCCTGCATTTTTATACCCTACATTACCATAGTGGGGAGGGTAGTTTGGGTTAGTGCTGATGTTTGTAACGTGCAAAAATATAGTAACAACACCCACCTTAAAGTATACAAATCTGCTCAGGAGCACTTACTGAGTCCGTCCATGTAAACCTTGTAAACAAACTACAGGTCACAATTTCAAAGATAATTCTACAGAAATTGCTACTAGCTTTTACATTGCCTCAAGGATAAAGCCTGTAGAATTTGGTCCATTATTTCTCCTAGCCTCCATACGATTGCACTATCTGAAAATAGTTAAGCTCTCATTAATATCTTAGTTAAATAGATATCCAAACTCATCCATGTAACTTATTACCTATTGTTCTTAGCAAAATGGGTCCCAAATAGTTTAGATAGCTATTTCTTCAATCTTTCGACAAAAATTAAAAATAAAACTTTTTTTCCGAAATCGAAAACTATTTTGATATTTTTTTTTTTAAATGGGCCGTTTTTTTCTCAAAAGAAAGCTTAGATATTTTCATTGAAGACCTATTTGGTCGCTTAGTGAGATGCTAGTTGAATATCTATCAAAATAAATGTTTTGTAACTCAAAACATACAATTTTTCACTTTTTTTGCAAAATCTATATTTTTTTTCCAAAATGTTGGTATTCAAATAAAATTCAACACAAATAAGTTTCATATATACAGAAGGACATGCCACCTAATTTTGAACATATAAATTTTAAAAGAGAACTGTTTATAATCATCTTCTCGGCGGAGGGTAGCATATGGTCGGGCTTGACCGACTATACTTTTTTACATGTTAAGTCGTACAATTTTTTAAAATTGTAACAACATTTTTGTAGGGAAGAAAATTTTGTGCAAAATTGTGACAAAATTTTCTTCCCTAGTAGAATTTGAGACAAAATTTTCTATATATAAAAAGATATTTAAGTCAAAATATCAGCCTGCCTTTTTTACCATTATTTGTTTCAGCAATATTCCAAAGGTTCATGTCTCTTATTGAACTTTCTTTGTTGAAGCCACACAAACAAGTATTTGAAGATTATTTATTTATTTATTAAACTTTATAATCATAATAAATTATGAATACAAAAAAATTTTTAACATAGGTACTAACAACTAAGGTTTTTGACCTAACATTTTTTTAAATAAGATTGTATATATTACAGTGAAGATTATTTTTTTGATATTTTATTAATATTCAATTCATGCTCTTGTCATGCCAAACCAAACGATTATAAAAAACCATAAAAATATTACAACAAAAATAATAATTTTGTTTGCGCTTTTTTTACAAACTTATTAAAAAACATAAATCACAGCACAAGCTCTATTATTTATAAACATAAAATTGCATAAATACAATATTTTTTGATTAAGAAAAAACAGAAAAAAAAGAAAATTATCTCATTGAATGTCTTAGAAAAGAAAATGGTTAAAGCGGCGCTTAAAAACGCCTCGGAATGTTTACATTTGCTAAGAAATTAATGGCTAGTTGTGGCTCAAACAAAATTATTGAATGAATAAACAAACATTGAACTAACAGTTGTATGATTAAGAAAAAAAATGCAAAAGTCTAAAGTACAATCAAACACTTAGCCACACAAACACTATTGTAAACTGAAAAATAGTTAACAAAAACATTAGTACTGCTATTACATTCATTTTTATGCAAAAATAAAACAATAACAACTGAAATTATGCATTTTATATGTATTTTAAATGCATTGTGTTGCTTACAGTTGTATGATGTTGTGTTGCACCGCTTGCTCACACTCTGCATACTGCTTGCTTGCTGCCTTGTGTATGCTCAACACGTTTGTATTTTAAAATGCTGCATGTAATTGGTTGGAAATGATGACGCATGTGAATTTATTTAAGTTTTTTTATTTTTCATTATTTTTTTTTTTTTGTACGAGAAGTTGTGATAAATGTTAATTTTATGGGTTTTATTTTTGTTTCATGTATAATAAAGCATTTTTAAAAAACCTAAAAGTGTTTTTGTTATTTAAAACACCTCTAATAAGGTTCATAACTCTGGTTTTAAAAAAACTAACAAGGTCAAGTTGAAAATCATTTAAAATCAAAATATTATCCAATGAGAGTATTCAGAGTAAAATTAACATAAGTATGCAGAGGTACGTTTGTTGAAACCTTAATAAATTTTCTTATAATTATAAGAAATCATGTAGATAATTAATCATGTAACACATTGGTTACACATTGATTACTGAGGCTCTACTTAAAAATTTATCTCATGACTAGTTTGTTATTCAGAAAGGGAACACATTTTTTCAGATAAAAAATTTGTTCAAAGTTATTAACTCTGATCCCATAGTTTGACTAAACTTCGGTCACTAAGGTGGAATCATTCGATTGGCAACAAATTTGGTTGCTACTATGAATCTGTTTTTTCTAAGTAGCTAAATTAAAAAAAGCTAGTTTGATTTATTTAGTTAAGATTTCTTTGTAATTTTTAGCAAGTGATATTCATAAATCTTTATACACATTATATATAAAGTCTCCCCCATAGATACTTACTCTTTGAGGACCATGTATGCTAAATTTGATGTTTCTAGGTGCATTTTAATAGAAAATTCAAATAGTACCATTAAAAGAACGTAAACATACCATTATGTCTCCTTCTTTGGTACTTTAATACAATTAAGTCGCCTATTCTTGGTTCTTACTTAACTCAGACCCATATCAGCTAACTTTTTTTTATCGATAAATTAAATTGTTAAAAAAAGTACCATTAGAAGAAAAAGTACCAAAAGGTACCAAGAAAAGTACCACCCGTTTTTAAAATACTGCATTTTGGCGAAATTTTTGTGACACAAATATCTCTCAAACAATGCAAATCTGTGTTCATATGCTCAAGAAAAGATATATTTAAAAAAGTACCAAACTGTTTACCCGGCTTTGGACAGATTTACACCTTCGTACTTGAGTTTCAAAATAATTGTTTGACTGGCAGAACTAATGTTTAACATTTTATCAAAATTGGCTTGATAATTTAGAATAAAATGTGTTTTTCGCGTTTTTACCCCTTTTTGGTACTTTTTGTTCCTCAGTGAAATTAAACAAATTTTATTTAAATAAATTTCAGTATTGTAGTGGTATAGCCTATAATAGAATATTCATCTTGCTATGTACATTTATAGAAAAACATATTTTATAAAAAAAGTGACCGAAGTAAATACATTTCTTACACCTTAAAGGGTTCAAATGTCCAAAAAGTACCAAACTTATATTTGGTATTTCTATATAGTTAAAGAATATGATGAACAATTTATTTCTATGTTTATTGGTTGAAAAGGTACATGCGGCGCAAAAATAGTACCAAAATACCGATTTTACACCATTTCCCCTCTAATATGTTCGAATTTTAAAAAAGTACCAAACACTTGTCGGCTCATTTTAGAAATGGATGAAGTTGCATTGTTAATATTCATTGTAGATTTATAAGTTTAGAAGGTATAATATTACAGAATTTTCCCCTTTTTACCCCCTAACCCTTCAAATTTCCAAAATCTCCATAGGGAGAGGAGATTCAATAGTCCAAATTGCATGTCTTTAACTTTTCGCATTTGAGCTATGAGATGTAACGTTACTCTTTTATTTATATAGATTGTTACAAATTTTAATAGATTTTCATCTGTACAGAACATTTTATTGGAATTTAGATAAAATATTCTATATACCGAATATTGTCACAATTTCTACAAAATATATGTCTTAAGGGAATATTTTGTAACAATTTTGTCCAAAATGTTCTTCTATATGAAACATTTTGTCAATATTAACTAAATTGAAAACAAATTACAAAATGTTCGTCACTATAGAATAGACTAAATTTTCATCACTAAAGAAATTTTACCAATTTGGTATACATTTTTATCTGCATAGAACATTATAAATGTTTTTCTTTTTACCGAATTCTGTCACAATTTTTTCCAAAATGTTAGAATTTATGAAAAATATTTTCACAATTATTAAGAAATCTTCGTCTCTATGCAAAATATTTATTCAATTTTCTTCTGTAGAGAAAATTTTTACAACATTTTCGTCTTTAGAAAATCTTGTAACAATTTTGACTGAATTTCAGTCTTTAAACAGAATTTTTTTACAATTCTAATTAAATTTTCGTTGTAAGTTTTGTCACAATTTTGAACAAATTTTTAACTCTATAAAAATCTTGTCTCTCATTTGAAAATGTTGTCACAATTTTAACAAAATGGTCGTCTTGGCAGAAAATATTGTCTTATTCTTGCTAAATATTCTTCTGCATAGAAAATGTTTTATATTTTTTACCATATTTGGAAAATTTAGTCTCAGTATTGAAACAATTTTTATCTTTAGAGAAACGTTGTCACAAATTTCGCAAAAGTTATTGCCCATATTGAAAATGTTATTGGAATTATATCACAGTTATAATCACTAGTCATTAATGTAACAATATTGACAAAATTTTTCAAAAAATTAGTTGTGAAAATGAAAAAAAAAAAAAAAAAAACTGTCACAATTTTGAAAAAGTTTTTGTCCTCAGAAAAATTAATAAAAACTTTAAAAAATTTTTCTAGAGACCATAACTTTGATTAAATTTTCTTCTTTGGAAAATTTTGTTACCGATCTGAACAAATGTTCGTTCCAACAGACAAATTTTGTCACAATTTTGATAAATTATTTATTTGCGCTCATAAATAATTTTCAAAATTTTTAAACATTTTTGTGCTATATTGAATTTTTTTTTTTTAAATTTTCGCTGAATTTACGTTTCTATACATAATTTTGTTAAAATTTTCGATAAATTTCTGTCTCTATATAGAGATTTTGTCACAATTTTGACCAAGTTTTTTATCTCTAGAAAATTTTTTAAAAATTTTTATTAATTATTGTCTCTACAAAAATGGTTGACACAATTTTTACTAAAATTTTACACTATTAAATTATGTGTTACAATTTTGACGAAATTGTCACAGTTTTACAATATGTTATCTTAAATTTGAAAACATGTTTTAATGTTGTATAAATTGTAACAGTTTAGGTTCAATTGTAAAAATTTGTGTACAATTTTTGACTGAATTTTGAAATTTTCAATTTTACTTTCTGTTAAAATGTTGTCAACATTTTGGGTAAACTGTCACAATTTTAAAACAATTTGTGACAGATTGTACTAAATTTTGTTACAGTTTTCACAAAATTTGTGTCTTTAGAATAATTTGTCACATTTTCAACAAAACTGTCACAATTTTAGAAAATTATAACTGATTTGTCCCAATATTGACTAAGTTGAAACAATTTTAGAAGCTTTTGTCACAATTTTGAATAAGATGTCACCATTTTCAGTAATATGTTACAAGTTTGATAAATTTTAAAAATTTTGTCACAATTTTCACTAAGATGTTACATGTTTGAGTAATATGTTACAATTTAAAAAGAAATTGTGACATTTGAAACTAAATTTTGAAAAAAAATTTTGACTGAATCATCATAATTTTGATTAAATTTCAACTTTTTCAGAAACGTTTGTCATAATTTTGAATAAATGTCCCAAGATTGTTTAAATTGTCATAATTTGGGTTAAATTATTACAATTTTTGTTATGATGTTAAATGTTTGAATAAGATGTTACAATACTGACACATATTGTGACAGATTGTACAAAATATTGTCACAGTTTTCACAAAATTTTTGTCTTTGGAATAGTTTGTCACATTTTCAACAAAACTGTAATAATTTTAGAAAATTAGATGCCACAATTTTGAATAAATTGTGACAATTTTCAATAATTCGTCACAAGTTTGTGAATTCTAAAAATTTTGTCACATTTTTGAGTGACATTTGAAACTAAATTGTCAAAATTTTTACTGAATCATCAGAATTTTGATTAAATTGCAACATATTTAGAAATGTTTGTCACAGTTTTGAATAAATTGTTATAAGATTGATTAAATTGTCATAATTTGGGTTAAATTTTCAAAATTTTGTCACAATTTTGGGTAAGATGTTACATTTTTGAACAAGATTTTACAATTTGAAAAGATATTGTGACATTTTAACTAAATTGTAGTAATTTTGACTGAATTATACTAATTTTGATTAAATTGCGAAACTTTTGTCAAAATTTTGAATAAATTGTCACAAGATTGATTAAATTGTCACAATTTTAATTAAATTGTTAAAATTGTATTACAATTTTGGCTAAGATGTTGGAATTATCAGTAAGATGTTATAATTTAAATTATTTTTTTTTTATTTTAAACTAAATTTTTAGATATTTTTGTGACAATTTCGAATAAATTTTAAAATTTTCGTTTCACAATTTTTGAAAATTTTATCATAATTTTGATTTTTAGAAAATTATGTCACAATATGGAAAAACAAAACATTTTAGTATAAATTGGAACAATTTTGGAAGTTTTTAAAAAAGAAATTGTGATATTTATAACAAAACAATCACTATTTTACGAAATTTTTACTAAATTGTTTTAGAATCTTTTGCAACAATTTTGAATAAATTTGTAATAAAAAATATAAATTTTTATATATTGTCACAATTTTGGCCAAAATGTCAGAATTTTCAAGTATTGTTTTACAATTTTAACAAAATTGTTTCAAAATTGTTTTCCATAATTTTAAATAATTTTTTATTTAGTTTTCATAGTTTTATTTTTAGTTGTGACAGTTTGACAAAATGTTGTTAAAATTTTGATTAAATTTTCACAAAATTTATAAAATCTTTATTAAATATTCGTGTTTTCTCTTACATTTAAAAAAAAAATCGGACAAAATGTTTAAGAATAAAAGAAAAATTTATGCCACAAATTGCCGCAGACACATTTTGTTCAGTGTTAATTAATATTAACTTTATTATATAGTAAACATATTGGGGTGTTTTTTTTATCTAATTTAAATCACTATCAGTTTTCTTCTTTATTTGTTTATGTTTTAATGGTTTATTACAAAAATATTTAAATTTTTATTTGAAACTATTGTTTATGAAAATTATAACTCTGTCTAGGCATATTGTCATGGCTGTTTATCTGTAGTTAAGAAATCTTTGTTTTTTCTCTCTTTTTAATTTTAATTCTTTTCAATAAACTCAAGAAAGCTGCTACTGTGGATTTGGTTACACCATCACCATCGGCTTTAACACCAGTTTTATTTTTTAGTTTTTGACGGCTTGACTAAATTATAACGAGCGTTATAAAACCTGGTTTTTTATTTAACAATTTTGACGATGGTTGGTTTATTTTCAATGCAGAGTCTTTCATGTTACCAAAGCGCATTCCATTACAATTCGTCACGCGTAAAACTGAAAACAAAACTAAAAAAAAAAAGTATATTTCTATTGTTTAACAAGGTATTGATGGTTGGTTGTGGCAGAAAAACTTTGTTAAGAAATAAATGTATTTGTTTGGGCTGCTCCAACACAGAGATTTGTGTGAAGGGACAGACGGATTCAGAAAATATGTAATGAGAATAGTTGAGTTTTGTGTGTGTGTGTCTGAATGTAAAGTTTGTTTGAGCGCGTCTCAGTGATGGATTATTAAGTGTCGGGGCGCGCGCGCCTTTTAAACAATGTCTGGATGTAAAAAACGTTTAACTTTAAATTGGTTAAAGACAAAAAAAAACCTCTTGCTTACATACATTTAATCGAACTCCTAACTACTCATTCTCTTACAGGAAGGGGAAAATAGGGATTTTGAAATGGTACTAAAACCTAAAAAGAACTTTTTGGGGCTTTAAAAATTCTAGAAGTTTTTAATCAGAAATTCTCTTTTTCAGGGACTTAAATCTGAATAATGACCAATATGGGGTCAGAAAAAGTTAAGTTAAGTGATTTTAGCCAAGATTTTATGTACTTGAAATTTCTTACCCTGTTGTTCTCTTATCCATTCTTTGAGAACAAAAAAAGTACTTGTGTGTGATATTTCTTGTTAAAAGTTTGTTTAACATGCAACCGCTATAAAACTCTAACGACAGACTGACTGTATCAAACAAACAATCAAACCTATAAAATCATTTATATTATTATTGTTTTTGTTTTAACTAAATTGTTTTTTTGTTTTGTTTGTCTTTGTCTTCTTTATTTCAATCTAACAACTGCATTTGGTGTCTTTTATTCCATTTTCATTTTACCACTTTTATTGTGTTTAATTCTCAAATTGTAAGACATTTTACAGAAAAGAACAAAAAAAAAAAAGAACTCAAATATTTATTTAGTTTTGTTTTCAAAGTTGTTTGACCTCTTAAGTACTGGTATCTGTTAGATATTTTATCTTTAAAATCATACACACTTAAATGACATTGTTTTACTCGTTGTTAGGTTTTTGTTAAATTAATTAATGATGGTTAAACATACGATGATGAATGTATGACTTAAATTGGTTTTGAATGAAATTCTTGTAAAATCAGACAGATGAATTATTTTGTAAAGAATTTTCTAAAAAATAAGAGAGTTGTCTAGAAAAAAAAAAAAACTTTGTAATGTGTAATATATACTGTCTGTATTACTTGGAAGTAGTTTAGTAATGGCTGACTTATAATCTAATATCCATATCCATTTGCTCACAGTAATGTAAATGTTCTTCTTTTCCCGATTTTGAACCATTGTAGGTCCAACTTACTATAGCCTTATATACATCGTTGCAAACACCAAAAAAAAAAACAAAATACGCAAAGCAATGAAACCAACACACATCCAAACATACGTTTTGTTGCTTTTTTGTCAAAGCATGCAATAAATTATATTTTTTTTGAAATTTTCAGAGGTCGTTTCTGATTTTTGCTCATATCTCTGTTATTTATGAACGGATTTTGCTGATTTTAAATAGGAAACTTCTCGAAAGCATGTCTGACAGAATTATTAAAGATTTGGATTCTGAAGATATCTGGGGTCTTCAGAAAATTGATTTCATTAAATGCCCATACGAAAAATGCTTACCTGTCATTACAAGGACTCAATATAATTCTCATTAAGTTAAGAATATTTGAAATCTAATCTGTGGGGTTGTTTGTCAAAAGCGAATGAAAAGTTTAAGATTTTCCAATCTTCCTGCCTATTTCAATAGTACGAAACTGTATAGAATGTAGTACGGATCCCCATTTATTTCCTGCCGGAGTCATTAACGCTACGTTCAATTTTTAATGATAAAAACTTTTTCTGTAAAGTAATGACATCTTTAAGAGCCTGACCGGTAATAAATTTTCAAATGTTTGTATGAAAATCACTTAGATAATTTTTTAGTTTTATTCATACAAATAATTTAAAATAGCTTTTCAGTCGTATTTCTAAATGACGAATGATTAAGCGACCCGAAAACTCATCTTCTAAAATGTGCAATTGTCGCTTGAGCGGTCAGTGTAGTTGCAGCACCTCGTCAACTTGGGGAAATAAATAGTCGATCACCAGTGACAGTCATTGTGGATGGATTTTAGTAAGATATAATGAAATAATCTTTTAAAAAAAGAATACGAAAGGTTTCCTTTTACACGATCTTTAGTTTTAATAAAAATTGACTTGGAAAAAACTCTCTCACTGATTGTAGATGTTGGAGAAATCGAAAAGCATGAGTAAGGCTATCCAATTTCTCAGTTCTATGTTCTGTTTTTTAAGCATATAAAATCCTCCATTATACCAATGGAGTCCTTTTGGGATTTTTTAAATTTTGAATACTTTTAATAATTTAAACTATTGTTAGAAGGGAATGTTCATGAGTTAAATAAAAGGCTCGCGTTAAAAACTATTTTTCTATATAAGAATGGACAATTAATCGGTTAATCAATTGAATACCCTAGTTTCCTATAAAGAAAACTTTCCCGAGAATATTTTTGTAGAAATTCCCAGGATAAATTTGTCGAAGAACTCAAGAATCGAAAAAACAAGTAAGAGTGTTATATGTTATGTTGCGAATCTTATATAGCCTTCAGCAATGTAAACTTTAAGATAAAGATTGAAAATATATTTTTGGTTTAAAAAACTGAATTGCAAATATAAAATTTTGAAATACAAATGGAAAATTCTGAACTTAAAAAGGCGGGATTTATTCAAATTTTTTGCTTTTATTTGGAAACATTTGTACAATATAAATTATTCAAATGACCTTTTCCCATCTTTCTTCCAACATATGGTCTCTGAGCCAAAAGAACTGCTCATCTTTTGAGGCTAAGATAGAATCAAGCCAATATCGGATACTCTGTTCCAAAGTGACGCATATCCCAGAGAGAGCATTCTGCTTCGATCGAAACAAATAGTAGTTGGACGGGGAAAGGTCTGGACTATAAAGCGGGTGAGGCAAAAATTCCCAACCACTTCATTCTAAATACTTTTAACAGGTATTCTAACATGTGGCCGAGTGTTGTCATGATGAAATATTAAGGTTTCATGTCTGGCTGCATATTTTGGGCGTTTTTCTGCCAATGCTCGCTTCAAACGAATCAGTTGCGTTCGGTACAGGTTCTCTGTCTTGGTCTGGTAAGATTTTAACAGCTCTTAATAGATAGGGCCCATATTATGATAAAATTATTCATCATATAAATGGTTGTCACAAACATATACATGTTTACTGTAACCATATATGTGGTTGAAATATTCATGTGAATCGTAAATTAACCATATTATTGTTACCACAATCATATATATAGTTACTGTGACTATAATATTGTTTAAAATGTTGAAATGGTTACAGTAACAATGCCCAACTATATTTTTTTTCTGCTTGTAGTTGGCCTGGCTTCACATATGATCTCTTACGCTTCGTTTTATCGTAATGGATCCATTTTTCATCGCAAGTAATGATTCGGTGGAAAAAATTTTTTTTTTATTGTATTCAAGCATTATTTCACACGTACAAAATCGTCATTCAAGGTCTCTCGGCTTCAATTCGTATGGTACACTATTTCCCTGCTTTTGGATGAATACTGGTGCTTGCAGGCGTTTGGAAATTGATGCTTGAGCAGCTCCCAATGATTTTGCAAGCTCTTGTTGAGTTTGTCAAGAATCTTCATTGAGTAAAGCTTTCAATTTTTGGTCTTCAAATTTTTTTGGCTGGCCTGGGCGATATTTATCTTCCGTGTCGAATCACCACTTCTGAACCACACAAACCATCTCTCGCATGTTGAAACCGATGGAACACATTCACCATATACTTTGATGAGCAATCAGTGTGATTCAGCAGCACTTTTGTTCAAATTAAAAAAGTAAACCCAAACTTCCAGCTTATGACGCATTGTTGGTTCAAAATTCGACATTTTGGAAGCAAAAAAAAACTTTGATGTTTACACAATAATGTTCAATAACTAAGCATAAATGACAGATATATGCCCTTCAAAATGCCATAAAAACAAAAAGCGCGTTCAAAAGATACGCCATCTATTGTAAATGCCTCAGTTTTAAGTCATACGCCCAATATTATTATAAGAGCTTGTCGGATTTCTCAATTTTTTTAATACAAGTATGTCTGTAGAAATATACATATAATGGAAACTCTCCTGTATATTCATTATTGAATTTTGATTATTAGAAAAATGTTACTTTAAGTATTAAAAAAGTTATAAGGAATTCCCGGAAACGAATAGATTTTGAAAATATTTCTTGGGAATGAAAAAATTCTGGGAAATCAAGAACCCTAATTTTTACTAACTTACGGTAGCAAAATTTAACTATAGTGAATTTTAAGACGCCCTTTATTTGTTAGAAATTATCAAAATTTTAAATACTTCTGAGAAATTTTATATTAAGTAATATTTAGTTCAAGAATTCTAGCAAATCCCAAGAATATCGCTACCAAAAACACGTTAAGAAATATACATATATTTTGAGATAATTTCAGTTGTTTAACGTCATTTTACTTTTTATGTTAAAAGAAATACTTTTCTTGTTTATAACCAAAAACTAATATTTTAATACCCTACATCTTAATTTTAACTGAAATAAAAATATAAACCACAATATAACCTTCAAAACGATTAAAATTAAGCCCCACAAACAAACTTAAAAACAAAACCAGAAAAAAATTTTAAACTAAATTATGGCAAAGAAAAAAAGGAATAAAACATATAACAAACTGTTGACTTTTAAGACAATTAAAATAAAATTTGGAACAAAATGTCTGTCTCCAGCCAACAAAACCGTAAAAAAAAGTACCAGGATAAAGAAAAAATGTAAAAAACAACATTTAAAAACTTTTTTAAATACAAAAATACTTAAATATCTTTTTTTTTTTTGCCTTTTATCACTGACGACAAACAAACCAGTCAAATAAAATGCCAAAACAAGCAACAAAACAAAAAGAACTTTAATTGCAATAAATTATAAGTTTTTTTTAATAGTGTTTTCCTGTTAAACTGGCCAAAATGGCAAGAGGAGTAAAACTGACCATAAAAAAAAACAGCAACCAGCGTCAGGCAAGTAACCAACAAACAGCTGTTTATAAATGGTAAAAAAAAGAAACAAAAAACTTTTAAATAAAAGTTGGAGTCTCTTCATCCGTTTTTTGTTTACGTTTCATTTATGAAATGCGTGGGAATGTTTTTTGGTAGTTGTGGAACTTTAGAAGAGAGGGAAACAATGGTCAACAGAACAGACAGACAAAGGAAATCCAATTTTTGCCTTTATAAAGTTTTAGTTTCAAAACTTACACACATGCGAACGAAAGCTTCGCATGCGAAATAAAAAAAAAAAAACTGTATTCCTTAAACATTTAATAAGTGTTTTTTGTTGTTGTTGTTGCTGTTGCTTTTGTATTATACATTAGTTTTGTTGTTTTATGGAAGCCAACAACTAAATGTTGAACCCCAAAGAAACTGCATTCACATTGTGCGACGACTGACACTAAGGAGACAGATAAATGAAGGGAAATAGTGCAGCAGACAGTTGTGTAAACTAGTGTATTGTTGTGTTTGTTTGTTTAGCTTAGACTCCAGGGTTTGAGTCTAAGCTACGAACCTTTAATTTGTTGCAGGAGCCAAAAAGGACTCCTCGTGCAAAACATTTTTTTATATATTGGGTATATAACTTAAAAATGCGGGATTTACAATAGATGGCGTATCTTTTGAACGCGGTTGTTGTTTTTGATAAATTATCAGCCCAATTATGAGTAAAACTACCCCGAGAATTTTTTACCATTGAATTTGAATAGGAAAAATGGGAAAAGGGAAAAAACTCCGGGGAATTTGATGAACATTATAGTGTAAACAACAAAGTTTTTTTTTGCTTCGAAAATATCGATTTTTGTGCCAAAGTTTTACTTTACTTCTTCAATTTGAAACAAAAATGCCGCTGAAGCACACCGATTGCTCATCAAAGCTTTTTATGAATGTCAACGTGTGAGAGATGGTTGGTGCGGTTCAGTAGTACTGATTTTGAGACGGAACACAAAGATCGCCCAGGCCAGCCAAAAAACGTTTGAATACCAAGAATTGGAGGCATTACTCCATGAATATTGTTGTCAAACTCAATCAGAACTTGCAAACTCTTTAGGAGCTACTCAAGTAGCATATTCAAAACGTTTGCAAGGAGAAGGATTCATCCATTAGCAGGCTATTGGTACCATACGCTTTGAAGCGGAGAGACCTTGAAAGACGATTTTGTATGTATGAAGTGCTACATGAACGCTATAAAAGAAAATCAGTTTTGCGATTAAAAATGGATCCATTACGATACCCCGACGAGTAAGATATCGTATGTGAAGGCAGGCCATTCAGCCGAATCGACACCAAAGCCAAATATACAGGGTGCTAAGGTAATTCTCTGTATTTGAGCAAAAGGGTCATATCTGTTATGAGCTGCTGAAATCTGAAATCAGACTATCACAGGGAACTTGTACCGAACGCAACAGATTCGTTTGAAACGAGCATTGGCCGAAAAGCTCTCAAAATATGCAGCCAGACATGAAACCGTAATGTCCCATCATGACAATGCTTGCAATAACTGTTAAAAACTATTTAGAATGAAGTGGTTGAGAATTTTAGCCTCACATTGCTTCGTCTACTACTTGTTTCGATCGATGCAGAACGGTCGGTCTCTCTGGGCTTCACTTCAGAACAGAGTATGCGAAATGGGCTTGATTCGTTCTTGGCCTCAAAATATGATCAGTTCTTTTGGCTAGGAATTCATATATTGCTATGAAGATGGGAAAAGTTCATAACTAACAATGTTCACTACTTTGGATAAATTTATATTGTAGAAATGTTTCAAAATAAAAGATAAAAATTTAAAAAAAGTCCGCTAATTTTGCTAAATTTCTCAGTTAATCGATTTTTTCAGTCTATTACTCGATTATTTCTTTACTGGAATATTCGGTTAATCGTTTAGTCGTTTAATCGATCTTCATCGGTTATTCGATTATTCGTTGTTTCATTAAATGTTACATATCCCAAGTAACAGATAATATTGTTATTTGGTGATTATTTCAAGCGATATATTTTATTACTGAAATATTCGATTATTCGTTTTGTCCACTAATCGGTTATTCATTTCTTCAACTAATTGGATATTTAGTTTGTTGTATTTCTTAATCGTTCATTGTACTAATTGTTTACTCGAATATTCGATTGTAGAAATATTAGGTTAACCATTTAGCCTTTAATTATTCGATTAATCGCTGGTTATGTTAATCGGTTATTCCTTTATTAGATAAATCGGAATATAATTAATCGGTTATTTGCTTATTCTGTTGTGTTATGCGTTGCTTTTTTCAGACTCAATTGATTGGTTATACGAGTTTTCCATTTTTGATTATTCGTTTATTCGATTAATATATAAAATTAATCTTTAATCTGGGAATGTATGCATTCCTTTAACAAACTGTTTTGAGCTTTAAAAGGAAACAAACCGAATAAAATAAATGGCAAAAAGAAAGAATAAAATTTCTCAAATATAGAAAGAATAAAGAGCAGGTATAAAAGTTAAAAAAGCAGGTGTTGATTTCTTAGGTAGTTAATAAAACAGTTGGAAGTATGACAGAAAAATATATAATTTGTTGAACTAAAGAAGACTTTTATATAAAATAAACACAGATACATAATATATAGAGAAGAATTTTAAAGGGAAAAAAATTCCTACAAACTAAATTTGTCACCAAAATAGACCTAGAACAACTTGACATGAGTTACTCATACTTTAAACAAAATATAAGCCATTCCTTTTTTTGTTGTCTTAAGAAACCATGGTAAGTTTTTCAAAGCTAAACACAAACAAAATCTTGTAAAGGAAGTAAATCGAATTAAAATTAAAAAAAAAAAACTAAAATTAATTGTATGATGTCTATATAACAATTTCAATGTTTAAGTACGTGTTTGAATTTCATAAAAAGAAAATTTAATGAACCCTGCTGCTTACTAACTGACTACCTTCTAAAACATACTTTCACGCATACAAATTAAAACTAAAATACCATTCACTAAATCAAAAAACCCCCCCCCCCCCCCTCTATTCCAAACCTGGAATATTTAACCAAAAACTAAACAAATTTAAAGAAATATGTTTGGCAAAAAGACCTACAAACAAGGTTTTGAAATGTAAAAACTAATTAATAAAACAAATAGTATGAAAAATATGAAACTATTAGTTTTAATTAAAAGTCCAACATGACTCAATCATTTTACAGCTGAATAAAACGAGTAGCTGAAAAACTAAAAGTAACAAAAATTATTAGACCAACTCCAAAATTGATAGTTTGTGTGAAACAAACGTGTTTAGACTTTATGATTAGTTATAATTAAAAATTAATTACAATTTTGTTTAACGTTATTGAGGAAGAAAATTTAAATCTTTTTTTGGTAGCAGGCGGAGAAGAAAAGTGTTTGGGCATTTTAAAACAGTAGCAGTTACTACATATTTTTTTTGTTAAATATTTAAGGAAATTAAAGAAAATGTTTGTTGTTAGTTAAAAATTAAAATTAATGATTGACTTTTAGAGAAGCACTGTGGGGCTGTATTTGAAGAAATAGTAGTCCAAAAAGACTTGAAATTGTAGTTAGCATTGTAAACTGACTTAATTTTCACTTATCACTCTGGGCCTTTTAGAGAAGGATCAATTCAAATAAATTTTCTCTTAACTCTTTGCGGCTTAGTAGTCACTTTACTAACCACCTTTTCTATAGTTTTTAAAACATAGTTTATTGACATTGGCAGTTTGCTTAATAATTATATTTTTTGAAGTCATCGTTTATGTTTTTTTGCAAAACTTTGCCACCGTGATGGCAAAGTTAGATAAATATATTAATTTGAAAATAAGGTAAACCGCTGTGTAAGAGACTTTCATGTATTCAATAAAAGAAAGCACAGAGTGTTTGTTATTTATCGAATTCTGTCTTACTTTGTTATTTCGTTTGTTTGGTCAGAAAATTTTTTCAAAATTATTAGATTTAAAAAACAAATTTATACGATACGAAAATTTGTATCGTAATTATTTTTAATGACAACATCACGATGGTTAGTAAACTAACCACACACTCCACAAAAGCCTTGGTTTTTGTATATTTTGATGAATTATACCCTTCACCTTCGTGAGAAGGGTATATATAATATTGTCATTCCATTTGTAATTTCCACAATAAAATTTTCCGACCCTATAAAGTATATATATTCTGAATCCTTATAGATAGCGGAGTCGATTAAGTCATGTCCGTCTGTCTGTCTATTTTTGGCCTATTTTTTTGTCTATATCTCGATTACTAAGTCATAAATATAGACAAGGCGGTTATCTAATGATAGATATTTCAAAGTCCATTGCAACTATGTATATTACAAAAAACAATTTTGAAAAAAAAAAATTTAAAAAATTTAAATTTTCTTTTTTTTTAATTTGTTAATTTTTGACTGACTACATTGATTTTTTGGTATAATATGCTTTAAATATGTATTATTTTTATACCAAAAATACAATAATTGTTAAATCGAAATGATGTGTTTTGACCAAATTTATAAAATTTTTTTACCATAGTGCAACACCTCCCTCACTTTAAATAATAAAAAGATTAGAGTGCCTCAACAGTAGGCTGGTTCATACAAATAAAAATGAGATTTTGCGAGAAAAAAAATATTAAGCTAGATAACAAAATAATTTAGGAATTTTTATTTTCGAAGTCTGAAAATAAACTTTTTATTTCTGGTACTAAAAGTAAAGATAGTTTTGTATCTAAAGTACCTAAATAATTTAAGCATTTCCTTCTAAACATTAAATTTAAATATATTTGGGACTTTTTAAAAAGCAGCAATTAGTACTTTCCGATAATCTAAATTATATATATTTTGGTACTTTATTTAAAGTACCCATGAGCAATATAAGTATAATATTTTTATTAAGAAAATACGAAAAGTCGAAAGAAAAAAATAATAAAATCAGAAAAAGTACCAAAATAAAAATATGTAATTTTTTAAAATGTTTTGAATTTTTGTACAACATAAATGTATTCAAAGTATCGGCCATTATTAGCTACGAACTTTTCCCATATTTCTGGCATCATGTGGATTTCGAGCCAAAAGAACTGCTCATCTTTTGAAGCCAAGAACGAATAAAGCCAATATTGGATACTCTATGCCAAAGTGAAGCGTAGCACAGAGAGACCGATCTGCATCGATCGAAACAAGTAGTAGTCGGACTGGGAAAGATCTGGACTATAAAGCGTGTGAGCCAAAACTTCCCAACCACTTCATTCTAAATAGTTTTTAACAGATATTATAACATGTGGCCGAGGGGGTTCAAAATGGAATATTACAGTTTCATGTATGGCCGCATATTCTGGGCGTTTTTCGACCAATGCTCGATTCAAACGAATCAGTTGCCTGTGATGGTCTGGTCGGACTTGAGCAGCTCATAATAGATAGGACCTATTTGGTCTCATCAAATACAGAGAATTACCTTAGCACCATGGATATCTGGCTTTGGTGTCGATTGGCCTGGCTTTACATGTCATCTCTTACGCTTCTGGTTATTGTAATGGATCCATTTTTCATCGCAAGTAAGGATTCATAACATCATTTCGGACATGCAGTGTCTCTCGGGGCACGGTCTGGACTATAAAGCGGGAGCGGCAAAACTTTTCAACCACTTCATTCTAAATACTTTTTTGGATGGAATATTACGGTTTCATGTCTGGCCGCATATTTTTGGAGTTTTTTGGCCAATAATCGTTGTCAGATTTCAGCAGCTCATATTAGATAGGACCCTTTTGCTCGCACCAAATACATAGATAATTACCTTATCCCCATGGATATTTGGCTTTGGTGTTGATTCGGCTGGTTGGCCGGGCTTCACATATGATCTCTTACACTTCGGGTTATCCATTTTTTATCGCAAGTAATGATTCGGTGCAAAAATGATTTTCTTTTATAGCTTTCAAGCATTATTTCGGACATGTAAAATCGTATTTCAATGTCTCTCGTCTTCAATTCTAATGGTACCCAATTTCCATGCTTTTGGATGAATCCTGCTGCTCACAAACGATATGAAGTTGATTGCGTAGCTCCCAATGATTTTGCAAGCTCTTGTTGAGTTTTACAATAATCTTCTTTTTTGGCTGGCTTGAGTGATCTTTGTCTTCCATCACCACTTCTGAACCAAACGAACCATCTCTCGCAAGCCGATACCGATGAAACACACTCACCATAAGCTTCGGTGTTCAATCGGTGTGCTTCAGCGACACTCTTTCCAAATTAAAGAAGTAAAGCAAAACTTCCTGCATATGACGCTTTGTTGACATAAAATTCGACATCTTTAAAGCAAAAAACAACTTTGTCCACACTATAATGTTCAATAACTAAGTGAGAATAAATGCCTGACATGTAAGTGATTAAAAACAAAAACCGCGTTCAAAAAATACGCCATCCATTGTAAATCCCGCATTTTTAAGACATACACCCAATAAAAAGAAAATTTCCCTTTTTGTAGAAAAATTGTTTAATACTTAACGCTACCCTACTACTTGTACATAATACATTTGTTGCTTATTATTTTGATTTTTATAAAGTTGCTGCTGCCACAAGAGCAAAGGAAAACGTGGCCAAAAATGGCAAACTAGTTTGAGAAAAAAAAAATTTTCAGGAAATTTGTAGACATTTAAAGTGAACAAAAGAAATCAATTTGCCGCATTTTGTTTATGTAAAATAAATACATGCATACATCAGATATTGCTTGCAACTAACTCATACTGATGAAAGGCAGCACAATATGAATGAGTATTTTTGCCTTCAAATTAATCGTTCCATTATATTATTTGGGAATTTTTTCCAATACACATTAACAACAAAAGAGCTGGCAAAGAAAAACGTGTATAACTACGGGAGTAGAAACAAATTTTCCCAAAAAAAAATCATTGAAACCAAAAGAAGATACAGCGAACTTTCACTTTTCTTTTTTTGTATTTTTATGCAAAAACGTTATTAACATCATGATGTTGATGATGAGCATCATTATCATATTAATGATGATGATTTCTTGATTTTGTTGTTTTTTGAAAGATGCACCTACAACAATTGATGTTGCAACAGCAACATACATATTTACAATTGTACAATACAATACGTGTTGTTTTGTTGCGGGTTTTTAAATTATTTGAATTTGTTGCACATTAATTATGCTAAATAATTGCTGCCACATGCAACCAACCAACCAACCAACTAACTAACTAACTAACAATGCTCAAAAACTAATTGACAGTTTTGTTGAAAATGTGAATGAATAGTTTGGGAAAACATTAATTTCTATGCAATTGATGCATTTCTGTAATAATATGAAATAAATTCATGCTTTTTTTCAATTGACGGGAAGTTTAACAGTTTCAAAATCGTTCTACTTACAGCGATAAATCCTTACTTCCGTTTTCAAGTCTATGAAGAAAGAAACACTTTAAAATTATTTCACTTCTTTTTAAGTTTTAACTATTGTTAAGCTTAGATTGTTTTTCTTGTTTTCAATACAATACTTTTTAATGTGTGACAATAGACATAAAAGTCAACTAACTCTCCGCATGCCTGTCTAATGAGTTGACATTCTTTGAAATTGTCACACACTCGGTTTCCCTAATGCCTCTAAATTACTCCACATGTATTCACATAAGTTGCAAACAATTGTACATACATATATGTTCGTTTGTAAGTCCATTTGTTGCTCGCTCTAAACAATTGTATTTAGTACAAATGTCTCATAAAACTGGCATTATAAGTCTCTCTAAAGCCGACACTGGCGATTTTACTTCGTTCCACAACTGCCTCAATTCAGTGGAGCAAGCAAGGAACACAAAAGCATTGAATGTTTGAACAAAAATAAAAAACAGTGAATAATGCCAGTCATAAATGCATGCAAGTGTACATTTCTTTCCCAGGCGTTTGTAATGCAGCTAGGGAAAATAAAAACAACGAGAATAGCTGGAAAAAATGGGTTAGAACTAATTAGTTAAGTGAATATTTTACACATTCATTTATTTATCCATTCATTTATTCGTTTGTTTGTTGGTTTTTTTTTTCATAGAATAATTTAAAACCTGAGAATTGTAACAGGAACAACAGTAACACATTAAAGGTACTAATAGATATATCTAATAGATATGCCATAGATATGTATAATTGTTATAAGTAGAACTTACGCTTTATAAAGATTTGAACAACTCATATTTTGTACTTATTGTCAATTGGAAATTGTACTTCCTTGCTAATTTTCTCAACAGAAATCACGAATATTCTTGTGATCATATATTAAAAGTAAGTGACAATACAATGGAAACTTGTTTTGAAAACCATATTTCGTAATTTTAGATTTCAAAACATCACCTTTTACTAAGTACTCTAAGATAAATTCAAACTTACTAGATTTTCTAGTAAAATGTAGAAAATTTTAGCGTTTTTAAGTTTTCATGTTTAGTAAAACTACATTTATAGAATGCGGTTATATATTAGCCTTGTCAAAACAATGGAAACTTTAAAGATTCTGCAAGACAGAAGACTAAAACAAAAATAATATGTAAGAAAAGGATGTACAAAGCATCATGCTTTAACGCTATTTCAATATTTATTTTCCATGAGTGGCTAGGGTATATATAAGTTTGTCATTACGTTTGCAATTTCTACATTTTTCATATGTGACGCCATAAAGTATATATCCTGAATCGATATAGATAGGGGAGTGGATATAGCTATGTCCGTCTATATATTGAAATAAACTTTCCGAGGCCCCCAAATATTTTACATACATGATCCATACATCAATATATGCGCCATAGTCCCAGTTCGGTTCCTATTTAAATTCGGGAAAATCGGATCACAGTTGGCTGAGACATAAGCAAAAAACCATTTTTGATCTATATCTGAATTACTAAGACATAATATAAACAATATGAGTATCTACTGATAGACATTTCAAAGACCTTTCTAACGATTTTAATTACTATGGCGATATAGTAATTAAAATCAGGAAAAATATTTTTTCCACCAACAAATTTCTTTTCACTATTTTTTTTTTTGGAAAAAAAATCATTTTACACAAACATTTTGTGCACCAAAAAATATTTTCAATTTTAATCTTAAAGTATACTTTGGTGAAGGGTATATATGATTCGGCACAGCCGATAATAGCTCTCTTATTTGCTTTAATTTGTTTTATGAAGAAGAAGGGGGTATATTGATTTTGACATTCCGATTGTAACACATCGAATTATTTATCGCAGACCCACAAAAGTATATATATATTCTGGGTCGTTATGAAATTCTAAGACGATCTAGTTATGTCCGTCCGTCTGTCTGTTGAAAACACGATAGGGCCCAAACGAAAGGAGCTAGATGGCTGAAATTTTCCATAAATACTCTCTGTTGATAATGTTGAAAATGGACAATATCGATCCATAACTTCACCTAGACCCCATACAAATGTCCCACCGGACTACTGTTTGAGCGGTCATAAATATGTTGATTATGCCGCAATGCTGATAAAATTTTGCACAAATTAGTTCCAAGTACTCTGAAATAATACTGTAAAGTATGGCGAAAATCGGTTAACAGTTGTCCCTAGTTCTCATTCAAGATTCCCCTCAGAAAATGACCTGAACATTCATAATTGTCTTATAATAATTAATATCTTGAAGAAATTGGACATAAACAAGTTGAATACGAGGGTGGGTCAATAAGTCCGTACATTTTTTGATGAAACACAGGTTTTTGGATAAAAAATTATTTTATTTTTCAACATTGTCCCTTTGAGCTCTATGCACAACGTTTCTCCAATTTTTTTTATCATCTCCAAAAAATAAGATTTGTCGAGGTCATCAAAATAGCTATTTTTTGTGAGATGATTTCATCGTTGGAGTCAAATATCTTTCCGCCGAGATATTTCTTTAGGTTTGGAAACAAGAAATAGTCACTGGAGGCTAAATCCGGAGAATAGGGCGCATTTCGTAGCCTAATTCATGGATTTTTGCCATGAAAACTGCACATGTGTGAACCCGTTCTTGCACCCGATTGTGAGCAAAAGCGGCAGCCATCTTGCGGTAAGCTTTCTCATACCCATTCAAAATTGAAACCACTGATTCATTTGACATGCCTATGCCTTCCACAATCTTACGCACTTTCCATCTCCTATCGGCCAACACCATATCGTGATGTTTTCAAACACAAACTAAATGACGAATTGTTCAAATTTTAACAAGAGTTAACTGACAGATGCCTGTTGAGAGGAGCAGTGTTGTTATGAAAATTGCCGGGAAATTAAAAAAGTCGCGGACTTATTGACCCATCCTCGTATAATAGTACAGTTTCATGTCAGGCCGCATATTATGGCCGTTTATCGGCCAATGCTCTCTTCAAACGAATCAGTTGTGTTCGATACAGGTTGCCTGTGATGATCTGGTCAGATTTGCTCCCACCAAATACAGAGAATTACCTTAGCGCCATGGATATTTGGCATTGGCTTGGATTCGGCTGGTTGGCCGGGCTTCACATACGATATCTTACTCTTTGGGATATCGTAACGAATAAACTTTTCATCGGAAGTAATGATTCTGTGAAAAAATGATTTTCTTTTATAGCTTTTAAACATAATTTCGGACATGCAAAATCGTCTTTCAAGGTATCTCGGCTTCAATTCGTATGGTATTCTGCTTTTTGATGAATACTGCTGCTCGCAAACGTTTTGAAATTGCTGCTTGAGTAGCTGCTTGAGTTTTACAACAATCTTCATGGAGTAATACCTCCAATTCTTGGTTTTCAAACTTTTTTGGCTGGCCTGGGCGATATTTCTTTTCCGTATCAAAATCACCACTTCTGAACCTTACAAACTATCTTTCACACGTTGATACCAATGGAACACTCACCATAAGCTTCGGTGTGCAATCGGTGTGCTTCAGTGGCACTTTTTTCGAATTAAAGAAGTAAAGCAATACTTCCTGCATATGACGCTTTGTTGGCACAAAATTCGAAATTTTCAATGCAAAAACAAAACTATGTTGTTTACACTATAATATTCAATAACTAAGTGAGAATAAATGACAGATATGTATCCTTTAAAATTAAAAACAAAAACAAAAACCGCGTTTAAAAGATACGCCATCGAAGGATCATGGTTGAACTTAGGAACATTTAAGAACAAAACTTACTTATCAGCATATTTTGTTATACTTTATACAAATTTTATTTAAGAAAATAAGTAGAGATATGGAAAATAAGTTAAAAACCTTTAAAATACATATTTTAAGGTTCACATGACCATGTATAATTTATAATATTTCATCGATATTTAATATTCAGAATTTTCTTTATTCAAACTTTAATCCAGACCTTTTTACGTGACAATTTTATTTATACCTAACATAGGGTATTATCATTTAAATAATCTAGGCCATATTTAGTTTTCTTTTCTTTTAAACAAAATTACATAATATTTGATAATTTCTTGTCTTTTTTTTTGTTTGTTTTCTTATTGGCCGTCAAAAATTTATTATATAAACAATTTACATTGATGCGGCTAAAATACAAATGAATTGATTTAAAAACCAAAGTCTATACTAAACACAGAGAAACCCCATACAAATTATAGAAATTTGTAAATATTTAAATGTGTATTATTGAGGGAAAAATAACATACAATATACGCCCAGTTAAACGACATAATTACAATTCATCACATCAAGTTAACATTTATTTCATTTTGCATTTTTCTTTTACTTTAAAAATTGTTTATACAATTTAACATGGGTTTGAAATTATTTCTTTAAATGTTATTATTACTATTGTTGTAAGTTTTAATGCTATTATAAAATAAGGTTTTATAAAGCAAAGCCACATTTGTGGCAAGTAGCAAATGAATAAAGATTGTATAACTTTCAATTCAATGCCAAGTGAAATTTTAACCTTTAAATACCACAAAAATAATTTATTAGAAAGAAAAAACAAATTACTTACTGCTAAATAATAATAAAATAAATGGCCATTTGTTAACTTTATTATTAATAAAAACTTTTACCTAAAGTGTTGTTAAAATAAATGTAGTGATGGCTTGTATGGTCTCTATAGGGTCTTTATATTGATTGGTAACCATCTTAGAAACATCCTTACCTCTTCATCATCATATTGAGGTTTCTTTAACTGCTGTTGCTAGCAAAGCTGGTCACTTTACTTATTTTCTGTTTAATATATTTAGGGAGGAGTTGTTTGGCAAAAAAATATGTTGTTCATAGTTATTTTTTTTGTTGTTTTGTTTTTAGTTTAAGTTACAATTAAGATTTAACGATTATGAGCAATAATAGTTAACAACTTTAAGACCAAACCCTAAACAAATCATAATTGTAGTTTAGAGCTAAATATGAATAGCAGAGTTATAGGAATAGGAGAGTTTTGATACCCTATATCTCGTATTATAAGTTTGCGTTTCAAGTACACAAAACGACTCACAATCACTTTCTATAAATCGAACAATCGATTTTGGTGGGAAGAAAGTTGATTGTTCGACGTTTTCCCAAGAAAAGGCGAAAGGTCGACTTTTATCAAACAAATTTAATTTTCTCATCAATAAATCCGACAACCATGTACTTTTTCATTAAAATAGTACAAAAAGTCGACTTCTCGTAAATTAGTCAAAGTTTATAAAAGTTAAATATTGAAAACAATCGTTTTTTTTTTTTTTTTTTCTAAAAAAACTTTAAATAGACATTTGGCCGGACAAAATCGATTGTTTGACGTTTTCCCAAAAAAAGTCGAAAGATCGATTGATTGAAAAAAGTCAAACATTATAGATTTTTTTTTTATATATTAAAAAAAAATTTCAAACTTTTATCAAACAAATTTAAGTTTCTCATCAACACATCCGAAACCCATATATTTTTTCATTAAAATAGTACAAAAAGTCGACTTCTCGTAAATTAGCCAAAGTTTATAAAAGTTAAATATTGAAAAAAATATTTTTATTTCTGAAAAAAGTTTAAATAGGCATTTTGGTTGGACAAAATCGATTGTTTGACGTTTTCCCAAAAAAAGTCGAAAGATCGATTAATTGAAAAAAATTATAAAATTTTAGAATATTTTTTTTTATATATTTTGATTGCAAATATTTGAAAAAATACGTTTTACCCAATCATATATCTTTTTACACTGATATAGTAAAATTAAAAAAAATCATAAATTAGCAAAGTCCTTAAGTCGACTAATGAAAAACCGAAGAAAATCAAAAAGTCGCATTTTTGGTTCAACTATAAAACACAATTTTGGTCAGAAAAAAAACCTTACAGTCGATAGTCCAAAATAAGTCGAAAGGTCGGCTATCTGTAAAAGAAAAGCGAAAAAGTTCGAGCTTATAAAATTTTAATTCACACATTAAAAATATATTTTTTGTAATCAAAACAAAAGTCGAATTTTTTCGACTTTCCGACTTTTGGACCTTTACGACGTATTTTATGTAAATAATATATATTTTCTAGATTTAGTGATGAGAAAAACTAATTTTATAACAACATTTTGTAAATAAAAAAATCATCTTTTTCGATGTTTATCGAATAGTCGATAAACATTTAGTTATTTTAGTAAACCGACTTTTTTGATTTTTCGATTTTTTTCCGACCAAAAAATATTTTTTACATCTAAATAAGATACAAAGTCGACTATTAAAAAGTCGACTTTTTATTTAAAATTTTTGCTAAAAAAAGTCGAAAGGTCAACTAACTGAAAAAAGGTCGAAAAATATATTATTTTTTAAATTAAAAAATATTTTTTTTTCATCCATAAATACCAATATTTTTACATTTAAATATGAAAAAGTCGAACTTTTCATAAATTAGCAAAAGTCCTGAAGTCGACTATTCTATAACTTAAAAAGGTCTAAAAGTCGTTTATTGAAAAATAGAAGTCTTTTGAGTCGACTTTTCGTTTTAAGCTATAATTAACTTTTTAAAATATGTCGAAAGGACGACTAACTGGAAAATTATTATTTTTTACTGAAAGAATTAAAAAGAATTTTTGCATTAATAAAACTAGCAATCATATATATTTTACATTAAAAATGGAAAAGTCCCAAAGTCGACTATTCGAAAATTTAAAAGTCGTCTATTGAAAAATGGAAGAAAGTCTTTTGCGTCGACTTTTCCTTTTGACTATAGAATTTTAACTCTAAAGTAGGCTATTCTAAAATTTAAAAAAGTCTGAAAATCGTTTATTGAAAAAAGGAAGTCTTTTGAGTCGACTTTTCGTTTTGACTAAATTGATTTTTTAAAAAAAGTCGAAAGGACGACTAACTGGAAAATTATAATTTTTTACTGAAAGAATTAATAAATACGTTTTTCGCATCAATAAAACTAGCAATCTTTTATATTTTACATTAAAAATGGAAAAGTCCTAAATACGACTATTCTAAAATTTAAAAGTCTAAAAGTCGTCTACTGAAAAATGGAAAAAAAGTATTTTTAGTCGAATTTTCCTTTTGACTATAAAACTCAAGATCTAATTGACTTTTTAGAAAAGTCAAAACGACGACAAAATGAAAAATTTAAATTTTTTTTATTGACAAAATTTAAAAACTACTCTTTTTCGCCTCAATCAAACTAGTAATCATATATATTTTACATTGAAAATGGATAAAAAGTCGACTTAAATTAGCAAAAGTAAACTATGGCCTATTGAATCTTACAAGTAGATAATTTTTCATTTTGATAATTTAATTTTATCAAAATATTTATCATTAATAACATTTTCTACTAAATGCCATCTCAAATACTTTATTAATGACAATAAAAAGTTGTTATAAATTTTTTATGGTCCTACGGACCTTTTTCGTCAGCGAAACTGACAAAACCTTTAAACCCGGAAAGTTCCTAGTTAAATTTTTGGTGTTCCTAACATTTTTGTTGGCCAAACCCTAATATAGAAGGCCGTTTGTTCCACAAATTTTATAAAAAGTCAATAAATCTGACAACCATGAATTTTTTTACATTTAAATGGATAAAACGACTTTTCATAAATTAGCAAAGTCTAAAAGTCGACTATGTAATAATGTATAAAAGTCGAAGAATGTTGAAAAATAAAATTTTTGTTTAAATTATAGAACGCTCTACATAGTTTTAATTATTTCCACTTTAAAACAATAAATTTTTTTTTTCTTAATAAATCTAAATCTTGGAAAAAAGTCGCATGTGTTATACCAAAAGAGGTGAAAGGTCGACTAACTGAAAAAAAGTAAAAATCTTTATTATCTTTATTGCAAAAACTTAAAAAAATATGTTTTTCTCTCAACAAATCAGACAACCATTTAATTTTTTATAGAAGTCGAAAACTCGACTATTGAAAAATTGAAGAAAGTCGATAAGAAGACTTTTTTGATTTAACTTCCCTAATTCTAAAAAATAAAAAGAATACGTTTTCTCGTCAGCAAATCACGCCACCATTTTACTATTTATAAAAGTCAACAATTGGAAAATCGAAGAAAGTCTAAACAAGATTTTTTTGCTTTCATTTCCCTAATTCTAAAAACATAAAAAGGCGTTTTCCACGTCAGCAAATAATGCAACAATTTTATTTTTATAAAAGTCGAAAAGTCGACTATTGAAAAATCGAAGAAAGTTGATAAGAAGACTTTTTTGCTTTTGTTTAGTGAACAAATTTTAACAAGATCCATATTTATATAACAAAAATTTAGTTTCTGGTATTTAATCAATAACAATTTAGTAATACATAGTATTGTAATTATACTTCATCACTTTTCTGCGCAAAACTGGTAACAATTTAAAGGACCACAAACGATTGAAAAACTCTTTAAACTAAAATTAACTTTTATATATATATTTTTCTTCCTTTACAGTGTCTTATATATAAAAAATATAAATGTATTTTAAATACCCAACCCATAAAATAACTACGATAAACAAATTTAACCATGTAATCATTCGAGTTTGTGTGAAATCTTTAAAATAACCCACAACAAAACTATACTCAACAAAAAAGAAGAAAGAAAAAAAAAACCTAATAAATGTAAAAATAATTTAATTATTTATCTTAAATCTTAATCGTTGTTATTTAAAGAGAAAAAATAAATAAATTACAAAAGCAAACGAAAGAAAAAAATCACTTAAAAGTGTGTGTAAACGTGGTGTGTGAGTTTTTAACAATATGATTGTTAAAATGGATCCCGATGAATTGATTACGTTTCGGGTGCAGTATCTTGTCGATACTGATCCACTCGATTGTACATCAATGTATCCCATACCAACACGAGCTCCTACGTATGCCTTTGCCGCCACCCTGCCATTGGCCACACAACTGGGCACCATATTGCGTTTATTGAATGCACCTCAAAGGGTAAGATTAAACTAGAGATTTATTTATGTAACTGCCTTTTTTTTTGGAGCTTTAATTTGCCCAGATAATGATGGTGATGGTTTGAATTTATATTTAGATTAAGAAAGAAGGTTTTAATTTTATTTGTAATGTAAAATACTGTTGGTGTTAGAGTACTTTAAGGTGTGGGTTTTAAGGTTTAACTAACAAAGTTTAAGTCATTTTAAGTTTAATGCTAGAAAACTGTTACTAAAACTAAGTTTAAATTGAATCAAGAAGATAAACACATATGTAAAACTGTTTGAAATATAATGAAATGTAAATTTAAAACAACATTTAAATATGGTCCTTCGAACCCTACAAGTATTGTTTCTTTTGGTCCCCATTGGGTTCCAACATGGCTAGACTTATTTCATACTTGATTATTGATCTACCATTATCATTTTAAATAGACAGAAATAATTCTGTTTTCATGTTGCGATTACTTTATAGTGGATTCCTTAATTTTATTACTTTTTACTTAGAAAATTTACTATTTAAACCCATATTAATTGCTAATTTGTCTTATATTTTCTAAAACTTCCCTACTACTCAAAATGCTTAACAATTTTTGCCTTCATTAAATCATAAATATGGCACTTTTTGTTTTTATATTTCAAATTAATTGTTAAAAATTAAAATTGTTTAAAAGCATTCAACTACTTCAGTTCTTTGTTGTTTCTTTTGATTTATGCATAAATTTATTAATAATAGCAAATTAAAACACTAAAAATCGAAAATAAAATCTCACAAAAAGACACATGTTTGAAATGTGATGATGACAAAATGTATGTCAACCTACCGCCGGGCACATCTTGCCATCTAGTCAATTGTGCGTGCAACTTCTCGAAATCACCGAAATACAAATTCAAAATAGAGACCAGAAAATAACGAAATTTCTCGTGATTTAATGAAATTTAAAATTAAAATTTGTCAAATGTCTTGCTTTTGTGTTTGTTTCTTTTGATTGTCTGCGCAAAACTGGATGTTTATGATGATTGTTGTCATTTATTTACTTAAATACCAAGCAACAGTTGGATGTGGTACCCGAGGGGGCTAAATGGATATTAGTAATGAAATTAATGCGGCTGCTGAATATAATTTAAACAAGTATTTTAAATATATACGGTGTTAGTGGAAGTTTGGGTACTCTACTCGTGTGAAATGTTGAAGAAATCTAAAGTTATAAAATGTTTTGAACTTTTTATTATTTTTATTATAACTAGATATAAAAAGTCGTTTCATATACCTATATATATATAAAGAATCGATTCATATATATTTTTTTAATAGATCGTCTAATATTGTTACATTTGTGATTTATGAGGAAGTTTAGCAATGCTTGAAGCAGAGACTTGCTCCGAATGATTCAAAACCGGCAGAGTCTAGTCACTAATAAATTTTGAAAACGGCCGACGAAAATTGTTCAGCTTGAGTCTACATTTTTATGCCGCCGTTTTTTAGTAAAAGTTGCAATTTTATGAAATTTTCGCAATTTTAATTAATTTTAACAATTTAAGTAAATTTTACCTTTAGGCACCCATTAAATTTAGTCGGAGCAGGTCTCGTTTGGGAGTAGTGATTAAGGCTCAAAGTATTCTAAAGGGGTTTTCAATAGGGACTTCCGAATTTTCACTGTTGGAACTACATCTGTTGGCTGTCATTTATTATCTTTGCTTTGCCAAATCACCATGGACGGCAATAGCGTTCAACAATACGTGTAAATGATAAAATTGTTTTATCAAAATTGCACATTTTACGCGATTAGGCGCATTTCAGGAAATTGTCGAAGTTGGGAAGATACCAACTTAAACGGGATACAAGCCACTGTTTGGTGTACATTTTGGGCTGGCGGCGTCATGGGTCCATATTTCTTTGAGAACGACGTTGGCCAGGACATCGCCGTCAACGGCGAGCGTTCGATGATTATAAACTTGTTTTGACCTGAATTTGATGATATCGGCAACAACGACATGTGGTTTCAACAGGACGGCGCTACGTGCCACACAGCTCATGGTACATTGGTCTTTCTGCACGAACGATTTGAGGGCATGGTCATCTCATGTGGAGGAGATATGAACTTTCCATCTAGATTGCGCTATTTGACTTCGTGGTAACATATTCACAATGTTACATTCCATACATAATGACGTCAATAGGCCTTTCAAATTTGTTTTATCTAAATTTAAGGATAGGAAGCGCTTAATGAAACAACCCTTAGTTAAAATTGCAAGAAAAGTTTACTTATAAACTTATTTCTATATAACCAACCCTTTGAAAAACTTAACACATCAAAATACGTATCTTTAATATTATAAAAAAAAATAATAACATGGCAAGAAAAAAAAAAAAAATACAAATTCAATTAACATATGAAAGAAGTTTTCGCATTTTAAAGATTAAAGAGCAAATTATATTTATAAAAAGAAACATACAAAATAAAATTAAGCCAACAAAAAACTTCCGTATAATAAAAATCAAGTTTGGTTTTAAAAATTTATTATTGTGCTTCTATTTAAATCCTACTCAGGTTCTTAATTAGAGATTTTTATATCAACAAAAAAAAAAAAAAAAGAAATATAAATTAAAAAGCTTCAGGCAAATTGATAAAAAATATATTTTTAAGAACGAAACTGAAATTGTTTGTTTTTGTAATAAATTAACTTAAAATTTATATATTTCATGAGAATAATTCTTACAATAGCCTTGTTCACCTAGCTACTAGATTTACAGACTGAATTATTAAAAAAAATTTAAAATGGATAACTCCTTATAACACTCTTACCCCCATTATAATAATGTATAGTTATGTTTTAACCTAAAATTATACTGACAGTTTTCAGTAAGATAACATATAACCAGACATCGTGATAATGGCGGTCAATGTTATTAAAGGAAAATGCTAATATAAGTTATTTGTATCCCAAACTTGCAGTTGTATCTTAAATATTTAAAATTATTATGCTTTATTTGATAGTTGAAGCCGTAAGCTACTGGTAAAATTTAAGGTTCGAAGGACCATGATTATATTTATGACAATTTTAAGACAAAACTCACTTTTCACAATGTTTTGTTATAATTTATAACAAATTTATTTAAGAAAACAAACAGAGCTGCGACCCATTTAAAATATAAATTTTAAGGTTCGTAAGACCATGTACAATTTATACAAATTTTCATGGAAATTTAATATTAAAAATATTCTTGCCACATTCAAACTTTCATCGCGTCATTTCTATGTGACACTTAAGTCATATTATTTATGTCTAATGTAGGGCTGATCTAGGGCCGGTTTTATAAAATTTTAAACCATTCGATTCCTCAAAGTAACGAAATTCTTTGAATGTTTGAAGTGTTTATATAAGTACAAAATATATGGAAAAATAAACAAATGTTAGGATTTACTTACAATTCATAACAGTAAGGAAATTGAGCCAAAATATGGCCAACAAATTAGTTTTTCTCGAAAATCGCAAAATTTAAATCGCAGTATTGTCATATTTTGTTCATATTTTGATTCCCTATTTATTCTCAATAAATCCCAATGTGATGATCAAATAATTCTGAAATTTGTTTAACAAAATTTTAAAAAAATTTAAATTGGAGTTTTGAAAAAATTAAATTTTTTGGTTATACCTGCGACGGTATCCTGCGAAGACAAGAATTCATATACAAGTATATATGGATATATTTCAAGTATAAAAAAGCTTTTATTTTAATATTTATCAAATAATGTTTATTTTGTTCCTACATTTCTTGTTCTAGTGGCCTGAGATACCTTGTGCTTTTTAATGCAGCACAAAACTTTAGTGTCTTTGTGGCACCATTTAACGTTATCCTATCATCCTAATATTTTACACAACGTGTTTTTACTAGAGTTTCCAATTCGGTTTTAACCGAAACAGAGGTTTTTCAAGGCCTAAAACCGAAACCGACAATTATTATTCGGTTTTCACTTTTAATCTATTTTCACTAGAAAAATTCAAAATTTAGAAATTAGAAACAAACTTTTTCATCCAATTATTCATCCAATATCTCTAAACACAGATCGGTAAAAATATCTTAAGATTTGTTTAAATTTTTAAATTGTATTACAATAATTGCTTCAGATGATGTAGCAGGCTACCTTTCGCAGGATAAATAATGCAAAATTTTTGTAACAAAGTCTTAGTTATTTTCAAATATCCGATAAAAGTATGGAGTACTAGCTGACCGGTGCTCTTCGTCACCTCAATTGGAATATAGAAATAGTACTATTAAGTCTCCCTTTGTAAATTAATACTAATTCAGGAAAATATGTCTCTAGTTTCATGTTTATTGATTCTTTGTAATGTGGATTGTAGCTCATTCTAGACGTATTATTAGAATAAAAACCGTACCATAAAGACCCATATTTTGTATTTCTACTCAGCATCATGAATGTTTAATTTGATATTTCTGTGTCCATTATTATAGAAAATACAAAAGAAAGGTAAGACTATAATCACCTGTCGTGAATTCTAACTCATTCAGAATCATTTGTGCCTAATTTTAAGGTTTATTATTATAAAATATTCAAAAATTATTACAATTACAATAAATAAAAAGTAACATTAATTATCCGTTTTGAATTCGCGTTTCTAGGTCCATCTTTATAAAATATTCAAAAAGTACTACTAGTTCGAAAAAGTACCTGCAATTCCCTTTGTGTGTTTAATATCCTGCTTATAGGTTCATTATTATAGAAATTTCAATAATAGTTTCTGTTACCCAATATGATTATGACCTCTATCCTTGATTCTTTCTTTACTCAGAATCATATCAGCCAACTATTATGTATATACAATAAGTAAAATAATTTATTATAATACAAAGTACCATTAGAAGAAAAAGCAAAAATTTTCAACACTTAAACCACTGCCAAGTTTGAAATTTCAAAGTAATTTCCTGATTCTAGCTTCAAAATTATAGAAAATTCATTTTGAAGAACGAAAAAGTACTCCTTAGTTTGGTTTAGTTCTCCATTTTTGGTATCATAATACAATTGAGCACCCTATTCTTGATTATTTCTTTACTGAGAAGCATATTAGACAACTGTAGCTAATTTAATATATTAAAAAGGTACCATTAAAAGAAAAGTACCAATTTTCCTTTATCCTCGTAAACACTCGTCAAATTTGAACTTTCAATTTGTTTAGCAGTTCCTATATTATCAACTGATTTAATAGTTAATAAATTATCGATCGGTTTTCAATTTTTTAAAACCGAAACCGCGGTTTTGAAATTCTTCGGTTTTTTGGAAACTCTAGTTTCTACAATACAAAGAACAATTCTAGGGGGCATTCTATAGAAAATGTTGTGTATAACTGAATTTTCTATAGAAAATGTCGAGTATAACACAATTTTCTATAGAAAATGTTGTGTATAACACAATTTTCTATAGAAAATGTTGTGTATAACACAATTTTCTATAGAAAATGTCGAGTATAACACAATTTTTTTTAGAAAATATTGTGTATAACACAATTTCACAATTTTCTATAGAAAATGTTGTGCATACATAGTTTTCTATAGCAAATTATTTTATACATGACATTTTCTATAGAAAATTGTGTTATACACAAAATTTTACAACTAAAACCGGTTTCCACCACCCTGGGAACCAATCACGGGACTAATTCTGTTTAGTTTACTCTCCCTCTGGGGCAGTAAATAACTCTAAGTATTGTTATTGTACTTAAATATTTATTTAAATTTTTATTTATCTTTATACAATTTTAGCTGACGTGTTCTGTTGTTTCTTATTCACTTACAAAATCTTAAAATCTAAAAATATCCCAAAAAAAAAAAAAAAATAATAATATTGTCTTAAACATTGTTTTTAAACATTTATTATTATCTTGTTTTGTTGTTTCTTGTTATTGTTTTATTAAATTTTTGCAAAAATTTACCAACAAAATGAGTGGTAGAAAAAAAAAAATCATCAAAAAACTCGCTTTTCAACTTGTAATATAAATTTGACTGTGTGCTCTAACGAAACCACAAATTATAAACAGACAGACATATGGACGGACGTAACAGCAACTGAGGTATTTATTTGAATATTGTAGTACCCAGATTTTGTAAAACACTCTACAATCTGCTGAATATAAATGTTACAAGAAAGGTGAAATAAACAAAATTTACTATAATATTTTACTGTTTTTGAAAGGAAATCAAAAAATGTTGTTACTAAATCATTGAAGAAATTGAACTGTGGTTTTTAGAAATTATTATGACAGTCATTAATGACGTTTGAAACTAAATTTTAATACGTAATTTATTTTGTTTTATATAACCGATTCTGAATATTGGTTATCCCAAATTGTAAACAATCTAGAGTTTCTTTGAATTATAACGGTGTAAGCCAATATCTCCCCTCAAATCAGCTGTCTATCAGCTGTCAATTTGAGTATTACACATCTGTACCTATTAAGAAGTGTATAACCAAATTCGTCCCCAGCCTCTGTCTCTCTGTGATCTCATAAAAATGTACATTTAATTTGATTTTTAGTATTATTTTTGTTTTTTACTTCTATAAATTTTCCTTAATGCAAAAATTATGCACAATAAAAATGCGGTTAAATAATCATATTCAATTTTATTTATATGGTGTTTTTATTGTATTGTATAGATTTTGATTGCCAGTTAGTAAGTAGTTTAGTTGAGATTTCTTGAGGTTGTGTTATAAAATCCATTTGATTTAGATGATTTTTTTTTTTTTAGATCTTACAATTTTGTTTATGATTTTTTAATGAAAACTGATACATTTTATGTTTTTAGATACAATTTAAAAACCGTTAAACAACAAACTGCTGTTACTTTGGTTAAAATTGTTTTTTTTTTTTGTAACAAATAAGATTGTAAGTTACAGAACGGACATACTGATATATTTGATTAAGTGGGTGATTTAAAAATAAGTTTAGTTTTATTGCAAATATAAAAATTAACAAATTATATAGATATTTTAAATAAAATTTATTATTCTGTGGTTTTTATAATAATCTAGCAGAAACAGTTTGTTGGAGGCAAATTTCCGACAAATTTGTCAGTTGTGTTAAATGTTTTAGTCCCTTGATACGTAATAAGTGGACCCATCACTTAGCTAGTCTGAAGTTACTAAAATATTGACAATTTATCAATGAATTTCAAACTCATTTGTTAAAAAGAAACCAATTCATTTCAATATTGTAATATTCGTAACAAAACAAATTCTCTTAAGTTAATTCTATCACAGAGTGTTGTGATGCAGTTTTTGTTTCCATCCGGGGTATGCTTAGTCTGTCCAGGTTCTTTAAAGGTCTGCTTCCTTTGAAATCTTTACCACAGAGCTGTCTTGGATCTTTGGAATATCTTTTTTAATGGGCGAAGCTTCTAATAGAGGATTCGACGAGATAAATTCTTCGGCTACGATGCAATCCGAAGCGATAAATTCTTCAGCTCTCATCAGATAACTACAACTTATTGGCTATGACTAGCTAATGAGTACAATCCGACGAGATAAATGCTTCGGCTCTCGGTCGGCTAACGACTAATTATTCGTAAATACTGCTTATAGATACAATCCTAAGAGATTAATTCTTCAGCTCTAATCGGCTAACTACAACTTATTGGATATGACTAGCTTAATGAGTACAATCCGACGAGATAAATGCTTCGGCTCTCGGTTGGCTAAGGACTAATTATTCGTAATTAATGTCTATGGATGCAATCCGACGAGATAAATTCTTCAGCTCTCATCGGCTAATTACAACTTATTGGCTATGACTAGCTAATGAGTACAATCCGACGAGATAAATGCTTCGGTTCTAGGTCGGCTAACTATGGATTTTCACTATGGTAGTAGTACGAAGTAAGAATTTAGGCCTCGTCTAATTATGCTTTGTTACCCGGGCGCAAAGTATAAATAGATCGGGACTTCGATTCTAGCTTGGCTTTTCATGTTATTCTTAGATGTCTTATATTAGAATTCACATAAACTGTTTGGGAATTATACAGTATACTAATATGTAATGTATTAGTATTAAATATGTTGTGTTAGTGGATTGACTTTTGTAACTGCAAGTTACAGTGTCTAAACTATGTAAATTCTTTCACATAAAACTTGGAGGGAAGGGAACCGACACAGAACTGTTTTCATCCCTATAATTACAGAATTCGAGTCGAATTTAATATCAATATCGATTTTTATAAGCGATTTATTCACGTTAAATTGATTTTCTATGTTCAATACAAAGGCTTGAAAGATTTCAATCTTAATACCATTTTCCAAATCAAATTAATTTTTATCTCTTAACCATTTCGTTAATGAATTCGTTGTGAATTAATTCATAGGCTTAATTCGCTTGTACTTCATTCATACTTCATACTTGTATTGAATTCATTAAAATGAGAATTCATTCTTTATAGAATTAATTCCTTATTGTGTTCTTAACATTTTCTTTAATTCAAATCCATTACAAAACTGCTGTAAAAATGTCAAGCTCAAATTGAATTAAATAATTCGGAGCTCTGGACTTCTGAACTTTGACAGTTATTGGGTGTTTTGTTCGTGGAACGTTCCGCACGCTTCGCGTTGAGGCCAATTTCTGGATGAATTTGAAATTATCGAATTTGTGATGATACCAATCTACATGAGATCCAAGAGCGTTCAATGCATCCCGAAAAAGTCACTGTTTGGTGACTGGCGACGTCATCGGTTCATATTTCTTTGAAAACGACGTTGGCCAGTTCATCACCGTCAACAGCGAGCACTATAGTTCGATAATTACCAACTTATTGTGGCCTGAATTGGATGATATGAACAATAACGACACACCTCATGCTACATTGGACATTATGCATAAACGATTTTAGGGCATGTTTATCTCACGTGGAGGTAAACTACCCATCGAGATCGTGAGATTTGATCCCCTTATACTTTATCTTCTGATGTTTTCTTAAGTCACAAACCACAGCGACTCTCGAAGCCAACATCGGCGAAATTAAGCCGGATTTATGCGCCAGGGTCATGGAAAAGTTGACATTTCGGTTTAGCGCCACCCAGCGAAGATGCGGTGGACATTAGCAAGGTGTTATATATTTCACACATAATGACATCGAACAAATTTCAGTGATATCTTACGCATAATTTGTTTTATTGAAATTTAAAGATAGCAATAAGACTTGTTTGTACTAAATTTTTAATGAATGCTGACATATTTGAGAAATTCATAAGGACTAAATCCTTTTTCCGGGTGGATATTTGTATGGGGGCCAGGTGAAGTCATGGATTAATCGAAATATCTATATTTTGCGCACAAGTCAGCCAGCCAGACATTGTTAATCTAATCAGAAAATGATTCTGGTAGAATATAAAAATTTGTCGCTTTTTACTTTATCCTCATACTACATTTAAAATCTAATAATATGTTTAAAATTAATCGCAGAAACTACCGCTTTATTTAAAAATAGAAATCAATACCACCTGTTGAAATAAAGTTTTTTCAAAACAATATTTTCAACGAAATGTTAATGATGATATTGAATTACTTTTTGTAATCTCTAGAATTTGTGTGGTCTCTATAGTAAATATTTTATTTACTATTTTTCCAATTATAGCAATGCCTTACTATTCATTACATTTGTTATCAACATCAATTTGTGGTAATTAAGTTGTAAATACTTTGGGATAAACAAAAATAACAACACTTTTTTTTAAAACACAATTTCTTTTTAATTTGAAAACTGCGTTTTAATTTAACGGTACATTAAGTATATTTTTTATTTATTTTGAACACAAAATAATTGGTTTTAACGGATTTTGAAAACTCTTAATTTCAAACACGCACTTTTTTAATAGCAAAAAAAACAACAATACATTAAAAAATAAATAATTAAATTTATTTGTTGAATTTTTAATGTAGCAGTTGTTTGTTGAATTGAGTTGTTTTACGTATGTTTGCTATGTGTTTATAAGCATAGAGTGTTAAAGTTAAGTCACACCCTAAAGTGCGAAAACTTTTTTCACACACTGCCAGTTAAAGCCTTAATGCCCAGCAGTTCTAAGTGTGTGTCCTCAAGTAGTGATTTTATCTATTAACTAGTGTCAACAATTGTTACAGTATTTGATATGTGTCTAGTTACTTTAACAAGGAAGTGTTGCAGGAAATCAGCTGACCCTTCTCTATTTGATAGCTGGTGCAAAGTAGTCAACGCATGCTTACACAGAGTTAGTTACGTTACTAGCTACCTATCTGTTTGCTTGACTAGCTATATAACTAGTAATTTTAACATGTACATGTGGAAGCTAATTGACCCCTAATATACACTAAGAGCTATTCAAGCATGTTATAAAAAATATATCGTTAGCTTATTGAGCAAACATGATAAGTCCCCTTTTTATGAAATTTAGATTTTAAAATAAGTAAAAGAGTTTGATGTTTGCTTAAAAAACGTTTCCATTTATTTAGTTTTTTCTCGTTGTAGCTGGTTTATCAGCAACAATAAATCGATGGTTGCGGTCGCCATATGGCACGTAGCCCCATCCTTTGGATTTAATGTAGTCTGTAGGGTCTGTTGTGGATTGGTCTCACTACATATGCGGCAACTTTTATTAACAAACACGTTAGCTTAAAATTAGCCTCATCGCTGAACACGCGCGAATCGAAATAAAAATTTTAACACACTACACTTCAGATTACAAAGGGACACTAAGTGGCAATTGACTCTACAATAGATTACTTCTGCTGGCTAAAATAATTATTTACTAGATTGCTGTAAAAAAACAAGTTTAAAACGACTACTACTTACTTAGAGACACTAAAGTGATAATTGACCTCACGCTAGATTACCTGGAATATATAAAGTAATCAATTCACTTCTCTTTTTATTACAAGCAGCACATACGTAACAAATGATCCAATATCAAACTTAGAGACAGTCAAAGGTATACACATTGAATGCTTGTAAAACTGCGGGGTTGCTTAAAGTTGAGAACTGTTTAATTTATGCCAAAACAATTACTAACTTACAAAATATGCGCCAACGCCTCTGCTATTTTTAATTACGTTGTCATTAGAACTTTCAAAAGTTTGTAAAACCGGGAAGCTTAAAGTTACCTTTAGCTAATGGAGTTATTAATAAAATAAATTTAAATTCACTTCAATGTAGACACTCAGTGTAGGGTATTATACTTTCTTACTTGTTTTAATTTTTCCTCCTCAATCTGTCTTATAATAAATCACTAAACTATTAATTGCCCCTATAAAACATCATCTCTTAGATTTTCCCTTTATATTAGTTGCTATTTAAAAAGTTCTTTATGAAACCCTTTTTTTTCAAATAACCATTTAAATTAATTTCCAGCTGCTTTTACTTACTATTTCCTGTATTAATTCTTAACATTTTCATAACAAATATTTGAAATGTTTTGGGTGCAGGAAGCAGCAGTAAGTAGTGTTGCATCTGCAATATGTATGTTCGTTCAAACATACTATTTACATTTGCATGTGTCTTATAAAAATAATCACGATTCATTTAAAATTTATGGCAACTTTATAAAGATTTACGCATCCTTTAAGGCAGCCATTTGTCTTTCAAATACAATTCTATTTACAATAATATTTACTACACTTTTTACTGTGAAGTAAAAAGAAAAAATCATCTGTCAGTTGACTCCTGTTAGAATTTGAATAAGCTGCTTGATTTAGTTTGAATTTGACAGCTATTGATAGGATACTACTTCGTGACTTGTGGAGAAATTGGAAAAAAGTGCATTTCATCACTCAAATAAAGGCTAAGCTTGATAAATACTGTGATAACTCTGCACCATCAATTTCAATGGACAAAAATGGTTTACTGTTGAAGTCTCTACAACCGAAACAATTGAAAAAATTCAAGATAAGGTGTTGGCCGATCGGAAATTGAAATTGAGAGAGATTGTGGTAGCCATAGGCATTTCACATAGCAGTGGTTTTAATTATGAATGATCACTTGGATGCCGCGTTTGCTCACAATCGAGTGCACAATAGGATACAAACAAAAATTTAGCTTTTTTCGAGTCAATTAAGAAAATAACCTTCTTAGATGCTGCGCAATAAATAAATTTACGATCAATTGTAAATAAGTTAACAAAAGCCATGATCTCAATTAATGATCCGCACTCATAGCCGAACGCGATCGATAATATACATACATATAACACGAATGTCAACACGCTGAAATTATCAAAAGGAAAACAAATCGGTGATTGTGGATCAAATATACTATCAGATAATTGGTTTAATGCAACATTACAGTTCATTTACCAAAGTGTTATGTTCTGTTTGTGTCGACCACCGATTTAATAACAACAAGTAAGAGTGCTATATTCGGCTATGCCGAATCTTATATACCCTTCACCTTTGTTGTGGATGCATTAATTGCCCACTTTCAGCGTATAGCATTCTAAATATATCAAGAAAACTTTTAAACATTTTACATTTAATTGCTGACGAACAGATTATATTGTAGAAGTTACAAACGAAATGACAATTTTATATATACCCTTCTCCCGAAGGTGACGGTTATAAAAACTACAACGCCAAACGAAACGATATGAAATTTTCAGAGGCTGTCTCGGGCTTTTGCTCATATCTCCGTTATTTATGGACGGATTTTGCTGATTTTAAATAGGAAACTTCTCGAAAGCATGTCTGAAAGAATTATTTAAGATTTGGATTCCAAAGATATCTGGGGTTTTCAGAAAATTGATTTCAACAGACAGACGAAGGTGAAGGGTATAACAAAACCTTACCATACTAAAATCATGCCTTTTATAAGGGAAATCTGGAGTTCCAATGAATGGATCTTAAAAAATTTAATTTAAATCCCTAAACAAATTTTAAGGTTTCCCCTACCTGGTGTTTGATATTGATAGATGTTTTACAGCAATCTTTTTTTTGCCGTTTGCTGTTGCAAATTAGTCAACATTGCACAAATAGTTTAACCACCACCACCATCAACCATCATCATTCTTTAAATAAAATAGCAAACAGAAATGCTACAAAATGAAACCTATAAAAAGTACAACACAAAAATATTATCCATACTCTTGGCTGCCTCAAAGCAGATAGAAAAAATAAATATTTTGTGCCACAAATCGTAATTTACTATACTACAATCATTCGGTTTGGACAAAAAAAAAAAACTAAAGGAAACTTTTTCTTTTAATAGATACAATTCTTAGATAATATGAAATATTTGTTAAAAAAAAATCAATAAAAGGGTTTTCTGTTTCTAAAGAAAAAAAGGCTTTAAGTTTTGCTAAGCTGGGTTTATAGTTGCTTTTGGTGATTGTTTGACCAAAACATGAAAAAACAAGTAAGAGTACTATATTCGGCCGTGCCGAATCTTAAATACCCTCCACCTAAATATGATGAGAGACGTAGAAGTTACATTGGCATAAACACTTTAATATCCATATTCAATATTTGTTATTATGAGGATTAAGACAATGTTATCGAAATACTATTAAATAAATATATGAAATAATATAACAATTGTAAGAAAGACTTGTTTAAGCAGAAGATACTTTAACTGCAGACTCTTACCATTTTGAATAGAGTTTGTCATTTATTCATATTATAACGTATGACATTTAACAATTTATATATGTACCTAATAATTGGTTATCATTATCCGATTGGATCAACATTAC
This sequence comes from Calliphora vomitoria, assembly GCA_942486065.2. Classification (NCBI taxonomy): domain Eukaryota; kingdom Metazoa; phylum Arthropoda; class Insecta; order Diptera; family Calliphoridae; genus Calliphora; species Calliphora vomitoria. Next base: position 54,575,602 of record OW818031.2, on the reverse strand, counting down.
CCTTATACAAATATATTTAGACAAAATTCATAATTTTGCATATGGAAATGAGTTATATCACAAAATTTTAATATATATTCGCGATTAATGAATTTTCCGGATATGTGTCTTATATAATTATGAAACCATAGTCAAAAATTCCAGCAGTATAATTTCTGTCTACTTGCAACTAATTTCTGTTGAATTTTTGAATGATATCAATGTTTATATGCGTTAATGTATTTTTGGGTTGTGGAACTAATTGGAAGCTATTATGAGTCAATCATCATAAAGTAGTTTACCGTGATTTCTTTGTATTTTAATTGAATTTCATCTTTACAAGAGTTTTATGGGTATTATAGTTATTACTGAAAGTGGAACTTATATGAGGGCTGTTGCCAATTACGGACCGATATTCATAAAATTTGGGAGTGGACCTTATATGGAGTTATGGCCAAATATGGACCGATATTCACAAACAACAGTAGTATAATTACTAGATACAAATTACTCATCTGTGTATAATTTTATTTTGATATCGAAATGTTTTAGATATTTATACAGGTTAATGTGTTTTTCGGAAGTGGTCCTTATATGTGAGGTATGACCAATTATGGGCCAAACTTCATACAATTTGGTACAGTTGTTGCTATGTATATGAGTTTTATGTGTGTCGAATTTTAGCATTATTAAGATATTTATAAGATATTTGTGAGTACTTAACTGATTTTCAGAAATGGACCTTAAATTGGAGCTACGGTCAAATATGGACCGATATTCACAAAATCCTGCAGTATGACTTCCATATATAAATTACGGATCTGTGTAAAATTTTGGTTTGATATTGATATTTTTTAGATATTTATGCAGGTTAATGTGTAGTTCGGATGAGGTCCTTATATGAGAGCTATAAACAAATATGAACCGATCTTCATGAAATTCGGTGCAGCGACTTTTGTATATAGCGAAATAATAAGGTATTTATGCATGTTTAAGTGATTTTCGGAAATGAACTTTATATGGGGGCTATGATCAAACGATCATAGGCCGATCCACGAGAAATTCAGTTTTGTGATGTCTCTTAGCACGAAACTTATTTTTGCTGAATTTTGTATGGATACTGCAATTCTGTAGGCATTTATAGACTATAGCACCATATTTCGGGAAGAAATTTGTATGGGGGCTACGAGAAATTATGGACCGATTCTTTCCATTTTCAACAGAATTTGTCCTTTTATCATATAAATAATGAGTGCAGAATTTCATGGTGTTCTCTGCAATGAATTTACCAAAAGTCACAAAAATCATGTGAAAATTATAAAAATTTTTGGAGGTTGTCTTACATTTTGATCCACATCCCTGGTTCTACCAATTCGATTTCGCTGATTTTCAATACCAAACTTATAACATATAAACATTAAACATTTTGGTATACATTTCATAAATTTCACTTGTGTATTTTGGACGTGAGAGTGTTTTACACAGACAGACAGACGGACAGACGGACAGACAGACGGACATTGCTCAATCGACTTAGAATTTCATAAGGATCAATAATATATATACTTTGTTGGGTTTCAGATGAATATTTCTCAATGTTACACACGGAATGACAAACTTATATATACCCTCTTTCACAACTTGTGGTGGTGTAGGGTATAAAAAAATCATTTCGTAAGCGAAAACCAAGAGTTATATTAGAATTGGAAATACCTTAAAATGTTTAGGAGTTACAGGAAATTTAGCTTTCATAATTTATTAAAAACATTCTAAATTATTTAAATATTCTATTGAAGGGTGTTCCAAAATGCAAGCCCTTTTGTGCAGTATAGTTTTGCCAACCAAAGAGAAACAGTTTGACAGCTGACAGTTTAGGGTTAGTAAAAGTTAGACGAGAGAACAAGGCTATATGAAATTGAACAATATTTCAAAATTAATGAAAGTTTGAAAGCAACAAATTCTAAGTGCTGCTGCACAGTGGGCTCCATCGGAAAACAAGTGTGAATCTATATTTTCTAAACCACTTGTCCGCTTGTATGAACGAACCGTAAAGGATTCCTAAAACTTTCCAAAGTTATGGAGATGATGGTTAACTACCATCTTGTGAAATATTTAAAACAATCTACTCAGCGACCGGCAGTATGGCTTTCGTAGAGAACGCTTTATGGAAGACAACCTATCGAGAAAATGGTGTCGTCCTGTTCACCGCTTTGGTGGTTCTTGATATTCTAAGGCGTTTGATAGTGTGTGGCATGGTTCGCTTCTATCAAAACTTATTGCTTTTGATATCGGTAATAACTTTTATCAATTTATATCGAGCTTTCTCGTACTACACGAGTTGTTGTAGATGGAATCTCATCAAACGAGTTCAATTCAGGGGTACCTCAAGACTCTGTCTTTTCTCCTACTATATTTCTTATCTTTCTAATCGACCTTCCACGTCAAACTTCCAACCCTATATATTCTTTTGCAGATTATAGACCAAGCCCACGACAGATAATGTTTCATCATCTATTTTAAGGGTGGAGTATTCAGTGCGATGTCCGCTGGACAAAAGACATTTTTGTGTCGAAGGAAACATTCAAGTGCTTTGGTTTTCTAAAACGGTGTAGAAAATACTTCACTACATCTTATCTCCTTATTAATTACACCACTTATATCTAACCAGAAATGGAATACAACTCTCATGTGTGGGTGCTTCGAAGTCTATTTTGGAGTTACTCGACCGCGTTTAGGAGAGTTCGAAGTAGGGTATCAAGTTCTATTTACTCACTGGAACATCGTTGCTATGTGAGTTGTGTTCTACCGATACTACAATGGAATGTGCTTTGCTGAAATTAGGGAACTTGTTGCTGAAAAAATTAGGAAAATTCAAATCAAATGTCCACAAAAACTACTCCCTCCCATAACCTGTTTTCCTAGTACCAACACATTGCATAAGTAGGGGTCATCCCGTGAGTGCTGAACCAAATTTGTCGAAAAATAGCTGCAAGAAATTGAAAATTCTTTAAAAATATTCCTAGACAAAATGTGAGTTCAATAGGTATATGGCGGTATATGGCCCGCTACGGCCATACAAAAATTGAAAAGAGAACTTGAATACATTTTATTGCTTTTCTGATAAATTCACTACTGGAACATCCTCGTAACAAATTACTACTTTATGGCAATTATTTCAATTCTTATGAAATTAAAATTTTTAATTTCTCTTCATATTCAAATCGTGCTAGTATTTCTATAAATTCTGCAACAAAGTTTAAGTATTACAAATCAAACGCATTCCTAATTAGCAACACTTTATTGCTGAATTAATTTCTTTAACTTTAAGTATTTACTTATACATGACTTTAATTGAAGAATTCTTTCATCAAGGTGCGACTTGTTTCTAATTTAGTATTCCAACAAATTATTTATACATACCAGCATAATGTCATTTTAAGGTGTTACTAACACACACAGTTTAAACTCAACACAACACACTCCTTTGGCGGTCTATAGACTGCAGACAGTCTGAACAAAACAAAAAGTATGAAAAAAAACTGGGAAAAACTATTATTCAATGCAACCATATTTAGTATTCATTGTATTCTTGTAAAAGTCACAAAACTCCAAATGTTTTTTTTTTTTTTTCTATTTATTCCTTTTTATTTTGTCATTGCTGTGTGTTTATATTGTGTAATACATCATTTACGCAAATAATACAAACAATTGCACACATTTTTTTTTGCTTTAAATATACACTTAGATAAAAGAAAAACACTTTTACTTAAATGCACTATGGCCCCTATGCACTTGAAGAAAATCTTTGGAGAAATTTTTTATTTTGATTACTGGGTTTTAAATTGAAAATATGAAGTTGAGCGTTATGACTGGTATCAGCAGGATAACGCAGACCATCCAAACAATTGCTGAAAAGTAAATATCTTTAATTTTGGTAACGTCTAGAACTTAGTATAGGAAATATAACCAAAAATATGTTAAAAAAGGTGGTTCTGGTATTTTGCTCATATCTCTGCCATATGTCGATCGATTTTGCTAATTTTCAATTCAAAAATTCTCATGACTGTATCTGATATATTGAACACAGTTATACGGACACAGTTATATCGACTTCCCTACATATACGGATCCAAAATGTAGGGAAGTTGCAAATGGATTAACTCTTTGCGGTTTAGTGGTCACTTTACTAACCACCTTTTCTATAGTCTATAAAATATAGTTTTTTTGGCATCTAATGACATTTTGCTAAACAATTACATTTGTTGAAGTCATCGTTTATGTTTTTTTTTTTGCAAAACTTTGATAAATATATTAATTGAAAATTAGGTAGACCGCAGTTTTTTCAAGAGACTTTCACGCATTCAATAAAAAAAGCACAGTGATTGTTTGGTCAAAATAGTTAGTCAAAAATTATTAGATTTCAAAAAATGTATACGCTACGAAAATTTGTATCATAATTATTTTTAATACAAACAGCCCACGGTGGTTAGTAAACTAACCACCACACTCCACAAAAAACCTTGGAATGGGGTGGTTCTTTTATGTTTTGATTAATGTTTTCTTACTTTTTATAATAAACTAACCTTGATTAAAGTAAATATGGAATTGTTTTGATAAAAACTGTGGCACATAAAACTGTGGCTGAAAGGATTAACAAACACATAAAAGGTGTCGCAAGATCCGTTTTAGTTTTGAACAATTAGTTATACATACATTCCTAAAGTAATTTTAAACCCATTTGTTTCTCCCAGTGTAATTTTATTATTAGTTTGTTATTTGTATGCTTTGTTTTCTTTCATCTCACTTTTTTCGGCCTTTTTTTCTCTCTGTTGTTAACAACAATCAAATAAATGCAATAATACACATTTTTTTGTTTTTGTTTTCGTTTGTGTTTCGAGTATCTTAAAACATTCTTGTGTATCTTTATATGGTAAACAAAATCCCCATTGAACCAGTCTCCCCATTGTTACATAAATCCAACAAAATGTTTAACACAAAACAACGAAAAGAAAAACAATAAAAAAGCCATATTGAATGTAAATAAAATAAACCTGAACCTACCTCAAAAAGAATTACAATATATAAATGGAACTTTGGTAAAATTTTTGGATTTTTTTTTGGGGGGAAGCGGGGTTATACCTAAAAAGCAGTTTGCAGTTTACAAGAATTTTTTTTGGTAGTTGTGTTAAAACACTAGCAAATCATTTTCATAGAGAAAAACTACTTTTTTAAGTTTGTTTCTATTTATTCAAGGTACAAAGTTTATTTGTTTAGACTTTTTAATAAGTTACAAAGTTATAAAAGGAAAAGTGCACAAAGAAAACAGATTCGTAGTGGCAACCAAATGATTCTGCCTTAGTGACCGAATTTTACTGTTGTGTCTACAAAATTTTAGAAGGGGTAACAAAAGATTAGTTGCTTCAACCGAAATTCTTCTTTATCAACTGACTTTCTGTTGATAGAGCCAAAATTCTGTGTATTTTGGGATTTATTTCATTCCTAGAAATTGTTGAGTTATTTCATTATCAACTAATTCCCTAATTATGTTATTGAAATAAATCCACAAAAAAAAACGAACTAAGTCCCTAAATATCGTTCTTGTTTTTCTTATTGTGGTATTATTTCAAATTGTTAGCTTTTATTTTGAAACATTTGTTAGCTATGACCTTTTCTCATCATTCTGGGAACATATGGATTCCCAGCCAAAAGAACTGCTTATATTTTGAGGCCAAGAACGAATCAAGCCAATATCGGATACTTTGTTCCAAAGAAACAAATATTAGTCGGAATCGGCACGGTCTGGACTATAAAGCAGGTGAGCCAAAACTTCCGAACCACTTCATTCTAAATACTATTTTTTCATTTCTGGCCATTTTTCGGCCAATGCTCTTTTCAAACGAATCAGCTGCGTTCGATACTGGTTCCCTGTGATGGCCTTGTCAGATTTCTGCAGCTCATAATAGATAGGACCCTTTTGCTCGCAACAAATACAGGAAATTACCTTAGCGACTTGGATATTTGGCTTTGGTGTCGATTCGACTGGTTGACCGGGCTTCACATATGATCTCTTACGCTTCGGGTTAGTGTAATGTATCCATTTTCATTGCATGTGGAAAATTGATTTTCTTTCATAGCTTTCAAGCATCATTTCGGATATAAAAATTCGTCTTTCAAAGTCTCCCCGTTTCAGTTCGTATGGTACCCAATTTCCCTGCATTGCACGCAATGATTTTGAAAGCTCTTGTTAAGTTTTACAACAATCTTCATGGAGTAATGCCTCTAATTCTTGGTCTTCACACTTTCTTGGCTGGCCTGGGTGATCTTTCTCTTTCCCTGATTTTGGATGAATCCTGCTGCTCGCAATAATTTTGCAAGCTCTTGCTAAGTTTTACAACAACAATCTTCATAGAGTAATGCCTCCAATTCTTGGTCTTAAAACTTTTTTGGCTAGCCTGGACGATCTTTGTCTTCCGTGACAAAATCACCATTTCCAAACCGTACAAACCATTTTTCCCACGTTGAAACTGATGAAACACATCCACCATAAGCTTTGGTGAGCAATCGTTGTGCTTCAGCGGCACTTTTTTTATACCCTTCACCTTCGTGAGAAAGGTATAAGTTTGTAGTTTGTGATTATAAGTTTGTCATTCCGTTTGTAAATTCCACAATAAAATTTTCCGACCATATAAAGTATATATATTCTGGATCCTTATAGATAGCGGAGTCGATTAAGCCATATCCGTCTGTCTGTTGAAATCAATTTTCTGAAGACCCCAGATATCTTCGGGATCAAAATCTTGAATAATTCTATCAGACATGCTTTCGAGAAGTTTCCTATTTAAAATCAGCAAAATCCGTTCATAAATAACGGAGATATGAGAAAAAATCTGAGACAACCTCTGAAAATTTCATTAAAAAAACACAATTTATTGCATGCTTTGACAGAAAACCAATAAAACGTATGTTTGAATGTGTGTTGTTTTCATTGCTTTGCGTATTTTTTTTTTTTTTTGTTTCGTTTCGTTTGGCTTTGTTGTTTTTATACCCTTCACCTTCGTTAGAAGGGTATACTTACATAAGATTGTCATTTCGTTTGTATTTTCTACAATATAATCTGTTCGTCAGCAATTAAATGTAAAATTTTTAAAAGTTTTCTTGATATATTTAGGATTCTATACGCTGAAAGTGGGCAATTAATGCATCCACAACAAAGGTGAAGGGTATATAAGATTCGGCATAGCTGTTCAAAATAAAGAAGTAAAGCAACACTTCCTGCATATGACGCTTTGTTGGTACAAAATTCGACATTTTCGATAATGTTCAATAACTAAGTGAGAATAAATGACAGATATGTACCCTTCAAAATGATACATAAGTTATTAAGAACAAAAACTGCGTTTAAATGATTCACAATATATTGTAAAGCCCGCATTTTGAAGTCATACATCCAATATTATAAAATTTTGGAGCTGCGGTTTGGCGACTTACATAGTTCGTAGCGCAGCCAAGAAATATTTTATTTAAATCGTAGTTCTTTAATGTCAACTGATTTTCTGTTTCTAGCATCAAAAAGTTGATGAATAGAAGCGAATTATTCAATTGGCACCAAAACACAAAGAATCTGTTTCATCTGTGCAGAAAAAATACAGGAACTTTAAATGAAAACTTTTCCAGAAATTCGCCGGGAATTTCTAAACAAATATTCCCGGGAATTACCGATAAATTTTTCCCTATTCATGAAATATTTGAATTTGCAGCAAAGTGCTGCCAACCAGAAAAAAACAGTTTGACATAGGGTTCCAAATATGGAAATTCCCCGGAATATTTGTACCCGGGCAATTTCACACAAAGAATCTAAAAAGATTTATGTATAATTTGTTTAATATTTCTCCATTTGCTTAGCACATGTCTAAATATATGGTTTCTGCTACAGTTGTTTTTAATTTACACATCTGTCAATCTTTATTTTTTATGTTTTTTTTTTTTATATGGCATATTTAACCATGATCGTTTTTCTCTTTAAAATAAACTTTACGGCAGCGCATTAGCAGCAGTATTTTCCAAGTGTCAGTTAAGACTGACATTAAAAGAAAAATCTGCATGCAGTTTATTTACCATCAGTCATGCTGTGATTATATTTGTATTTACCAACATAGAGAGCGAGAGAGAGAGAGACAGTGAGTGAGAGAAAGAATTATTTTAATGAGTTTATGTAATTTTGATTTTCTTTCAACATGCAGAAATGAAGCAATCAACATGTTGCCAACAGCTTTAATTAACAATTTGACAGGTTGTTGACTAAATCTATCATGGGTGAGGAGGGGGGTTTAATAAACATTTGCAATTTAGTAAATGTTAAATATATGAATTACATATTGCTAGAGTTAAATGTTTGCAATTAAGCTTCATTATCTGAGACACTTTAAGATTGCTAGAAATTATAGATTATTGTAAAAAGAAATATTCATGTTGTCTATTGAAATTGTTTGTTTAAAGCAGAATTGTTAGTGAATAATTCAGGTTTTGTTTAGAATACAAAAATTATGTTTGTAACCAAATATTTTTGTTAAACTAATTAAGCTATTTGATTGCAATAACTAAAGTTTGGTAGGAACAAACATAATGTGTCAAAAACCAGTTATATTGTTAAGCTTCTATTAAATAAAATCTTTAAACTTAAAGGAATTGATAAACTAATTTCTTAAGCTGAAGTATTTTATGGCCATAATATAGTTGCTGGTTTAACGATATATATTTGTCTGCAGCTCGTTAACTTTGATATTGTCTGTTTAAGTTTGTAATGTTCTTTCTTTAGCTGTTGTACATATATAATTATTTGACTTTAAATAATAATAAGTCTCTTTATCTAACATTGTGTAATAAAGAAAGCCATCCAAGTTATAGAGGAACCCCACCCTTATTCTTTCACAAAGGTCGAAATACTTATAAAATCTAATGGATTCTTTAGCTTTTCTTAAGACAAATAATAGCAAAATCATGGTAACATGTTATTTTTTTTATTTTTCTACATAAAATCTACAAATCCTGCTTAAATTTCATGAAAAAATTTAACAGTCACACCCACAAATAACAAAAAAATCAAATAAAATAAAATAAATTGTATAGAGTTTGTCTACTTCAGCATCCTTCTTTTTCTTACCATAAAAACCAAAGTTTTGCTAACTATTTTAAATCTTCTTAGCAGTAATTCTAAACCCTTTTAAACAAAAACTTCAAACACGTTCTTTACCAACAAAAAAATAAGTTTATTATTGTTAACAACCCACCAAAAACAAAAAAATATTAAATAAAATCTTATTAAAGTCATCACACCTTCACGTCTCCGCTGCTTGGAATGAATTGTCAGTCGTCAGCGAGTGGAAAAAACATCGCGTGTGGTGTGTCAGTTGTTGATGCCTCTCTGACATGTAATGGAATACTTTAATTTGGTTAGGAAACAAACAAAAACAATTCAAACTAAAAAACACACACATAAAACTAGATTAACAAAAAGTTACAGTGAAAGAAATAGTATGGTGGTTTCTATATAAAAAATAAGATTTTAAATCTCTTGTTATAGTTGTAATAATTTAGGTGACTTTTTCAAAATTCCTAACATAACATATTTAGTTTAAACAAGTAAGAGTGTTATATTCGACTGTGCCGAATCTTGACTACCCATCAACAATATGTGACAATAAAATATTTTTCTGATATAAGGTTATACGGAGGTCAATCGATCCTCACAAAAGTTGCCAGAAAGATTTAGGTTCATATAAAACTTGTTTATGTCCAATTTCATCCCGATATTATTATTAAAAGAAATGTTCAAGTAATTTTCGGACGGGGACTAGGGACAACAGTTGCCCGATGTTTGCCATACTTTGCAGTATAATTTCAGAGAATTTAGAACTAATTTGAGCAAAATTTTATTCGGATTCATGATTGCCCAAACAGTATTCCGGGAGGAATTTGTATGGGGGCTAGGTGAACTCATGGACCGATATTTCTCATTTTCAATACCAAATAAACCTTATCAACAGGGAGTAGTTGTGGAAAATTTCAGCCAGCTAGCTCCTTTTGTTTGTGGCTAATCGTGTTTTCAACAGACAGACAGACGGACGGTCATAGCTAGATCGTATTAGAATCTTATGAGGATCCGGAATTTATATTATAATCTATATATTTTGATTTATTAGTAAAAATGAAGCATTACACGAGACAACAACGAGTTATCATTGAACAATACTTCAAAAATAATTAAAGCTTGGTGGCCACAGTTAGAGCAAAATCAAAATGCACTTTTTCTCCTTGATGTATTTGTTAGTTGTCAACATTTGTGATTGACGAAAAACTAATGCATCCAAAACGTGTCTCTGTTTGGTTCGGATTTTTAGCTGGAGTCACCATTGAACCAAGCACAGACTGATGCTCGATATCGCGACATAAAAACAGAATTCGTATACTCTAAATTGAATTAATTGATGTGGACGGCATATGGTTCCAACATGATGGCGCAAAAAACTAACCACTTCTCTCTAAATAGTTTATAACAGTTATTGCAACATGTGGCCGAGCGTTGACATGATGGAACATTACAGTATCATGTCTGGCCGCACATACTGGGCGTTTTTGGCCAATGATCACTTCAAACGAAACAGTTGCTTTCGGTAATGATTACCTGTGATGGTCTGGTCAGATTTCAGCAACTCATAATAAATAGGACCTTTTTGCTCCCACCAAATACACATAATTACCTTAACCCCATGGATATTTGGCTTTGGTGTCGATTCGGCTAGTTAGCTGGGCTTCACATACGATCTATTACGCTTCGGGTTATCGTAGTATATCCATCTTTCATCGCAAGTTATGTATCGGTGCAAAAAATTATTTTCTTTTATAGCATTCAAGCATCATTTCGGACATGCAAAATCGTCTTTCAAAGTCTCCCGGCTTCAATTCATATGGTAGCCAATTTCCCTGCTTTTGAATGAATTCTGCTGCTCGCAAACATTTTGAAATTGCTGTCTGAGTAGCTCCGAATGATTTTGCAAGCTCTTGTTGAGTTTTACAACAATCTTAATGCCTCCAATTCTTGGTCTTCAAACTTTTTTGGCTGGCCGGGGCGATCTTTGTCTTCCGTGTCAAAATCACCACTTCTGAACCGAATACATTCACCAAAAGCTTTGGTGAGCAATAGGTGTGCTTCAGCGGAACTTTTTTCAAATTAAAGAAATAAAGCAAAACTTCCCGTATATGACGCTTTGTTGGTACAAAATTCGACATTTTCGAAGCGAAAAAAAAACTTTGTTGTTTACACTATAATGTTCAATAATCAAATGAGAATAAATGACATTATAGCATTTTCTGATAGGAGAATTACTTTTGCGCCACCTTGTACATGCAATACATTCTCATGAATTAGGTTTTTGACAACAGACTTAGGTTTTTGGCTCTCAGTTAACTATCTAGTTGCCATCTATGCCTTTCTCCATGAGTGGTTTATTGTCATTCCGTTTCTGGATCGTTATAGATCACAAAGTCGATATACCCATGTCCATCTGCCTGATGATATCAACTTTCTGAATCCACCACATAACTTGCATACATAATTGATACATCAATCATCCGCTACAGTTCAACTTAGATTGCTGCTTATATCCTAGATTTTTTTATCAAATTTTTATATAAGTTTGTCATTCCGTTTGTAATTTCTACATTTTTCATTTGCGACCCCACAAAGTATATGTATATATTCTGGATCGTTTTAGATAGATAAGTCGTTATAGCCATGTCCGTCTGTATGTTGAAATTAACTTTCCGTAGCCCCCAAATAACTTACAAACATGATTGATACATCAATATGTCGGGAATTCTCCCGGTTGCTATTTAAAATCGAGAAAATCGGCTCACAAATGTCTGAGATATAAGGAAAAAACCGGGACAACCTGGATTTTTGACATATTTTTGATCTATAGCTGGATTACTAAGTCATTAATATAGACAATATGGATATCTAATGATAGATATTTCAAAGTCCATTGCAACGATGTATATAAGGCTATAGTAATTTGGACCTACAATGGGTAAAAATCGGGAAAAACTGTTTTTAATCCGATTTTCTTTTTAACAAAAAAATTTCTTCGTCATTATTTTTTTTTCACTCATAAAATGAAACAAAAAAAAAATTGGAAAAAAATACAATTTCGAAAAATGTTGAAAAAAAATTTTGAAAATTCTTTGTCTCTACTGTGCAATTTGTGAAAAGTGACTTATCACGTTTTTACCCTAAGCTAACGATATGTGTATAATTTCCTAAGAACTTTTAAGTTTGTTTGATACTTTTCAGAGCTTTCTAAAGTTCAGCGAAGAGCTAGACAGTCTAAATTGGGTATAATTATAATACTTAAAATATTTGGAGACAGATTATTTAATTTCAATCAGAGAGAGGAGGATTAATCTGGAATGCACAGGCTAATACGATGATGGTTCTTATTAATATAGGGCATTATAAGGCCGAGCTTTATCGTATATACTTTCATACTTGTTTTCCTGTTTTCTTTTGCAATACAATCTCATTCATCTCAATCTCAATCTAATTCTCATCCTCTTACTTTTTCTTTCTTTTTAATAACAAAAATGAAAACTAATTTAATTACAGCTATTTATTTCTAAAATCTATCATCATTAATATTATTAACTATTTGTTTATTGCCAATTTTATTTTTCTTGAATCTCTTCAACCAACAATAAATCTAACTATTGTGACTGTGTTTAAATGTTTAGTAGAGACACGTAGTGAAAAAAAATGTTAAATGCAACATCATGCATCAATCAACATTAAATGAAAGTAATTATTTTTATTTGTTATTGTTTGCTGTTATTGTTGCACTGCTGCTGCTTAATGTGGCAGTAATGAAATGTTGTGTTTGTTGTTCTGTTGCTGTTATAGCCAATTGGCAATTATGACTGTCGTCGTTAGTTTATTGCTTGGAAAAAACAATTCTACTAAAAGTTTGCTAAAATGTAGACAGATTTCACTCAATCATCTTCTTTTTCTCAGCACTCCGGCATATTTCATTTATTTTCTTTTAAGAATAAAAAAAAAATGCCACATTTTTATCGTTTTGAAATGTAAAATTAAACCTGTAAATTGTTGCAAACATCTTGGCCATATTACAACAAGTGGGGTTTGTTGCTGCTGTTAACGTGTGAATTCAACATTTGTTCTTTCTTTTCATTATTTTCTTTTCTAAATAATTTACTGTTTTTGTGTATGTTGTGTATTTGTCCATCTTTGTTGCATTTAATCCGGGTAGAAAGATGTCTACATAGTTGTTTGGGATTGTTTTTTGCTATTTGGTTTTGTCTTCTAGACTTTCAATAAATATTTTTATATTGTTGTTTTCTTTTGTAAGAAAGAATAATTGCCAGGCATTAAGAAAATATGTTGCACGGTTATGAGATTATAAGCGAAAGCTAAATGCCCATAAAAATACCTGGGTGAGCAAAAGCACTTTAGCTTTCTTAAAACCCATAGAACAAGTTAAATATAGTGGTGGATAAAAAAACTTAAAAGTATTTTCTTTATGAAAAAAAAAATTAACCTTTTTTTAAAAACTTCGGAAATAAGCAAAAACTTACTTGCCCTATTTATCACAATAATTTTACTAATTTTATATTACTTTCATTTTTAATTTCAGATCGACGATGCTGCCATTCAGGTCTACAAAGATGGTGATTATGGTTCCTATTTGGATTTGGAATCATCCTTGGCTGAACAGTCGGAAGAAATTGAAGGTCTTAATTCTAGGTATGTCAAAATCACTCTCTCAATCTTACCAAATGTTTATAAAGAAATTTTCTTCCCCAACACTTTATTAAAGCGTAAAAAACCTTAAAGTACTTAAATATTTTCATTAAAAAAAACACTCTCTCATATACCATAAACAAAAACTGGTAAAATGTCAGAATTAAACATCGTCTGGCCAATATTTTTGAAAGTGGTCTTTTAAGAATATGTATGTTTATATGTATGTTTTTTTAGCAGCTAGTTTTTATTTTTATTACTTTTCGGTATTAGTTTCACTTTTCTGTGTCGGACAAACTTCTTTTTTTATAAGCTTGATGTAATTTACCTTGAACCCCACTTTTGTAAACAACATCAAACTGCAACCAACCAAAGCAGCAACATTTTACTGCTGCTACAGCTGAATGATGTTGCCGATGAAATGATGTTAATGTTTAAGATTCATTGTATAGCTTTTGATAATTGAGTTTGAATTTTCTTTATTTTGTTTTGTTGGCTCATAAATTTTGTTTCATTTTTTGCAAAATATTCAATAGTTTTAACGAAAGTTTTGTTGCATCTTTTGGGCCATGATCACATGATCGTTTACAAGTTGATCGAGTTGCAACTGTGTTAAGAAGTTTCAACTAGCGGCTCTTACAAGTCCAACATAAGTAATTTGTTTGGTAACTGGCAGAACTATTGATTTATGTCAACCTTTTCTTTTTGTTTTTTGTGAGGTGCTAACTTTGGCTCACCATTTAGAATTTTTTACAATTATACAATAGATTTTTGTTATAAAGTTAGATTTTTTGTGATGTTAGTTAGCAATTGTAATATGAGCAAATAGGAAATTAGCTTGTTCTAAAATTTGTTTCTCCATTACCCCTCTTGGGATGGATATGACTTTCACAAATCATCTTCATCTTACTGGGTTTTCTGCTGTTGTTTTCACGGCTTCCCACGTAAGATTGCATTGTCTTAGTTCTTGGAGTATCGTGCGTTTCTAGGTGTTCGTGGTTCGCCCACGGCTTCTTGAGCCTCTAAAATACCTTATCCGAAATAGCAACAATTGCCATTACCTTTAAAATACCCTTGCCGTATTTAAGAAACAATTTTAAATTATGCAAATACAAATATTTGTTTTCCAAAATCTGTTTATTGAAATCTATGTGAAATGATTTGTTTTATATAAATATATATATGTAAAGGGTGTTTTTTAAGCCGAAAGGGTTAACTGTCAAATGAACTGTTATACTGCGCTCACTTTTCGACATTTGTAGATTTATGTCGACGCTTGAACAATGCTACCCAACAATCCAAATTTTCTTTGAAAATTAGTCATCGATTCGCGCAACTTATAGATGACTGTTTTATCGCAAAATTGTGTTCAGCGATGAGGCTCATTTTCATTTGTTAACAAACAAAATTGACGCATATTCACTCCATATGCGGCCCAACCCACAACAGACAATTACAGACTACACATTTCATTCAGAAAAATGCACGGTTTACATGCAGGTGGCATCATCGGACCTTATTTCTTCAAAAATTAAGAAATAAGTTCCGATAATTTCGAGAAATGGACCTTTCAATTGGCCTCAAAGGTTGTGCGATTTGACACCTCTCTATTATTTTCTGTGGGGCCACTTGAAGTCACTGGTTTATGCTGATAAAGCAGCAACAATTGACGGCTTGGGTGCTAACAATATACGTTTTATTCGTGACATACGGCAATGGTCGAAAAAAGTGGTCCAAAATTGGACGTCCTGAATGCGCTTCGTCAACAACATGCCCGAAATCTTTTTCAAATGTTATTGCATTGCATTGATGCTTTCGATTTGATTAAAATTTACTTTTTTTGTTATTTTCTACAATTCCAAGTTTTATTGGGCTTAAAAAAGCACCCTTTATAGTACAATAGGGACTTTCATTAAGCTCTTTAAATTTAAATTAATCGAAATTTGTATTGGTTTGAAAAGCCTATCGATGCCATTATGTATGGATAACATCGTACAAATGTCCACCGTGGCGTAGCTGGGTAGCGCGCATCCTAAATGTCCAATAGACCTTAAGAAAACCCGACAAGAAAATGTCTAACGTATTCAAATCGCGCGATCTCGGTGGCTAGTTCACATCACCTTCACGTGACATGACCATGCCCTCCAATCGTTCGTGCAGAATGTCCAATGTGGCATGTGCCGTGTGGCACGTAGCGCCGTCCTGTTGCAACCAGGCCAAAAGATGTGGGTAATAGTCGATCTATATAAACTCATGCAGATGCTGGACTGTAATTAACCCGATAAGACGGAACTAGTACTATTTACCAAAAAAATATATAAAACGCTGCGCTTTATACTACCAAAATATGGAGGTAGGGAACTTACATTAGCTGGCGTAGTGATGTACTTAGAGTGCTCAAGGACAGTAAATTAAACTGGGAGATGGAATATACTGGAGTGATTTGCGCCTGCAGTAATTCCATAGGCAAAAATTGGAGATTTCGACCTAATGTAGTGAATTGGATCTACAGATCGGTTGTAAGATCCTTTATTGCTTATGGATGTACTGTATGGTGGGAGACAATGATAACTGAGTATCACAGGAAGACAATGGCAAAGGTTCAAATATGGGTATCGCTTGGAATTACCGGTGCTATAAAGAGCACACCAACAATCGAGGAGCACGAAATGGAAATGAAAACTAGAGGTTTACTGAGGCTGTATGTCAAATTTACTAAATCAGGAATATTTTACGTATATATTTTCCGTTCATTGATCCCCAGTGCTCATGGATCCTACATGATAGACATCCCGGATAGGGATTTATGGAAGAGTTTCGATTCAAAATTGAAGTAGGCAAAGGTTCAGGTGTCTAGATTGAGGAGACGAACAGTTCACATCACCTGCACCTGAGATGACCATGTCCTCAAATCGTTCGTGCAGAATGTCCAATGTGGCACGTAGCGCCGTCCTGTTGAAACCAGGCCAAAAGAAGTGGGTAATAATCGATCTATACAATCATTTGTGTTGTTGAACGCTGTATCCGTACATGGTGATTTTGCAAAACAAACTGAAGAAAATACAGCCAGTTCGGCTTCAAAGTTGAAGACTCGCTTTAAATGTACTTAATAAACAAGTAAGTGGCCCCCCTTAAAATGTATGTTAGTACATTCTCAATCCTTCAAATCGTGTATAATACAGGATGTTAGTGTGTATGTGCATAAATTTTGTGGGTTGACAATTGATGTGGGCATTATTTGTAAACAAACTACAAAATTTCACTGGGTTTCTGGGCCACCAAAAAAATATACCAACAAAGCAAACGAAATAACTAAAAAAAAAAAACTAAAAAAATATTTAATACAACTTCTCTTTATATGTTGTTTTTGTTTTTTGTTGCAAGCATGTTCATGTTTCCAGCTTAATGCCAGTTTTGTTAACTGCACTGGACGTTTAAATGTATAGCGGGATTTGTTTTTTTATTGTATATCTTTCTAAAGTCGGACAGCTGTATGTGCAGTTCCATTTCATTTCAGTTGTTTTTTTTCGATTTTTTCAGGTATTTTATATGTGGGAGTCAATTTCGCTGCATCCCGGCAGCGTTGACTTGTTGCCATCATATAAAAGACTGAAAAAACCAACATACATACTATATGCAACGTTATTTTTTTTTCGAAAAGAAGTAACAAGTTGCAGAATGCCTTTCACTTGATAATTTATTAACGATGATTATGTTACAGAGTCGCATGAAAAGGAAATTGAAGACGGACCACTGACTGGACGCTTTGTACAGCCATCCATTTTAGTCAGTTGGTTTTTGTTTTGTATGTTTGCAATTTTCAGTTAAAGAGAATGGCCACATTTTATGGCCATTTTATTTCTTTGTTGGTTGTTTGTTGCTTCTTTGTACACATCTTCTTCTTGCGGTCTTAATTTCAAAACATGAAAAAAAAAATTCAAAACAAAATCACAAATATAAAAACTGACACTGAAATAAAATGTTCAATATCAATGTTTATGTTATATTTTTGGTTTGTTTATTTAGTTTTTTTTTTGCTGCATAAAATTCAATACCATTCTGTTTGTTTTGTTTTTTCGCTTTTTGCACTGAAATACATAATAATAAAATAATGGCATGTTCGAATATTTAATTCATGTTTTGTATGCACATAAAGTTATTTAATTTGCATTTAATCTACTTTTTGTTGACCATCTGCAAATTATAAAATACATCATTCTTCATTCGTGCAATGAACGTTTTTTTCTTCATTTTTTTTTCTTTTCTGTTTGTTGTGTTTTAATATGTTGGACTAAATAAAAACATTTGCAAAAGACCCAGCAGTTTTTAAAGTAGTCAGTCATTGTATCCCTTTTGGACAATAATTTTCACTACTTTCTAATTACTTGGCTGACTCCAAGTTATATATTTTTGGCAATGCAAAAAATAGCCACTTTAGTGTCTCTTAGTAACCTAGACTGTAGTCAGTTTAAACTCCCCTTCAGAATGTAGTTATTTTACACCAGAAGATTTAATTGTCTCTTAGTGTCTCTTTGGAATCTGAGAGGCTTCAGGGATAAGCCATTTTACTCGCTACAAAGTATATATAGCCGGTTGCATTATCATTTACAGTCCCTTGTAGACCAAGTTTAATTATATTTCTAGTTTAGAGTGACTTTGGATAATTTGTTTTTTTTTTTACTTTAGAGACTAATTATTTTACTTGTGCCAAATAATCTAAAGATTTCAGATATCGATAAGACTTTACGAAGAGAAAATAAAATTACACATATTTTATCAGTATTTAAAACATATGTGAACTGTTGCTTTTACCCGATCCGTTTAAAATAAGATAAAGAGAGTCATACTACTGTCGAATTTTCATCATTTCCATTTTCTCTCAATGAAAAATGGTTCCAATACAAATTGGGTTTTGATGATCCCATTTGTACTGTTCTACACAAAAATTTCACAGATCATAGTACCAAGCTAATTACTTTGAGGAGTACCATTGATATGCACATCATTAGTGGGGCTCAACATGTCTACCTTAAGTGTAAAACTGTTGAGAGTGCACTACATGACGTTGTAAAATATATTGATGGGGGATTGTACCACAAAGAATACACACTAGGGACATTCTTGGATATAGAGGGGATGATAAGAGAGGTACTCGAGGGACATAGAGTCGGAGAGTTCTTGGTAAATTGGATAGTCTCTTTAGTAGCAGAATTATTAACTCCAACATAGTAGATATTGATCTAATATGCATGGTTACCGGAGCGACTCCACAAGTCGGCATCTTATCTGCCCTTCTGTGTTTTGTAGCGGTTAACGTGGTTCTTAGACAATTCGAAGCACGTGGAAGAAAGATTATTATCCGATGATGTTGTGATCCCACACTCATGCAGACGCTGTACTGAAAGTAAATGATTGGTGATCAAACCCGATAAGACGGAACTAATACTAGACCCGATAAGACGGAACTAGTACCAGAAGATATAAAACGGAGCAGTTTGCATTAACAAAAGAATGAAGGTGGGGAACTTTACTTAGCTGTCGAAGCGATGTACTTACAGTGTTCTTGGATAGTAAATTAAACTGGAAGAAGGAACATACTGGAGGGATTTGCGCTTGCAGGAATTTCATAGGCAAAAATTGGAGATATCGACCGATTGTAGTGAATTGTATCTACAAATCGGTTGTAAGATCCTTTATTACGTACTGTGTTGTGGGAGGCAATGATAACTGAATATCACAAGAAGACATCGAAAAAGCTGTATGAGTCAACTTTAATAAATCAGGAATGCTTGTCGTATATAGTTTCCGCACATGGTTCCCCAGTAATCATGGATCCTACATGATAACGGAAATAAACTTCGGCAATATACCCCAAAAAGAGATCCCGGATAGGGATATATGAAAGAGTTCCCGCAAACTACGATTATGCATTATTTACTGATGGATTAAAAATGGAAGTAGGCACAGGTTCATGTATCTACATTGTGGAGACAGACACTAGAATGTCGTTCAGACTTCTTGATAAATGTGGTGTCCTTCAGGCAGAGATACTGGCGATTTTTTAAAGCCAGAGATCTCGTCATGGCAAATGTCACCTAGGGGAATTAGGTGACTTTCTACGAGGACAGGCAGATAGCATTAAAGGCTCCGAAAAGTCACAGAGTCAAGTCCAATTTGATATATGACAATAAGCGAGCCCTATTAAGTTTGGCAGATCACTTCAATATACGAAAGTTTTATGTACCAATAACTTGTAATATTGAAACGAAATTGTGGAAGAGCTTGCAAGGAAAGGTTCGATACTATATATAGAGGTGATAATAACATCGGTGAAACCAACAATTAACCATTACCACAGGATAATATTGGTTGAGATTTTGCTCCTGAATAACCGGTCATGAAGAAGCAGAATGGATTGTAGGATCTCCAATGTCCTGTGGCCTGGATTGAATATTTAAGGTACCAAAATGCAATTGAACTTGAATAAGAGTAGTATTATTTTTACTGACTACTGCTCTGTTAATGCGTATAAATTAGATGGGACACCGTCACTACGGAATATTAGACTGTGCGGGGATGAATATGAGTTAGAAACTGTGGAGAATATTATCTGCCAATGCGCGGGACCTCGACGCTACAGGTTTAGGTTTAATGCCTGGTTTATGACGACAATTCCATAAGGGATTAGAAGATGTTAGATGCAGATCATTGTATTATACTCCAGACTTTCTGCTCTATGGATTTTTCTGGGATTATTAATTCTATTAATTAGTTCTTTATCTTCTGTCTATACCAGTTTTTTCTATATTTACCTCATTTTGTATTAAAAGAAATCACAGTGGAATTATAGGTGCTTCCTAAACTTAAAAATTATTTGTGGGACAATGTAAACTGGCCAAAAGTGAAGACGACTTGTTATTTGACTTACCAATACCACAATTACTAAGAACAGACTATTAGACTATCTCTTTGTAGCTGGTATCTGGTGGGGTTAGTACTACGAGCTTACTTACTATTATAGGTAACATTTCCTAAAGTAAAAGCAACCTTCCAATCTTGTGTCTTTTGTTTATTTCTCTGAAAATTAAGAAGAGTACAGTATATGGCCCTGATGCAGGGCATATTCAGAGTTCATCTCTCCACATTGTAAAACAATTTATGTACATATATGTATGTACTGTTTCTTCTACTTTGTTTTAAAAACAAATTAATTTCTTACATTGTTGCAGATATTTGCTTACAACAATAATATTATTGTATTGTAATATAAGTAATAACAAAACAATAACAGCAACAATAAATAATGAAGAAAAACTGCAAATGAAACGTGATGTCATGAACAAATAAAAAAATAACAGCTTAAAGTAGAGAATCAGAAAAAAAATAAAGGATAAAAAACAACCTTTGAGACACAGATGGGAGCTGTATTTTATAGGTTTGTGGTAATAAATATAAGCATAACACACTTAGAGAAACAATTAAGGCCCAAATAGATACAATACTTTTGCTACAACTGACTGCAACTTACAGCTACGCAATGGCGAAACAACTGTAACTTAACCATTCCGTTAACAACTAGGGATGTCAAACAGGACTGGGTTTTTCAAATCCCGGGATTCCGGGACTGTCAAGGCTAGGGCGGCAGGTCTGTTCCCTGATTGAAATTAAAAATTCTGTCTCCGCTAGGATTAGAAGCGAGATTAGTATTATAAGCATCCTGAAATTTAGCTTTCTAGTTATTTTGGGATCTTCAAAAATCTTTGTACAATAAAAATTTATTCAAACTATTGGCCATTGTTAGCTATAACCATTTCCCATCTTTCTGGCAACATATGGATTCAGTGCCAAAAGAACTCCTCATCTTTTGAGGCCAAGAACGAATTAAGCCAATTTTGGATACTCTGTTCTGAAGTGAAGCGTATCCCAGAGAGCGAACTGCATCGATCGAAAGAAATATTAGTCGGACGGGGCAAGGTCTGGACTATAAGGCGGGTGTGACAAAACTTCCCAACCACTTCTCTCTAAATAGTTTGTAACATTTATTGCAACATGTGGCCTAGCGTTGTCATGATGGAATATTACGGTTTCATGTCTGGCTGCATATTCTGGACGATTTTCGGCCAATGCTCAGTTGCCTTCGATACAGGTTTCCTGTTATGGTCTGGTCAGATTTCTGCAGCTCCCACCAAATATAGAGAATTGTCTTAGTGCCATGGATATTTGACTTTGGTGTCGTTTTGGTTGGTTGGCTGGGCTTCACGTACGATCTCTTATGCTTCGGGTTATCGTAGTGGATCCATTTTGCATCGTAAATAATGATTCGGTGCAAAAATTATGTTCTTTTAAAGCGTTCAAACAACATATCGGACATTCAAAATCGTCGTTCAAGGTCTCTCGGCTTCAATTCATATGGTACCCAATTTCCCTTCTTTTGGATGAATCCTGCTACTCGTAAAACGTTTTGATATTGCAAGTTGTTGTTGCGTTTGACAACAATCTTCATGGAGTAATGCCTCCAATTCCTGGTCTTCAAACTTTTTGGATGGCCTTTGTGATATTTGTCTTCCGTGTCAAAATCACCACTTCTGAACCGCACAAACCATCTCTCGCAATTTGAAACCGATGAAACAAATTCACCATAAGCTTTGGTGAGCAATCATTGCGTTTTTTTTCAAATTAAAGAAGTAAAGCTAAACTTCCCGCATATGACGCTTTGTTGGTACAAAATTCGTCATTTACGAAGCAAAAAAACTGTGTTTACACTACAATGTTCAATAACTAAGTGAGAATAAATGACAGATATGTTCCCTTCAAAATGACATATAAGTTATTAAAAACAATAATAGGTTTACGTCATATACTCAATATGAAAAATCTCGTAGTTTCCCAGGATTTGTTAATCCCGAAATATCCCTCTATTTTCGGGATTGGAATCCCTAGTTGCAGTTGAGGCAAAACTATTGTAGATGTTTGTTCCTTTAACCTTAATTGAACTACCAAATTATAGCAGAATTTTAGTTAAATTTGTATTTTGCCAGTGTAAACATACCTATAAATAGTTTATAAAGCCATTTAGTTACACATTTATTTACACGTCCAGTTTAAAAAAGTTTAGAAAAATATTTAACTCAACTATTTTTGTATAATGTGTGTGTTTTTAAAGGCTGCAGCAGCACTTTGTAACTTAGGTTGTAGTTTTTCTAGTTATTTTAACAGGCCATGAATGTCAAATATTTCATAGTTGTTGCATGTCGGCCAGGCAAATCTAGTGGATTGTTTCTGATAAAAAAAGATAAAACAAAATAATGTAATCAGGATTATCTATTCGTTTAGCTTAAGTATTTAAATTTAATGCCGGCATATGAATAATTACGGTATGTAAGTGTATTTAAAGAAAAATACTATACAAATTGAGTTTGATAAATACTTTAAAGGGTTTCGCTAATATGGATGACTAAAAAAAGTTATTATTTTGTGTTACTTAAAAAATTTGTAGGCTTTGTTAATTGGCCTTAGTGTATACATGAGAGGCCTAAAATAAGTTTGGAAAATATATCTTATATAGAATACAGATCGGTAGCGGCTCCAGGGGGGTGAGAAAACTAAATTGTTTCATAATTTATATGAACTTTGTTGACTTTCGTGTTGTTAACAAGTAAAAAACCGATCGTAATCAGCCACTGGTGGCTATGAGTGCCGACCACAGATATACATATTCAAATTATATACATATCTCTACATAGCGTCGTCTTGCCTGAAAAAAGGATCAATGCGTTAATTTTTAATAACAATATAAATAATTAAAAATTGTCTCTAGTTTGATTTTGTTAAAATTCAAATCAGGTACTCTTAAATGCGCTTTTTACAACGTATAAAACAAACCGTAAATGGTTCACGTGATTCCAATAAAATTTGGTGGGGACAATGCATTGCCCAATCATCTTACATTCATAATTCTAACCTGTAACCTCATTACAAAATGGTCAAGAGACTGATTATGAGACGAAAGGAATTATAAAATGTTATAAAGTGCTCATTACTAAATGCTGGAAAAAATTATCAAACAAGCTTTACTGATATTCAATATATTTAAGAATCTCATTATTATGGGAGAGGCGCGTCCCTTTCTCAGTTTCCTTTAATTTTTGGCATAACAGGACATTGGCATCATTACCAAGGTTGCGAACTCTTCAGCTCAGAAAATAGCTGGATATAGAATAAAAAAGACTGCTTTTTCTGCCTTTTTTTATGGCTGAATGAAAGTAAACTCGCTAGACCTAGCCGGAAAATTGCTAAATTATTCGTAGCATATTTTAATCCTTAAGAGTCGTTTTTGAAAGGACTTTTTCTGATTTTCTCTAAAAAAGGGTAAAATTTACCCCTAAAGAGAGGAGCTAGAGGGTTAAGATCTTCCACATAAATGATCCCCATAAAATTACTCAATATAACTCTGACAATAAGAATTCCCTCTGACATTAACATTTTTTTCATTTCATGATTGACCCACTGTAAAAAAAACTCAAATCAGCTGGACTCTAAGTTTATTCTATAAAAATGTCAACATGCCCTTTCAGAATTATAGAGTCGCTATTCTGTTCCAAAAAAGCTATAACTTTTTTTTTTATATGAGAGCTGTCATACACACTAATCCCATCCCGTCCAATTTCACCAAACATCGTAAAAGTATTAGAAATTGATTCAGACAATGGCTAAAGACGCTCGAAAATACAATTTTCTCTCCCATTTTTAGCTAAACTTCATACAGTGGTAAGGAATACCCGTACTAATTCTTCAGTCAAATTTTGAAGAATCTCGCAATTTCAGTTATACCGATATTTTAAATTGACTATGTAGTTTCCACTGTTTTTATCTACATAATTTTTAGCTATACTCTGTACAGTGATAAGATATTGATTCACACAAATTTTAAATACTTTACAATTATAGTTCTCCAGATATTCAAAATCCAATCAAGACCACCTTTAGCCAATTTTTATTATTGATTAGACTTTATCCAGTGATAAAAAAGATTGTCACAAAGTTCTGCAGATATTCGAAAATAAGTATTGACTTTGTATGGGTGGTGCCACGCCCATTTATCAAATTATGCTTATTTTCAGCTAAGCTAAGCACAATGGTACTAAAGTAAATACCACGAAGTTTTGCAGCTTTCACAATTGTAGTTCACCAGATATTCCATAATAAGTATTTACTTTGTATGGGTGGTGCCACGCCAACTAATCCAATCGCGACCATTTTTAACCAAACTATGTTAAATGATAAAAGAGCTATTCGGACAAAGTTTAAAGAATCTTGTTCTGAAGAAATTTATAAATAACTCTTAACTTTGTATGAGAGGTGACTAAGCCCCTGTTCCGATACGTCCCATTTTTGATTAATCTTTTTGTAGTGATAAAAAAAGACTGCCAGAATTAAAGTTCTGCAGATATTCGATAATAAGTACTGACTGTATTTATCAAATTATGCCAAGGTTGGCAACCGAAACGAATAACGGTATCGGTAACGGTATCGGTATTAATTTTATTTTTATTTCGGTATCGGTATCGGTAACGGTATTTAAATTATATCGGTATCGGTATACCGGTATAAAACTAATATATCGGTATTTATACCGGTATAAAAATTAAGTACATCAAACCTAACAAAAACTTATAAAAAATCGAAATATATGAAAGAGCTACAAAAAAATACAATATGTCAAAACAACAGGTACTTTGTTTTTGTTAAAAGATAATTGAATTGTCAAAGTTGCCTGTTGTTGTTTTTGCTTGAATTGACAATCCAATCATCTATACAAGTGAACAAAATAATCAGCTGTTCTTCTGAGGTCACCTGCTATAAATTCGCCTTGGTATGTAAGTAAACAACTAAGACAGAGTTGCATTAGTTGAACATCAAGCAGGGATGGACTCAAATACTATTTTCTACTAGCAGCAAAGTTGTTAAATTATGTAATTTTAACAATTTTGCAAAATTTAATTATAATGCCGGTATGATATCAGTATTGAAACTTGTATGATACCGGTATTGATTTGCAATTGATACCGGTATAATAAAGGTATTGATACCGTTATGATAACGGTATTGTACCGGTATGATACCGGTATTAAGGGAAACGGTATTTGAATACCGGTATTTTACCGAAATAATTATTTCGGTATCGGTATCAATACCGGTACTCAATTTTAAACGGTATTTAATCGGTATCGGTATTAATAACGGTATCGGTTGCCAACCTTGAATTATGCTCATTTTCAGCCAAGCTAAGCAAAATGGTACTAAAGTAAATACCGCGAAGTTTTGCAGCTTTCACAATTATAGTTCACCAGATATTCCATAATAAGTATTTACTTTGTATGGAGGTTGCCACGCTCACTTGAAATTTCAAGGCGGTTGGTCCAGTGGTTTAGTCTCCTATAAGGTACAAATAAACAAACAAATATACTTTCATTTTTATACACATAGATTATATATAATTAATTATGGGGCTATATGGAACTCGTTTAATGGTAAATTATTTTAAAATTGTATGTCTATGGTATAAAGTTTAAAAATGAGAAAAAGTAGATTCGAAATTTCAAACACTGCTTATTATTTTGAATGATCAAAACTGGTTTCATCTCTGATTCGTTTGAAATTAGTAACGTCATAAATACATGCATATATGGCACTGTATCAGTTACAATGTCTGATTTGTTAAAGTTTCTTTAAGACCTCTTTAGAGAACAAGAATTAACAGGTTTCAATTATCACAAAATAATATCTGATTGTTTTGTATTATTTCTTTTTAAATTATTGTATAAAATTTTTAATTTTGCTCATTATTTAAGACTTTTATTAATTGTGTTTCATTGTTACCAAAAAAAAAAAAAAAGTAACTCGTAATAATTTTAAAGTTTAAAGAGGTTTTTGGTTCTTAAGTGGTCAATGAACCAAAACGTGAAATCGAATTCCAATGGTCTAAGAATTTAACGGCGTATAAAGAAACTAATAATAAAGTAATTCTATTTTATTTTGTATTTATTTGTAATCTATATTTCTCTTAGTATTTTTTGCTTATTAATAATAATGTTTTACTTTTTCATTCAATTTCATTTCAGTCGCAAAAATTCTTTGGTGGTACGCACCCAGTTGAGTGTCAGAGTACATGCGATCATTGGTAAGTAAATTATGAGAGAAATCACAAAGAAAACAAAATTAAAGAAAATATAGCCTAAAATCAAGTAACAATTTATTTATTTCAAATTTGTTATTTTTAATTTACCAAATTTTATATATTATATTCAAAACTTAATAATTTTGTATTTGTTTTTTAATTAGTTGGAAATCTTTATTTGTTTATATATTTTCTTGCATTTATTATAAACAATTTGTATCGTTATTAAAAAAATAACTCAATTATTTTAATTTTACTACTAAAACACATTCATCTATAACGTGAAATTATTGTTTTGAATTCCTCATTTTATTATTTTATAAATTGGTTGTTTTGTTTTCCATATATAAGAAATGTATATATTTTAAGAATTATTCAAAGATTTGATGAGAATAATTATTTATTTATTTATTCTTTTGTTTGTTAATTGGTTATATTTTGTTCACTTTTTTTCTTTGTTCAAATTTGTTACCACACACTTTCAAATTGGCGCTTATTTATGATTTACAAATAGTGATGGTCTAGATCAATCAAATAGTTAGTGATGGGTTTACTTTAGTTCCCTACGAGGCAAGGCAGGTTTAATATATCCATCATAAAAAATATCGTCTAATGTGGGTCTGTGACAAAACATTATATATGTTCTTGGTCCTCATAATATTCTAAGACGATTTAGCTATGTCCGCTCGTCTGTCTGTTTAAAATACAATAGAGCTCAAACGAAAGGAGCTAGCTGAAATTTTTACAATACTCTCAGTTGATAAGGTTTGTTTGGTATTGGAAATGGGCAATATCGGTCCATGATTTCACCTAGCCCCCATACAAATGTCCCCCCGGAATACTGTTTGAGCAGCCATAAATATGTTACATATGCGGCAATCCGGATACAATTTTGCACAAATTAGTTCAAAGTACTCTGAAATAATACTGCAAAGTAAGGCGAAAATTGGACAACATTATGTTCTTAGTTCCCATATAAGAAAATGAGTTGAACATTCATAATTTTGTTATAATAACACTGTCCAACAGCATTTTGGAACAGAATAGCGACCCTATAACTCTGAAAGGGCATGTTGAGTAGATAATTTTTGTAGAATTAAGTTATAGTCCAGCTGGTCTGAGGTTTTTTACAGTGGGTCAAAGTTTTAATTTTTTGATCAAATGAAAAAAAGTCCTTTCAAAAAGGACATTTAAGGATTCAATATTCCACAAAAATTTTTGCCGGAAAATTTAAAAATAAAAATTAAAAATCATTTCAATGAACTTTGCAACGGCGTATATAAGGCCAAAGTAAGTCGGACCTACAATTGGTCAAAATCGGGAAAAATATTTTTTACTCCGATTTTTTTTTCACAAAAAAATTTTTTTTCACAAATATTTTTTTTTTTTAATTTTGTTTACCTAAAAATATTCAAAATTTGTACTTTAAAGTATAATTTGGTGGAGGGTATATAAGGTTCGGCACAGCCGAATAAAGCTCTCTTACTTGTTTTTTATATGAAAACAGAAGAAATTTGATTCTTTGTGATAAAATAAAGAAAATTATCAAAAACAATCTAAAAATTACACATATGCAGGCAAGATGACGAAATGTCTCTTTTTTGGGGTTTAAAATAGTGGTCGGCACTAATAGCCACCAGGTGGCGACCATGATCGCTTATTTACTGCTAAAAACACCACGAATATCAAAGAAGTTCATAAAAATATCAAATAAGACATAAAAATCACAATCAATGTGCATAACATGTTAGTATAATAAGCCGATCACTGTTTTAGTAACAATTAATTTTTTAAATAATTTGTTAGCTCTTAAACGATTTAAGATATCTTAAGGAAGTTTAATACAGTGAGAGCTAAGGTGTTTTTATACCCTACACCACCATAGTGGGGAGGGTATAATGGATTTGTGCAGATGTTTGTAACGCCCAAAAATATTAGTCTAACACCCACCTTAAAGTATACCGATCGACTTAGAATCACTTTCTGAGTCGATTAAACGATGTCCGTCCGTCCGTCCGTCCGTCTGGCTGGCTGGCTGGCTGTCCATGTAAAGCTTGTGCGCAGAGTACAGGTCGCAATTTTAAAGATATTTCGATAAAATTTGGTACATATCAGTTTTTCTGCCCAAGGACAATCCCTATTGAAACTGGCTGAAATCGGTCCATTATTTCACCTAGCCCCCATACAAATGTCCTCCCGAAAGTGGATTTTATCCGTCACAAATGTTTAATTTATATATGTATCTACACAAGTTTTTGTCCAAATAAGTTTTATATATAGGGAATTCATGTCACCAAATTTTATTATGATCGGTCCATAATTAGTCATAGCTCCCATATAAGGCCTGCTTCCGATAATCAATTTAACGAGCATAAATCTCCTACAAATGTTGGTATACACATAAAATTCAACATAAATAACTTTCATATAAACATTAATCACGTGACCAAATTTCGTGGTGATCGGTCCATAATTTGTCATAGCTCCCATATAAGGCCCACTTCCGAAAATCGCTCACGAACATAAATTATTGAAATTTTGAAAGAAAAATGTTTTTGCTTATTTATTTAGTGTAGGGTATTATCTGGTCGGGCTTGACCGACCATACATTCTTACTTGTTTTGAGTTGATTTGCATTTGGTCGTTTTCGTTGTTGGAATGGGGGCTTATGGGCCGACGGTCTATTGGTTGCTACAGCCATAGAGAAACATTGAGCGGAAATTAGAAAAAAACTTTACTCAAAATAATCACATATACGAGTGTTGTTTTTGTTTTCACATAGTTTTTTCTACTAATATATTCTCACCACATAGGTTTTTGACAACTGAGTTAGGTCTTTGACAGGAGAGTTCCCACTCTATGCATATTCTCTATGACTACAGCTGTCGTTGAGTTGAGAATATTTTGCTGAATGTGGCTCTAGTCGATCCAGAGAAAATATTCAATTAAAATGAAGAGATACATATTAAGATTGAAAAATGTTGAATTTTAAGATTTCGCTACGATGGGCTGTGATTTACCTATTAAAAACAAAAAACTTTTTTTTCTCCACTATTAATGTCTTAAGCTCATATTTTAGCAGTACGGTGTATATTGTGGTCGACCGTATCGTACCGGAAAAAAAAAATATTTCTTAGGAATGGAAAAAGTCCGAGAAATTTGGAACCATCCCCCAGCCCTATAATAAACCACAAAAAAGCTTTTTCTCCGCTTTTAAAAGCTTAAATCTCGTACGGTGGTCCTAAAGGTGCTGATCAAAAGGTTTTTTTTTTATAAAAATCACCCCAGAAATTCTTAGAATTCACGCAGTTTATTTATGTTTGTTTATAAACAAAAATTTTTACGGTAATTTAAATTTGTTTAATAATTTTTATAACAGTTTTTTCATGTTTTCTTTTTTTTTTTATTTGCGCTATATAAATATTTAATCTAGTAAATGAATATTGCATGATCTCATGCGGAATAATTTTTGGTGTGATTTAATAGTTTTATTTATTTAATTTTTTTTTTGCTGAACAATTTTTGTTATTGTTCTTTTTCCCACTTTTGAAATGTGATTAATTAAGTTTCAATGCAATACGGATGATGATGATGATGTATTTTGAAACATATGAAACGATTAATATGGAATTTTTGACAGTTCTAGGAATTAAAATAAAAAAAAAAACAGAAATAAATTGCAATTGCATCAGGAAATTTGTAAAATGCGGGAGTTAATAAAAAATATTAGACAAACAAAATTCAAATTTAAACAAGTAGAGTGTCTTTGGCGAATCTTGAATCAATATGTGGGTTAACAGAAGAAACTATGGGTTTTCACCAAGAAACTATGGGTCTAAAATCAACATTTTTAAAAACAAATCTTAAATCTTTATGTCTCTCGCCGGGAGCTAGGTTTCAATTTTAGACCCATACTTTCTTTTGGTACTTTTCTTAGAATTTTGTGTAGATTCCAGTTTTTCTATACGCCTGCAACGTTTTTTCTCACCCGAACATATTGACCCACCCTAATGTAGGTATTTTTTATTTATTAATAAAATATTTTTCTGATATATGGGTTGTATTGGGGGTAGGGTCAATTATGGACCGATCCTCATTTAGGTTTAATAACACTTGTTTCTCTCCAATTTCATCACAAGACAACTATGAATGTTCAAGTCATTTTCTGTGGGGGTCCTTTATGTGGGGACTAGGGTCAAAAGATTTTCGCCATACTTAACAGTATAATTTCAGAGTACTTAGAACTAATTTTATCAGGATTGCAGCATAATCCACATATTTGTGACTACTCAGTTTTTCGGGTGGACGTTTGTATGGAGGATAGGTGAAATTATGGACCGATATTTCCCATTTTCAATACCAAACAAACTTAACCAATAGAGAGTATTTGTGGAAATTTTGCAGCTAGATAGCTGACAGACGGACGGACGTAGCGAGATCGTCTTAGAATCTTATGAGGATCCAGAATTTATATACTAATAAAGGTCTGCAACAAATATTTTGATGTGTTACAAATGGAATGACAAAATCAATATACCTCCTATCTTTTTAGATTGTTTTTATAAGAACTATTTATGAATATGAGCGTTATATTTTAATATTTCGTCAGTCTTATAATTTAAAAAAAATTTTAGTGTTATTTCCTTTAACTCATTTGGTATTCCTTTTGTGTTTGCTTTAATTTTTTCTTTAGAAAAACTCTTGTCTGCTGAAGGAAGTGACTTGAGACGTGCCTTATTTTCGCTTAAGCAAGTCTTCCAAGAGGATAAAGATCTGGTGCATGCCTTTGTGGCATTAGGAGGACTCAATTGTTTGGTGCGTGTTGGTAATGGTGCTGATCAAAACTATCAAAATTATATATTGCGTGCATTGGGTCAGGTAAGTGTACCTCAGCGATCTATCTAAATATTCTATACATTCACTGTGCATAAAATACTAAATATGTATTTATTATTTTTTTTTTTTTTTTAAAATTAATTTCAATGATCTATCGATCCATTATAAAACAAAAAACAATTGCGTGTTATTTTGTTATGATGTTTAGCAAACATTTTCTGCTCCTTAGTCTTCTCCACAGTGGAACCATTGAACCCATCTATTATGCATTTAATTTTAAACAATTTAATCTTCTTCACACAACATTGCTTTATACAAATTTCAATCATTATAATTAATTAGATGTTAAATGTTAAAACAGAGTCAAAAAAAAAAAAAAAAAAAACTCGCAATATTTAATAATTATACACATTTGTTATTTAATTCGATACATTCATTTATTTTAATTTCTTTTTTTTTCATAATTTATACAATGTATTTAAAAATATTTTATATTATTTCTTACACACAACACAGGTGATGCTTTATGTGGATGGCATGAATGGCGTTATGAAACATGAACCCACAATGCAGTGGCTCTACTCATTAATCGCCTCAAATTATCGTTCAGTGGTTAAGACTGCATTGAAATTGCTGTTGGTATTTGTGGAATATGCTGAATCAAATTGCCATGTCTTGGTTAGTGCCATACATGCGGTGGACAAACAACAAGGCACATTGCCATGGTCAAATATTATGAGGTGTGTAGCTATCTTTTGTTTTTTTATTATTTTATTTTGCATTTCGAATGTTTAACAAGTAATGCTAATTTCATATTATTAGTTTTTATGAGTTTTATTATTGTTTTGTTTTTATTTTTTTTTTTACATCTATAAATGGTTGCTGTCGGCGAAATCTTAAAACACTTCAATATTTAATGATTTGAATGAGTAATAAGTTTGAAAGAAATATTTGGCAAAAAAAGAAAACAATTCATTGATAAAGTACTTAGTAGCGTACAATAGCTAATTAAAATATTAATGCATACTTTAAGGCGTCCAAGAAATGTATAAAAATAGTGTTGCCAGAAAAACAACAGTGTGATCAGCTATTGATCAGTTGGCTGTCAAAAGCGAGGAAAATCCCTCGTCTCTGAGAAATTTCGTTTATTTTTAGCCCTTAGTTCAAATGAATAAACTAGGGATGAATTCATAATTTGTAATTTACACAAATTTGGCTAAACTCTAATTGTTTATGAGCTAAAGAAAATGCTAATTTATTGCCTGACATGATGTTTTTGTCCCTTTATAAGTCACATGGGAAAGAAAGGATATGTAATTTATTTTATATAACCATTAAGAAAATATCATGAATTTCACCAAAGAGCACAGAAAAAACACAAACTTTCAACCATGAGTCTTCAGTAAACACATAACATTTGGAGACCTTTGGACCTTTTAAATTTTATTTTTTTTAGCCCAAGTAATTTGAAATTATTATGAAGCTGGAGAAGAAAAGTGTTGGTGTTTAACATAAATATTAAAAATAGTAGGACTTCTCGTCACAAAACATTTTAATTTAGTTGTTTAATCAATTTACCAATTTTTGATCCTCAATTTTTTAACATATTTTTTCCTGAGCACATAAATGCAGATTTAAGAAGTTTTAGACATATGTTTCTTTTTCAAGAATTATTTGCCAAATGGGAGTTCTTTGAAATTTCAGGCTTGACGAGTTTTTAAGGGGGAAAAGGAAAATTGGTACTTTGTCATCTAATGGTACTTTTTTGATATATAAATTTATAATCATAACAGTTGGCTTAATGTTATTGTGGTACCAAAAATAGGATAACAAATAGAACTTTTTCATTTTTTAAATGGTAAAATCTACAATAAAGAGAACTTTTTCTTATTAATAATTCTTTATAATGGTCCTAGAAACATGATAACCCAAAGGGATAATTGATGATACTATTTACAATACTTTTATAATAATGAACATAAAATTAGGCACACATGATCCTGAATTAGTTAGAATCCATAAATTCTATGTCTACCCCTAAGACTTATTTACGATTATATCCCATATCTTATTAACTCGCGTATCTTCAGGTCCGTAGTGGTTTGAAAACTTACTGAATTATAGCTTATCTAACGTAGGATAATGAAATATAAAAACTATATAAATTTCCATTATTAAACAATTTTCAGTTACGATTTTGTTTATATAAAAAAGACAATGAGCTAAAGAAATTGCTAATTTATTTAATACTTATTCAAATCTAATTCACTTTAACTCTTCACTCCAATACACTCTTAAACTATAACATACACCTACCTTGTACTAACTCTACTATAGTGCTAAACTTGTGTCAACATCGAAATATTTTGAAGTTTCCAAAATTAGGTTGATACGAATCAAAATCATTCAGACAAAATATAATTGATTTAAAGTTTGGTTGTAAGTAGTTTAAACAATTATTTGACTTTGATTATTTATATACGTTTTTACCTTTAAAAAACGGTGTTTTATTTTCTTTAAATAAACCTAAATTTTTTGATTGCATATAAAAGCAGTTTAGTAGTTTAAAATTGTAACAACTGTTATGTTTATAATCCACAGTTATAATAACTGCTGTTAGTCGGCCGGTAAACAACATTGTCCACAATTAGAAATGTTGAGAAACATGATGCAACTTGAAACCAGCAGTTAGAAACTTATTTCAATTAAAATACAAGTTCGTAACAATATTTATAATAAAATCTAAGTTTTAATTAAACTTAATTCCGATTTGAATAAACTTGGGTCTACTTCAATTATTCAGTGCGGTGACAGCAGATTTCTTGCTTTTTTAAATTTGATTCCAGTTTAGCATAATTTCCAGATCCCAGTTTCGGCTGAATTTTAACCAAACTATAGTTTCTATTTTGCACTTAAACTAATAATGCAAAGTTAAGTTAACATACATACAACTTAATCAAAGATTAAATAAACTTTGCTCTATTTTGACCAATACGTTTACCTATAGTTTGAATAAGCTTTTGTTTAATTTGGGTAAACTATGTTTAAATTAATTATGAATTAAAACATTTTAATTAAATTAAGAAAAAATTTAACCACACTTTAAAGCAATGGTCGGCACTCATAACCACCATGCAATCAACTATTCAGATGTACTTAACACAAATGTGAGCAAAACTCATTAAAAATATAAATAGGAAAACAAATTTGAGATTATGGTGCATCAAAAAACACAATTAGAAAATTTATTATATCCAATATTACAATACATTTACCAATGTGGTATATATTGGTTGAGCTGACCACTGTTTTAAGGCCTTAAGGTAGCAGCTCTGTGATGTTTTGAAATACATATCGCTCATTTGCTGCAAGAACGTCATAACTCTAAATCCGTGTTTTTTGAACTAAGTAATACAAAATATGCGCCGTTCTATAGTCTTTCATATAGTTTTAAACATCAAAATCAAAATTTATTTTTTCTCGAATATTTGACAAGAAAAATATTGGGTTAAATACAGATTAGAAGGATATTACCATCTACTATTTAAGCCAGGTTATATTTCTGAAATCTCATGATTTGTTGAAAATTTATTTAAGAAATAGTAAAATGTCATAAAACATTCAAAGCGGTTTTTCTCGAAACGACTTTTTTTGGATTACGATGTTGTTGCAGCAGATGAGCGATATGTATTAAAACGATACCTTTAAGGGTCTTCAGAAACCAATTCTTAATTTGTAATATTTAAAACATTGATTATGTATTTTATATTTTCATTTAAATTTCAGACTTTTAAAAGACTACGATAATGCCGATGCTGAATTGGTAATTTATGCTGCTTCCCTAATCAACAAAACTCTAGAGGGTCTTAACGATCAGGATAGTTTTTACGATGAAAGTGATTTGTTGGAACAACAAGGTATGGAATCTGTGATACAACATTATATGTCCAAGCCAGGAACGGATATGGACTTGTTAAATCAATTGCAACTTTATGAAGCAGTATTGAAGTAAGTTTTGATAGTTTTTCATAATTTCATAATACTAATGATTGTCATGATGTTTTCCTTACAGATTTGAAGACGGTGAATCGGATGGTACCCGACTGCCCGACAACACTTTACGTAAGACTCAACGTTTTCGCAGTTCTACCGATACGGCTGAACGCAGAAAATCAAGACGTCACAGCACGGGCACAAGTCCGGGTAATATTAATAAAGTCTTACCAACCCATATGCGTTTAACACCCACCCAACCGGCCTTGGATGAAGATAGTTCGAGTTCAACGAATTCGGCAGAATTCAGTGGTGGTGTATTTGCGGAAAAGAAACGTGAGTGAAAATAAATTTCAAGTTTTTTATACCCTTCACCTTCGTGAGAAGGGTATATATAAATTTGTCATTCCGTTTGTAATTTCCATAATATAATTTTCCGACCCTATAAAGTATATATATTCTGGATCCTTATAGATAGCGGAGTCGATTAAGCCATGTCCGTCTGTCTGTCTGTCTGTCCGTCTGTTGAAATCAATTTTCTGAAGACCCCAGTTGTCTTCGGGATCCAAATCTTCAATAATTCTGTCAGACATGCTTTCGAGAATTTTGCTATTTAAAATCAGCAAAATCGGTCCATAAATAACGGAGATATGAGCAAAAATCCGAGACAACCTCTGAAAATTTCATCAAAAAAAGACAATTTATTGCATGCTTTGACAAAAAAACAACAAAGCGTTTGTGTAGATGTGTGTTGGTTAGTTCTTTGCGTATTTTGTTTTTGTTTTTATACCCTTCACCATGAGAGGCAAGGGTATATATAAAGAGAGAGTTGTTTATAATGAGTTTTCATATGAGCATCTCTATTATACGTAAACACCACACACACCCAACAACAACATTCTACATCAATGGTGCGCAGCCCATAGCAACTACAAAAGCGCATGAGTTCGGGTGTATGACTTTGTCTTTATTTTTTCAGTTTTTGTATTTGTTTGTTTGTAGGTGCACTGAACAAAATAAAGAATTGAATGTGTTGGTGAGAGAATTTACTTTTGCGCACCTCTGTTCCACAATGTGGAATGAATAAGAATTATAAATCAAACACACGCATGCATAATTTCGTTTATTTTAATTTTTGTTGTTATTTTTTCAACATACAATTGTGCAAAATAATTGTTGTGTTTATTTGGTTAGTTATCAGTGAGCACTGAACGTGTGAATATGATTGTCGGATGTTTTGATATGATTTTTTGATATAATATTATGATTTTTTCTTGTTGTTGTTGATATAAGAAGAGTTTTGCATGGGTAAAGGCAATGTACATAAATATGTATACTTAGGTGAAGGGTATATAAGATTCGGCACAGCCGAATTTAGCTCTGTTACTTGTTTTTTTGTTAATATTCTTGGTTGGTTTTTTAAACTCTTAAATTATTTAAAACTTGGAGCAGTTTTAGAAAAGTTCCGCGGTTATATTATGCAGGCTAATCTGTTAAATTTTACTTAAACACTTTTTCTCATTTCTAGCTCGTGATGGTGCTGGTGTTACACCCGGTCTCAGACGTCGTCGCGAACGAGCCGAGAGACACCGAAGTTTCCTTAAAGAGCAACAGGAAGTTGCTGCAGCTGTGGCTGCCAATGGTTTTATGACTACGGCAGACAACAGAGACAATATCGGTAAGTTTTCCCTCCCTGAAATAGCTTAACTTTAAAGTGTTGTAAATTAAAGAACTCATTCTAATATTGTTTGTCTAAAATATAAATAAATAAGAATCAACATAATTTAACCCCGTTTTCTTCCTACCGCCATTATCATCCATGTGTAATCACACTTCATTTCTCTTTCTTTTTTGTTTTGTTTTCGTTTCCGTTATTTTGTTGTTGTTTTCCTAATTCTAAATCATTTCACAAATGTATTGGCTCGTTAAATGGAAATATCATGTGAATGCTTAAAAAAAAATTGCGCTCGTGTAAA
The DNA here is from genome assembly GCA_942486065.2 of Calliphora vomitoria. Classification (NCBI taxonomy): domain Eukaryota; kingdom Metazoa; phylum Arthropoda; class Insecta; order Diptera; family Calliphoridae; genus Calliphora; species Calliphora vomitoria. The sequence continues at coordinate 54,537,831 of OW818031.2, read as the reverse complement.
GGACAACTTGTTACCGCCATACCAGTGACATTGAAAAATGGCGACAGTCCTCCAGAATCATTAAATATCATAAATGAGAATAATTGCAACTACAATAATAACAGCAATCATATCACCAATACCACCACCACCAACAACAACCACAACAATAATAATAATAATAACAATTTAAAGCATTCTTATCAAATCAATAATAATAGTATCAATCATTCTAATGTTAATGCCAATTTAAATGTCATTGTCAATGCAACTGCCAATGCAAATGCTACTAACAATAACAATGCTCTTATAACCAACAATCATCACCACAACATCATCACCAATTCCAATTCCAATACAACAACACATAACCACAACAACAACAATCACATCAATCTATTGAGTCCTACGAAACAATTATTGGGCACCAATACCATCTCAATTATCAACAATTCCTTTGATAAATCCAATACAAATAAATTACAACATCTACAACACAACCACCACCACCATGTGAACGCTCCTGCAGCCACCTCTCCAGCAGCAGAATTTTACAATAAGAAAAATCTGTTCATGGAACGTAATGCCACCGTCATTAATGGCCTCATGAAGAATATACAGCGTCACAATACCACGGGGGAAGCCAACAATCTAGAAGGAGTAGTGCATCAAAATCACTGTGATAATGTTGTAAATTATAAGAAATTTGAAAATGATGCAAATCGTTTGAACACCTACTACAATCAAATCAATAATAGTACACCAAAGAATCAGCAACACCAACAATCAATACAGTCACCCACCACCACCACCACATCGCCAATAAAACACAATTTGTCCTCCTTAAATTCAAGTCCAAAGAAACCCTTAAATTCTACTACAACTTCTACTGCAACTACTAATCCTTCTACAGCGGCTAGCTATGAATATACACCTCAAACCTCTACACCCCATAACTCGCCCGTGAAAGTGGCCGCCAAACCAACAACAGCAACAATGGAGGATAATATTACTACTACAACAACAACAACATGTAGCACACCTTCAACACCTCAGCGCGTTATGTCACCACCCGTTTCATATCCTGTACAAAATGCCTATAATAACACTCTAATGACCACAACATCAGTGGCACCACCGCCTCCACCTCCGCCACCACCACCACCAGATTTATGGGGTTATGCGAATAATAATAATATGCGTATGCCTCCGCCACCTCCACCACCACCTTATTATTACCAGAGCTACAATCAAAATACTACTTCTACTAATAATAATATTCCAAATTCCAATCAAGCCAATAACGCGGTAAATACCACTAATAATATAAATCTTAACAGCAACAGTGATCCTCCTGTTGATCTATTACAAATTAATGGTAAGTTCTTACTAAGTTTAGTGTGGAGTTTTTCTAATAATTACAATTGCAAAGACAAGGTTTTTCAAAACTCTCTTAAAATTTCTATTTATCTCTCTTTCTCTTAATTTGTCAGGTGCAAATGTTGAATGATCAATTTCCTGTAGGATATTATGAGCTAACTAATTCTGATTTTTTTATAGGAAATTTTGTATTAACTAAAGATTATGTTAATGCCTGAAATTATATTCAGGAACTAACATACAATTTGTATATTTTGTATCATCTCTAATTCAGGCCCATATTTGAGTTGCCAATAAATTTAAAATCGCTTTCTGAGTCGATAGAACTAGGCAAATAACGGACATTAAAAAAATCCTTTTTATAGTCTTCATCTTCACATGAGTGATAAGGTATGATAAGTTAGTCATTCCGTTTGCAATTTCTACAATATTTATTTGCGAACCTCCAAAGTATTAATATTCTGGATCCTTATATAACAGAACCGATTAGGTGATGTCCGACTGTTCGTATGTTGGTTGATATAGGTTTTTCGAAGCCCATGTAACCTTCGAATCCACAAAAAAAATCTACATTTTTTTTAGAAAGATTGGGACAAATTTTGCTAAGAACAATAGGTAATAAGTTACATGGATGATAAAAAAAACACCTGTTTGGCCAAAATGTTAAATTTTGACCCCCTCTAACTCCGAGAGTTCTTGACCGATCTAGTTGTGTCTAAACTATTATCCAATAGGACTAACCTAGGTGGAAATTTCATACCTATAGGAAGACATCGGTTTCAAAAGTTGTGTCACTTGAGGTGAAAATATCCTTATTAAGTCCATCATCATAAATTATCTATATTGAGGATCATTCTAGATAACGGAATTGATATAGCTATGTTCGTCTGACTTTTGAAACAACCACAACTACATCGATTTTTTACCTATTTTTGTTCTATATAAGGATTTTTATTAACATAGACAATATAGATATATAATGACATTTCAAATAAGTTTCCAACGACGTATATAACGCCATAGAAATTTGGACCGACAACTGATCAAAATCGGCAGAAAAAAAATCAAAAAAAATTTAAAATTTTTTTTTTTTCAAGAAATTGTTTTCTTAAAGTTTACTTTGGTGAAGTACAGTCGAATATAGATCTCTTACTTGTTTTAAACAAAATGTTTATATTAAATCCAATTACACTGCACAACATTAAATGATAGCAGGGGAAAATTATATACAGCCTCTTGAATTTATTTTTTTAAACATTTATAGATTTGGATTAGATCAATTAGATCTTATAGACAATTTTGAGCTAAACAATCAGTCAGTCATCTTCTCATGAGAAAATGTGTGATATATAAACGTAGTTTTCCAACTTAAAATTTCCTAAAGGAAATTGATCGTTTTATCAGCTGAAAATTTCATATAGGAAACTGATCGTCAACTACAAATATTGTATCCATATTGTAAATTTTCATTTGATCAGTATGCCTATGCGAAATATACATACAATCGATCATATGAGAATTTAAGCTACATAAGCAAACAATTTCCAATATAAACTTTTGGCCATGATAAATAATTGCATATGAAATTGATCGGAAACTGATCGACAGATTAAAATATCTTTTAGAAATTATCCAACACACGATCAAATTCTATCTATATTAGTTGCATTTAATCAAAATTTGATCTCTTTTTCTTTGCAATTGTAAGTTTTTCTCCTAATGAAATACATTTAAATAAATAATTTCATTCATTTTCATGTTTGTTTAACTATATTGCGGCTTTGCAATGCAATTAATTAATGATCACCATCTAAATATATGTTTTTTTTTAACTCTCTGCCCTCTTACTGAAATTGTCTGTATATTTTTATGCGATTTTTCAACTAATATCTATATTTTTCCCAATTATTCAAACCAGAATCCGATAATGAGGATAAAAAACTCTTACTACAGCTGAAACGTGATCACACTGTTAAAGATTTAACCCAGAAATTGTGTAATTTACCCACCAGTCCTACACAGGATGATAAATTACAAAACCGTATTGTTGGCGATATGTCGGGTTTAATATCGAAAGCTAAAGAGGGCCTGGCGAAAAGTAAAAGTAAAGGCGAAATGTCAAGGTGAGTAAATGAAACTTTTAGAATATAAGTATGTAGTTTTCAAAATTGTTGTTTTATTTATCACATTTATGAGTACTTTTGATCCATTAGACATAAAATTTAAGCATATTGAGGAGCATACTTTTCATAGGCAGCAATATAAGCAGCCTTGGCAGCATCTTGGCTCATGCCCTTATGGCTGTTCCAGGCTTCCCATTTGGCCTTGTTCTTCAAATCCAAAACACCGGGTTTGTCGCAGTTACAATCGCCAGCGGTGGCTTGTTTGTAGAGACCATAGAACTCCAAGAATACATTATCTGGGGGAGTCTTGGTGAAAGACTTGGCTTTTTGGGTAGCTGTGGCGAACTACAAAGAACAATTTTTTTATTAAGAATTTTGTTTATAGATTTTGTTTATTTTAAAAAACTTACATCCATTTTGTTAAATTCTGGTTCCCAAATAATTTTATGAAAAGATATAGGAAAATTTAGCTAAGTTAAATTATATTGTTTAATAATTGATTTCGTTAATTTAACTTACCTTTTGTTCTTTACACTAAAGTGTTAATGAATGTTGATCAATTAATTCAATTGAATTTATATACTTTTTCGATATTCGTTTTTAACTTTTTGAGTTTATCAGGAAGTATGTTTTTATGATCTTTTAACCTTTTAGTGATAAGCACTTTTATTTCCCTTTTAAATTTTGATAAAATCAACATTTGTTACTGCAAATTTGATAAATAAGCAAGTTCATTCAAATTTCGAGCGATAAAAGTGATTAATTGAAATTAAGAGTTGCCGTCATAAGAATTCATTACATTTTTAGCTTTTAGAAAGCAGAAGATTATTTTAATATTTTCATTTTTAATTTGAGAAGCGTTCAATTTCTTCTTTAGGAAATCTTTATCATACAAAATATCAATTCTCTGTATAAAAATTTGTGAAGATTAATGTTCAATATGGTTTAGGAAATTTTGTACGGGCAAAGATCAATTTCTTTTGGGATATCTGGAGCCTAAAATAAATTAATTTTCCTAAATACATTTTGATTAAATAAATTGAACAATTTCCTTAAGGAAATTTGGAAAAAAACAATTTCAAAATCAATTTGCTTTAGGAGATTTAGATCAAGTTAGCGATCGCTGTTTATGAAATTTTGTACTGACTAAGCGATCAATTTCTTTTAGAAAATTTAAAGTATGCAGTCATGATTTCTTGTAGTAGATTTTGAACAAACAAAAGATAAATTTTCTTAATGATATTTTAATCAAACAAACGATCAATGGCAAGAGATAAATTTATTTTAAAGGTATTTTGAGCAATATTAATATGCTTTATAAAATTGCGGTTAAAATAGTGATCATTTCCCTTAAGGAAAATTTGTTCAATCAAGTGATAAATTGTTTAGGTATTGTTATTCAAATAAGGAATCAATTTCCGTTAAGAAAATTTTTATCAAGCAAGCAAGCGTTTTTGAGCAAACAAGTGAAATTTTTTCTTGAAGAAATTTTGATTTTAAAAGTGATCAATTTCCACATTATGACATTGACATCAAGCAAGCCAACAATTTATTTTATTTGGTGCTGATAAGTGATCTATATATTTTAGAATTCTTTAAGTCAAAAGTGAATTTTCTTTAGGAAATTTTAATTAAAAAGTAATCCATTTCCATTAGGAAATTCGGATCAAAAACAATTTCCTTTAGGTAATATGTTGATCAAATTATTTTAGTCCAAATGATCAATTTTCTTTGCAAATATTTTTGCTGAGAGGACCAAGCATTCAGTTGTGAAAATTTCGTTTGGACAAGCAATTTCTTTGAGGCATTTTTTTTAAGCTGACCAAGTGATCAATTTTATTAAAAAAAAAAAATTTTATCAAAAAACCGATAAATTTTAAGCCACCAATTTTCTTTGAGAAATTTTTATCAAACTCCTCAAAGAAATTTTAAGCTAACAAGCGATTAAGGACTGAGATCGAAAAATTCTTAACATACACATATGTTAATAAAAATGAAACTACTAAACTTTTAGTTTTAATTTTTTTTTTTGTTTGATTGAAATTATTATTACAATTTACAAAAAAAATATTAGTGATGAAATTTTGAACTTTTTTCGGAATCCCTTCCATTAAGGTTTTTATAGTGCTTTCTGTCACTTTGTTCGAACAGATAGTTCATCTCCGTTTAAAATCTGCCACACTTTTGGACACCTCTTTTGTGCTCTTCAATTCTCTTTTAACAAGAGCCCAATATCTCTCCAATGGCCTTAGCTCCTGGCAGTTTGGAGGATTTGCCTCTCTTGGTACAAATACCACATTATTGTTCTTGTACCACTCAAGACCTTTCTTACCATAGTGACAGATGCCAAATCAGTCCAAAAATAAGTGGACACATTAAGCAGTCTTATGAATGTAAGCATCCCCTTTTGTAAACATTCCTTGATTGTAACAAATGTTTTGCTTGTTTTGCCGCAACTGCTTATTGCATGCCATACCAAAAACTTTTGGGAAAATATTCTGCTTATGGATCGTAAACATTTCTACAACATTCCCTCGAGTATCAGCAACTTAAAAATATTGACCCGTAAGCTGCGAAAAAATTTCCATACGTACATTTCGTCATCCATTATGCAGCAGGTATATTTTTTTTTTATAAAATATGACTTCAATTTCCGTGCTCTGTGCCTCTAAATTTTTAGCAGAGTTCCTGTCAAACCTGCATTGGCTATAACATTTCGTACCAAATAGACCGAGTACTGAGTACAGTTGTGTTGGGAGCTCTTTTGAAAATGCTTTTTATTTATTGGCTTTCGAAACATCATGTGGACTATTCCTTCTACCTGAACCAGATATTCTATCAACGGACTAGTTCTCCCGATACTGTTTAATAACATTTAAATCAGTTTGAAGACATGCCTTTGATTGTTTGGCCAACTTTTTGTAGGACCAAGTTGTGTTTAGTTGAATATATTTAATAATTTTAGTACACACTTTTTTCTCGTCACCCATTTTAATCAGATTAACAACAAATTAATTTAATTGACACTAAACATAATAACTGACATGCTTTACAAAGGTAACTTGATAAAAAAAAAATCAAATACTTTAACTTGGGTTATAAGTTTTAATGTAAAACCCGTGTAAAGAATTTTTCGATCTCAGTCCTTAACTTAATAAAATTTACTTCTTTTAATAGTTGCAGACTGTTATCTTTTAATGTTAGGAAACCGTTATGGACTTTGGCAATATATTCCCCCTTTAGATTATATTTGCAGTTTATTTAAATTCAAGATAATTTCTTATCAATTTTGCACTTTTTTATTTATTTAGTATTTATTTTTTTATTAACAATTTATTAAAATTTGACTTCCACAAACAAATTCACAGATTTAAGCATATTTGGGAGCATATTTCTGATAGACAGCAATATAGGCCTGCTTGGCGGCATCTGAAGACATGCCCTGATGTCTTACCCAGGCATCGTATTTAGCTTTGGCGGTTAAATCTGTTACACCGGGCTTGGCAATATTGCAGTCTCCTACAGTAGCTTGTTTGTAGAGACCGTAGAATTCCAAAAATTCTTCATTGGTGGGTTTCTTGGTGAAGGCTTTAGCTTTTTCGCAGGCGGTGTTGAACTAAAATGAAAGACATATTTCAATTAAATACATATAAGATTTTTATATTTTTGGGATAGTTTTGTAATACTTACATCCATTTTGTTTAAAAATTCTTGAGTTATTACTTTGGTCTTTACAATTGTAATCCAATTTTGAACTGTGTCTATCACAGTGATTTTCTTGAGTTTTTATAGGTGCAATGGTTGCTGAAGCTACAATATTTGCTGTATTAAAGTTAAATCTTATCACCTGATTATCTATTTGATTTATTGTAACTCAATAAATCATAACATTTAATACAAAGTTAATAAATTTGATTTTTATGTTGGGTTATTCTGATGGCTAAAATGAAATGGACTTTAGCTAATTACTTGAACAGAATATGTATTTCCGCAATTATACCTTAAAGTTTTAATGCTTTATGATTTATTTCTAACGATTTCATATCCTATTAATAATAATTCAAAACTAATGATGTAATCACTATAAAGTTTATTAAATTTCGGTTCAGAAATTTGAAAATTAGTAGTTCGGTAGTTTGTGAGGTATGTTAAAGTCATTGTTTTCCCTCATTATATTATTGGACTGACATATCGGTGTAAAAAATTTCAAAATCAGAATTATGCACCAACATAAAATGGCTATATTTTGTGGGTATCCAACGTTATCAACCATATTTTAATATAGAATCACGTAATGGACATCGCCAAGTACTTCCGTTTGTTAATATAATGTCAAGTGATGTTTGTAATGAGAGTATAGGTCCCAAATGTTTAAACAATTATTTAAAATTTAAATTTCTAACCCCTGTTTTCGTAAAAAGTAACATAATATTTGTTTTTTTCTCGTTTTTGTTCATTTACTTTGTCAAAAACCTAACATTTATTTTAATACAGAAACTAAAAAGAAAAGAAATGCTGTCAAAAAAATATAAGTCTACACAATATTTAAGCAAGTTGTCAATGTATCCCTTATAGACAATCACTGTAACTCATGTCTGTTCACTTGGCTGACTCTAATTCACATACTTTGGCTCATTTTACCCGTACTTATGTGTTCTTTGTAGTGCAGAGAGTAGTCAATTGGTTACTTTATATATCCCAGTTGATCTAGCTCAATTATCACTTAAATGTCTCTAAGTAATCTAGTGTGTAGTCACTTTAAAAGTTTATTTTGTATTGCACGTTTTTGTGAGTAATTCGTTCAAATTTGTTTTATACAAATCGTTTTGATAAAATTCTCATACAGTTTATTATCTTTCTGCTTAAGTCTACTGACATCCCATGTAATCTAGCGTGAAGACAATTGTCACTTTAGTGTCTCTAAGTAACCTATAGTGTAGTCACTTTAAAGGTTTATTTTGTAGTGCACTTTAAAATGTAGTTATTTTGCCCACCAGAAGTAATCTCTTTGAGGTCAATTAGCACCCGTACATATTAAAATAACTAATTATGTAGCTGCTCAAGTAACAAGTTAGGTAGCTAGTAAGGTATGTAACCAGTATGTGAATCCAGACAGTCCCATTGTAATCCAAAAGGGTCAATAGATTACAATGGGACATGTACTTGTTAAAATAACTAGTCACATATCTAGTTATGTAACTAAACGAATGTTTGCAAAAAGATTCATAACTATTGTGTGCTGGTGAAATAATGTATAAAAATTGCTATTTTAGTGGAATTTTGAAGAAAAAGTTTTTGTTTTATTTACATCTCTCTCAAGTGTGTTGAATTCACATAGTACTTATATGTGAGAAGAGTGTAATGTTTTTGTTGTACAAAAATTGATCACACACGTCAAGTTTAGTTGAGCAAGTCTTGAGTTTATAGAAGACAGAGGAAGATAAAGAGGAAAATCTTTCTAATCTCCTCTCCTGTCTCATCTTTCTCATCTACAAACTCAAGTAAACTTGATAACTAGTCACGTAGCTAGACGCAAGTAAAATTGACGTGTGTGAACCAGCACTTATACTTTGTTTTAACATATAAAATGTTGTGAAATCAAATCAGAAAAACCGAATAAATAAATTTTTTGTAAATTAATAAAATCAAAGAACATAAAACAAAATCTATCAGAATAATAACTACGGAATTGAAACCATTCCGAAGAAAGTGTGTGACAAGCCTGTAATTCTGTTCAATAAAATACCCTGATAAGACCGTCCATTTTGGTTATTATACCCTTCACCTTCGTGAGAAGGTTATATATAAGTTTGTCATTCCATTTGTAATTTCCATAATATAATTTTCCGACCCTATAAAGTACATATATTTTGGATCCTTATAGATAGCGGAGTCGATTATGCCATGTCCGTCTGACTGTCTGTTGAAATGAATTTTCTGATGACCCCAGATATCTTCGGGATCCAAATCTTCAATAATTCTGTCAGACATGCTTTCGGAAAGTTTCCTATTTAAAATCAGCGAAATCCGTCCATAAATAACGGAGATTTGAGCAAAAATCCGATACAACATCAGAAAATTTCATCAAAAAAATACAATTAATTGCATGCTTTGACAAAAAAGCAACAAAACGTGTGTTTGTATGTAAGTTGGTTTCATTGCTTTGCATATTTTGTTTTTTGTTTGGTGTTTCGTTTCGTTTGGCGTTGTTGTTTTTATATATAAGATTGTCATTTCGTTTGTAACTTCTACAATATAATCTGTTCGTCAGCAATTAAATGTAAAATTTTTAAAAGTTTTCTTGATATATTTAGGATACTATACGCTGAAAGTGGGCAATTAATGAATCCACAACAAAGGTGAAGGGTATATAAGATTCGAATATAGCACTCTAACTTGTTTTTTATATTATATTTTTATGTCCTGCCAATTTATGCGTTATCCAAACTTATTGAGAATTTGGTTTTTTTTCGGGACAATCAAATATATTATTCAATGAATCATATTAGCCATTTTCTTAAAAATTGTCTTGTAAAACTCACTGTTTTTCTTCTTCTTTTAATTTTTTTTCTTATTTAAAAAAAATAAAAAAATTATCAACTACTGTCATTTAATTGCTTCCAATTAGTTTAATCAAAATCTTATCAAAACCCAAATCTAAAGTAAATATACACGTATACTCACTTGTTCGTATATATTATACACCGGCATTTAATAAACCGGTTACCAATTCTCTTATCTTTGCTGAAGGCGGTAGTTCCAATAACGACTTTTAGCCTAAAGACATGTGCCCAGTAGGGGCTTATCAGTTTTTAAATATTTATGTACAATGCAAGTGCTTATACATACTAATTCGTATGTGGTAATTTAGTGGGCAAAAACAAAAATTAAGTAATAAAAATATTGTCATCATTATTTCTACAAAGTTATCAAAAAATACAAAATTAAATGTAGATACAATGAAATAAATGTTTACGAGTTATTGATATATGTACATTAGGGTGGCCCCAAAATTAAAGTTGCGGATGTTCCCGACTAAAATTAAAATTTGATTCATTTTAAGACTACGTTTTGAAATTTTTTGTCCTGAGATCAATATTTGGCGAGCTGGATCAAAGGATAAAAAGGTCCTTTTTTGAGGTTTTTTACATTTTCTCCATATTTCTTCCAAAGGAAGTATATGTAAATTTGGTATCATGTGAAAGGTCTTTGAGAGACGCATTCAATTGGTTATTAAAAATTTAAAAAAAAAAAATTTATTTAAAAATTTTAAAAATTTTCGACAAAATTTTAGTTTTTTTTAATTTGTTCATAGAATTTATTCAAATATATAGATGAAATTTCTTGATCATAAACATAATGTAATTTCACCGAAACGGTTTTTCTCGTTTTTTAAAATTCAGTCCAGTTCAATGTTTATTCAAATTTGTTTAAACCTAATTTCATCCCTATCTGACAATCTCTGTATACTCAATTCTTAGTATATGTAATGGGCATCAAAATAACTCAAATTTTATAAGCTTTCACCATTTCGGTGAAATTACATTATGTTTATGATCAAGAACTTCATATATTTATTTGAATAAATTCTATGAAAAAATTAAAAAAAAACTAAAATTTTGTCGAAAATTTTTAAAGTTTTTAAAGTTTTTGAATTTTAATTTTTTTTTTTTAAGATTCTAATAACCTATTGAATGCGTCTTTTAAAGACCTTTTATATGATATAAAACTTACATATACTTCCTTTGGAAGAAATATGGAGAAAATGTAAAAAACCTCAAAAAAGGACCTTTTTATCCTTTGATCCAGCTCGCCAAATATTGACTCAAGGACGAAAAAATTTCAAAAGGTAGTCTTAAAATGAATCAAATTTTCATTTTAGGCGGAAACATCGATACCCTTTTTTTCTCCATACAAACGGGGCCACCCTAATGTACATATATAGTAGAATTTTATGTATGCAATTATACACTCGAAATATTTTGATTAATGTTAATTTAAAGAAAAAATTTAACAAAATTCGTAAAGTGCTACTTCAAAGGTATTTTACTCCCTGGCTTTACAGAGATTTCGAAAACGTTGTCCGTTACTAGGTTAAAATAAATTCGTAAAAGATAAAAATTATTTCATTATCTCTAACTGCATTTTACTAAGTAACATGTAAGAGTTTTATACTCGGTGGTGCCGAATCTTATACATATACCTACCACCATACAATACGAGCACCGATTGTTGTGCGTTTTGTATAAAAACATAAATTTCATATTGCTGGAGGATAATGTATCTTCCGGATATGGGCCTTATATAGGAGCTATATATAATTATGGATTAATAGTCACAAAACCCATTAGTACGATAGATGAATAATTGAAATAAATTTGTGTTAAATGTTTTATCAATATCGATATTTATAAGCGATTGTCATACAATTTTGTACGATGAAGATATTTATGTAGGTTAATGTGTTTTTCGGATGTGTTCCTTATATGAGACCTATAGCCAAATTTTTATGCGGCGATTTCGTTTTGTTGTTTCCTTTTACATACAATTTACGTTTGGTGAATTATAGATTAGAGTTGTACAGCTTTGAACTAAAATAAACTAAAACACTCTGCCGAACAATTACAAAAATAATAGACACATTTGGTCAATTCACAAGGTCTCTTATCATGTCATACTGTCATAATGTCTTAATATTTCACAATGATTTTTATTTCTTTTCAAGCAAAAAATGTCCTGAAAAAATACTGCTTTCTATGTTTATTGTGTTATCGTAACGAACCAGCAGAGACCAACGCCGAATGCCTAAGAGTCGGTTAAGCCGAGCTGACGAGTCGTGATATATTAGGACATTATGACAATATGACTGATAACAGACCTTGTGAATTGATCAATTGTTTTTGTGTATCACAAACAAAATAAGAAATTGCCTGTTGTTTTTGTAGTCGTAGTGTAACCTTTTAACTGAATTACTAAAAAATTGCGTTTTAGTTCATTTAAGTTCAAATATAGCATATAGTTAGTTATATTCCGAGAAGAAATTTATCTGGTGGCTGGGAGAAGTCATTGACCGATTTTTGTCAATTTCAACAGAGCTTGTCGTTTTGTCAAAAAATTATGTGCAAGTTTTATGATATTATCTCGAAATAGCAAAACCTTTTTTAAAAAATGTCTACTTTTTTGAAGGTTGTCTAACATTTTAGTCCATAGCTCTTGTTCTACTCTGATCAAAGAATATTTAGAATATCTTTCCTATCTTTATATGTAAATAAAAGTGCGTGTGAGATATCATCGATTTTTTTATTCGTATAAAAGGCCTATCGATGCCATTATGTATGTGAAAAAGTCTGCCGCGGCTTCTCCGGGTGGCGCATATCTGACTCAGGATGAATTTGACCGATGGCATGGGTAATGTTGGCTTTGAGGGTTGTGGTATGTGGCTTGTTCGCATAATCCTGCGACTTAAGACAACCTCACAAGAAAAACTCCTATGGGGTCAGGCGTGAGATGACAAATCGCTCGTGCAGATTCAGCGAACACACGTCGTTGTCTATGGTCGTTTATCTTTAGCACGTCACGACGTAAAAATCGCCAACTTGTGGTTTGTGAAAGGCCAAGTTCTTGTGAGCAACTGCCTTGAATTCTCCAGCGGCGATGTTTTTGGCAGATCTTGCGTTTCGTCAACGTACGGCTCTTAGTTTATTGTTAATTGAACCAGTGGACTTTAATTAATCCACAACCGGACCGTAAAATGGGGGAAGCGCGTGGAACGTCGCCCGAACAGAACATCCATTTTGATAAAACAATATTTGTTGAATGTTGAATCATTTTAACCTATTCACCTTTTTAAAATATTTATCAGCTATACAGTATCACTACCTTCTAGCATTCGATGGTTAACCTATTTGGATCCAGTTGCTCTTCTGCATGAATATATAACCACAGTTTTGATCATCATATTGTCAGTTCCAATCAACCGAGTGTTAATAGCTTTCATCCACAGAAGAAGTTGCAGTATGCCAGTTTCGAAAAGCGACAAAACATCTCCATTTAAAATCATCCATGGGACACATTTTTTTGTAGTCTTCAGTCCAGTTTAACAAGGTCCCTTCCACTGGCTTGACTTCCGCGCAGTTGAGAGGATTTACTTCTTACTTGAGTACAAAAACTAAACATAAATCGTCTTTATGGGTCTTTCAAGACGCGACATAAATCCAACATAAATTATTCAAGCTCAAATAAAATGGTAGATTGTTCCTTAGGAACAAGCGGACATTCACCATTCTACTATGTCATGAGAGCAACATAGAACATCAATTCTATCTGTTAATTTTGAATGAATTTGTTTATAAAAAGTCATTGGAGGAATTAGAAAAGGTTACCTTTTTAAAAGTGGATTTTATTCATTAAATCATCGGGTCAAGTAATTCAAATAAGTCTAAATCGGTGCAAGAAGCCAAAAAATCCACATACATCTAGTTATCTAATCACTTAATTAAAGTACATACTTCATCGAGATCCCCAGTCTTTGCCGATAAATAATAACTAAATGTGAGACATTTTTACCTTATGCTCACAGTTGTGGAAATATCACCTTTCTTTACTCCCATTCTATCTCTTATAATTGTTAGTGGCTAAAATATCTTTATTTTATAAAACAATCGTGATTCTTTTAAATAGATTTAAAATTTAACAGGTCAAAATCGTGTTAAGTTTAACCAATGGCACGGATAACTTAATAAAATATGTATAAAAAACTACGCATTTAAAATTTATTCTTTAAAACAGGATTCTATATTAATTTAGAACTAAATTAAAAGTTTTGACCCCCAACTATTCACTTACTTGATAGTAGTCACGTTTTGAGTAAATCCCCAAGCAGTCTCACACACATTTCGCTATAGTAATGTTGAAATACAAAATCTTATCTTAACATAATATTCGTATTGATATTTTTTATAGATCAATTTGAATTTAAGCAATTTAGCAAAATATAAACTAACCCCATTTCCCGCTGAAATGCAGTTTAACCTTTTTATCAATTTATTTTATTATCTCTAATTTATATCGGTATATTTAACTATCAGGGGGTGCTTTTTCCTTAATCTATTAAATAATAAAGATTGTTTAAAACCACATTAAGTCATAATCGTACCTTCCAAAATTTTGCTATAAATTTGCAAATTATTTTGAATTTAAACATAGTACTTTTGTTGAACTAAACTAAGTAACATCTCAATATATAAAAATGGATGTAAGTATTAAAAAATTTATAATTTTTAAAGGATTGTTTAACTAAATTATTGTTGTTTATAAATTAAAGTTCGCCACCGCCTGTGAAAAAGCCAAGTCTTTCACCAAGACTCCCCCCAATGATGTCTTCTTGGAATTCTATGGTCTCTTCAAACAAGTCACCGCTGGTGATTGCAATGTCCAAAAGCCCAGTGCTGTTGACATGAAGGGTTCAGCCAAATGGACCGCCTGGAATGCCAACAAGGGCATGAGCCAAGATGCTGCCAAGGCTGCCTATATTGCTGCTTACGAAAAATATGCTCCTCTATATGCTTAAGGCGTTTTATAACTACTACTCATCTTTGGTCTATCTGTCTCTTTTTATAATGTGAAATAAATTATTGTTAAATTAAATTAATAAATATAATAATTTTTGTTAAAATTAAATGGATTTTTATAATAAGTAACGGATTGTTATTAACGAACAGCTTAATATTTCAGAGAGTAGAGTTCCTCAATCGTAAAGAGCTGGAGTTTAGAGATTGTTTTCTCTTAGTTTTGATTATAAATGGATGTAAAGTTTTCCTAATCAATCCTTTTAAAACCCAGACAAATTAAAGTTTTTAATACAAATAAGTTATTGAACAAATAGCATGGAAAATCCCACCAGGCCAGATTAGAACATCCGAATATTTTATCACCATCCAACTTTATGAAATTCTTTCTCCTACAGACATTTGAGAATGACTATCGCAAGCGATTTGAGAATTAATCGGAGAATTAATCGGTATTGTGAACCTTCATATTTTTAAAAATGCTTGATCATTTTACCAACATTTTGGTTCGAGAATTATTCGTTTTTGCAAAGCTTCGTAAATTATCGATTGTTTGGTCTGGTGGGATTGAGTTTTTCTTTTATATATGTAAATCAATACTCTTATTGGATTTCTGAATCGTCAACTTTCTATATAAAGTACAAAAGAAAGTTATAGGATCTGCGGACAATAATAATTAAATTAACAGTTTCTAGCAAATTGTCCTGAGTAACAAAAAATAATTAAAACTCAATAGACTATTTAGGACTTTTGTCTGGAGATTTAGTAATTTCTTCATCGGAAACAGTTTATTAACCTATTTTATTAATATTCCTTTCAGATCCTCTAGTGTCGATCAGGAAATCAAAAAACCCGAACCTAAAAAATCCGAAAACGAATTGCAATGGGAAGAGTTGGTGCGCAACATGTCACGACCCCTCAACTTGTGTGATCTTGACTTTACCGATCTAAATTCCGAAGATGAAAAGGACATACTAACACCAAGAGGCTTTGGACGTGGCATACCACCTCCGCCACCACCCATTGGAGGTGTAGCATTACCACCACCCATGATGCCAGCACATTTAGTGTGCCCACCGCCCATGTCCATGTCAAATACCAGTAATGGCAGTGGTGCTCTCATACCACCACCCATGTTCAGCTATAGTGGCTATGGCAATGCCAGTCTAACCAATAGTTTTAATAGTTCAATGAATGGTTCCGTTAATGGTGATATGAGTAGTATGAATACAATTAAGAAAAATAAGAAGACGGTAAAGTATTTTACAGGGAAATTATCTTCAAATGAGTTTTATTTTTCAATATTAATTTCCAGGTCAAACTCTTTTGGAAAGAGGTTAGAGAGGATCTAATACCCATGACTGTGGGCAAAACCATATGGGATGAATTGCCGGCCGCTAATGTAGATACACAAAAATTGGAACATTTGTTCGAGTCCAGAGCCAAAGATTTAATGACAAAGGTATGTACTGTTTATCTGTTATTTATCTTTATTATAATGCTAATTCAAGGGCTGTGCGATATATGCAAAGAGAGCCTTTTAGTAATTTTTAGTTTAACTTTTACTAAACTGCTAACATATTGTATGGCAGTAATACAAAACATTGGATTTTATATTTTAAAAAAACGGTTTTACGCTTTTTAGGGCTAGTTAAGGTTTATAGTTTATTTTTAGTTTATTGATTTAATTTGAGGTATTGCTTTCAGTTATAAATAGTTTATTGGTTTAATTATAAATACACGTAACAGCATAATTTT
The DNA here is from genome assembly GCA_942486065.2 of Calliphora vomitoria. Lineage (NCBI taxonomy): Eukaryota > Metazoa > Arthropoda > Insecta > Diptera > Calliphoridae > Calliphora > Calliphora vomitoria. The sequence continues at coordinate 54,521,024 of OW818031.2, read as the reverse complement.
GGTTTTGTTTAATAATAAAATTAACTGTCCTAATTTTGAATTAATTTAGAACATTTTTAATTCACTACCGAGATAACATCATGAATTATATTTAACCATTCTAGGTTAAAGTTTAATCAAACAGTGAAATATTATATGTGATTTCGGTTTAACGAAAGTTTAAGTAAACAGTTAAACCACGTTTAAAATCTAATATGAGAGCTTTAAAGGCAGTTACTGTAGATTTACCAGTTTGATAAGCAACTTGGAAACGGTGTTTTGGATTCATTAAAATATAGGTATCACTTATGTAACTATCGAGTAGTTTCTGCATCGTTTTCAAGAAAAACGAGCTGAGACTAATTGGTGTGTACGACTTTGGCAGTTGTTCAGATTTACCCCCAGCCTTTGGTATAAAGACCACTTCAACCTCACTCCAGTAGACTAGATTTGAAGATTGTCGACAGTTAAGGACAATAATGTCACCTCCTTGTTGTAGAAAGTATTCCATCTGTTCTTGGAGATTTTAATTGGCTTAATTTAGATATCGCCCACTTTACCCGATCTAAACCGAAGATTCTACCTACCAAACGGCGATTACTTTTGGATATTGAGGTAACCCATGTGTTAATCGAATTTAGATTGTAAGGCATTGAACCAGAAAAGTTAGTATCCAAAAGAAGTTTGCAGGTCACCTCCGGCGATTGAGTGTACGTACCATCTGGACGTGTCAACATACAACGACCATTGGTATGATCCCGAGATCTGTAGCCGAATAGCTTCCGGGATCTTCTGATGTCCCTATTGTATTTAGTTAGAGCCTTTTTGTAGGTGATGAATAGTCATCTTGCCTCTGCCCTTCGTTTCTCAAAACCATTGTGCCACTGAGAACTGGATTCGAAGGCGTTACGAATGTTTGATATTGATGATCGGACATAGAAACATCATCAGAGGATTGCAGTATAGGATAGGTTGGTGCTTTTTCGGAGTTTGGCTTTATCGCTGAAGAATTCATACCTTTCCTCGAACTGGTGGGCTCTTTAGAGGACTTTTTGTGAACAATATTGTCCACTTGGTGTTGACGAACCGCAGCCGTTGAATTGTGTACGTCTTCATTTTTTGCGGGCTTGGTTATTATACCAGAAGAAGAAGGATGGTATATTTTTATTTTATGACATATAATGTCCTCCGTGCTAGACGTTGTCTGTCATGGTCTATCACTCACTTTTGCACTCGCCATTAAAAACATCTATTGATGTTTTTAAAATAAAAAACGAGTATCGGAAACGACAGAAAAGATAACGATACTTTCTACAACTTGAAATAAATATGTGCACCCACGGTCTGAAGAGGTTAAAGTGGTCAATGGTTATTTTATTACTGCTGATTTGATCGTGTGAGTCTCTGGTCGTTTCGGAGCAAAAAAAAATTATTTGAAACCGAATCGTATCAACCTGTTTAGAAAGTTTTTTTGCAAATACTAGTTTAGTTTAAACTATTTTTAAACTAAAAATTAGTTTTACAAAACTAGAATTGATATATATTTTTAATTTTTATATAATAATTAATTAGTTCTTCCTTTAATATGCCTTGTTTTGACATATTGTTTCCAAAATAGTAAATTTAAATGCGTATTTATACCAATCCAATTTTATAATTTACTGATAACTTTATAAAAAATTATTATTTTATAACATAGTGAAAATTACCCGAATTATTTTAGGCCCCAATTCTTAATATAATACTTTTAAATCCCCTTATTTTTGTTTATTTACCCTTACACCCCAATATCGCACAGCCCAATTTTGAATACATTAATTGATTGTTTAGATTACGAAAAACAATGACTAATTTTAAAATGTTAATTGTTAACAAATTCGGCCTAAGGTTTTTATATTAAAGAGAAATAATTAAAATTGTACCCAGCATAATTATGTACATGTACCAATAGAGATGGTACTCTACTACTACATATTGTATAAATTAGATACACTATTAGACAGCGGATCGCTACGTCCTTCGTCGATATTCTTCGTGCTATTTTGTTCTATTTGTAAACTGACATTATTAAGAATTTCAATTTGGTTTTGTTTACAAAAGGCACTAAGAATTAGTTTAATTGTTATAACATAAAATATGATTATTTGTATTTTTATTTTACTTATTGAAATAATATATTGTTGACAAATAGACACTAAAAATAAATGTTAATATAACAGAAACAGTAAACATGTAAGTGTTGCTTACCCTATGGCTATACTTGATAAATGTTTGTCTTGATAAACTTCAAAATGTTTGTTAATATAAAAAATTAATTATCATGTATAGACTCCATTTATCCCCTGTCTACACTTGATAAATATTTATCAACAACAATAAATGACGTTTGTTGTCAAGACAAAGTTGTCTGAGCAAAAGCACTAACAATTCTGTCATAACGAATAATACTAATAAATGGAGACTATACCAGATAATTTTTTAACATAACAAACATGTTGACGTTTATCATGACAAAAAATTATTAGGTATAGACATAGGGTTATGACAAAATTGTTAGTGTTTATGGTGACAACAAGCGTTATTAATTATTATGATAAATATATGTCAGGTATAGACGGGGGATATATATATAAACCAGAGATCAGCAATGAATCACTTTTTTGCTATTCATACGCACATATGAAATGATAAGTAAAAGTGAGTAGCCATCATTGAAATTAAACTACTCTGACGTACTCATACTCACAATAACATTGATTTTATAAGTATGAGTAGCATTAAATATGAATCTGACGTCGATATCATACTCATACGAATCATATCTGTTTGATTCATAAATAACCGCAGCCTGACTTATAATTTTGGGTAAATACTCATGATATTCACTATTGATTCAACTTATTCGACTCATGCATGTTTTTTTTATTGTGTAATTATACAGAATTCGGCAACACACAACCATACTTATTTTGCATCCTCTATACAAATTAAGTATGGTAATGTTGTTAAGTATGATTACCTCAAACTTTGAGTCTCGACAACATTGCCTGATTCAACTCTACTCACTTTTTCACTACTCATTGCTGATCTCTGATATAGACACAAATGTTTTATTTGATTTTTGTATTAATTACATCTGAGATGTTTGGTCCAGTACTACTAGATTTACAGGTTAACATGAAATCCTTCCAAAGAAATCAATATTTTTGTTTTTTACTTTTTCTGATTAAAACCTGCAACAGCCTGTTTTTATAAAATTGAAGAATTTCTAAACGAACGCTTGAATCTTTGTTACAAATTTGGTTTTTATAAATGAAGAAATTATTTTTATTTTTTCATATTTTTTTTATTCAAAATTACAAATTTTCAAAGAAATTAGCGCAGATTATTACAGATAAGAAACAAATGACAGTTCTCAAAAAAATAATATCAAACCGTATGGTTATTTTGACGTTATACAACCACTTTTCAGAGCGAGAGAAAAAATACAATTTTCAATAGGCAACGATTGTGATATATATTTGTCCCTCTTTCCAAACCACAACCGTTTTGACATTTTCTTTTGTTTGTTTTCTATTGTTATATTACGGGAACCAGCTGATTCTTATCTGTGTTGAATGTTTGAAAATTCTAAAATTATTTTAATAAAGACAAAACGAATTGAATGAGAGCAAAAAGTTTTATAAAAACATGAGGTCAATCTTATTAGTACTGGAATACCCCACATACTTATGGTACATAAAATTATGCTGGCTATTATTTTAATATAAACAAAATTTCAGTTTAAACTTATAACTGTAAAATAAAATTTTCCAAAATATTAATGTATTCTTTTTTCTGTATTTTTTTTTTTACATATATATTTTTATTTGTGCCTACCAACGGAATGTTTCTATGTTTATAATTTATTATTCTTAAAATATTTTCAAATCAATCTTCCAAAATAATAATAATATTCAATTCAATATTATTTTTGTTAAATGTTTTTTATTCTAAAAACTCCTTTAGGAGGTGAGTGCATTTTCAAATACAAAAAAATTCAAAATATAATAAATTCATAATGTCTGTTTTTTAAATGTTTTAATGTACAATATACTATTGGTGTTGGTTTTATGATTAAAAATACTATATTAGCACCTAGACACACACTTATAAACACAAACTCTTTTGCACTTGTTTTTTTGTTTTTGAGTATTAAAAAAAAAAAAACTTATAAAAAGTTAAAAATTTGTTTGCTTAAAACATAAAGAAAACATAATTGATTCAAGAACACAAATAATAAATTAATTTTAAGAGTTATTACTACAATAATTTTCAGTTAAGCTGTTTAATTGAAGCGAATGAAATTTGCATTTATACAAATTCAAAAAAATTCTTTTCAAATCGAATTGAAAACATTTTTTATATAAATCTTTTACAAACAAAGTTTATAATCTTTTATTTTTACTAATCTATCGTTTGTATTATTGAATCAATTTGTTTTAGAGGTTATTTAGTTTTGAGAAAAGTGGCCTTCAGAAAATGTTTGGCATTTCAGAAGTCTTCTTTTCACAAATAGCACCCCTAAATTTAGTTTATATTTGAGTTAATAAAACCAGGACATTGTTTCTAGTTTTGTCTTCTTTAATTTTATTTGTTATTTGTTTGTGATTTTTTGTTCACAATGTGTTTAATTTTAGTTAAATGTTATTTGTTTATTTTAATTCTCATAGTTCTTATAAATTACACACAAGTTCTTAAACTCTTCTAAAACATACAAATTCAAACATATCATTATCAAATTTTAGAGTAAAATATAAAATATAACAAGTAAGAGTGCTATATTCGACTGTGTCGGATCTTGTATACCCACCATCAATATATAGTTTTTGCCTTCTATGGGGACTTAAATCAGTTATGGTCCGAACTGTACAGTATTTAATAGACATTAATTTCTTAAAACTTCGAAATTTATGTTAATAAAAAATAAAATATTTTTCTGACATAGGGTATAAAATGGGGTGTAGAGTCAATTATGGACCGATCCTCACAAAAGTTGATAGAAAGATTTAGGTTCACGATATTATTATAAGACAATTATAAATGTTCAAGTTATTTTCTGAGGGGGACCTTGTATGGGGACTATAATTTCAGAGAGCTTATAACGAATTTGTGCAACATTTTATCAGGATTGCCGCATAATCAACATGTTTATGATTGCTCAAACTGTATGCCGGGGGGACATATATGTGGGCTAGGTGAAATCATGGACCGGTAATGGCCTTATCATCAGAGAGTATTAATTGATAATATCAACCAGCTAGTTTGGTCCGTGTATTACGTTTTCAATAGACAGACGGACAGAAGGACGGTTATAGCTAGATCGTCTCAGAATTTTTTTTACGATCCAGAATATGTATATATATACTGATGTGGATCTGTGACAAATATGTTGATGCATTACAAACGGAATGACAATATACCCCCATATTTGTTGATGGTGGGTATAAAAATAGTCTACAATAGTTTCAACAGCTTAAATATGATTATATTTGTATAAACATTCAGAAATGTCATAGGTAGGGTTCCTAATTTGTACTGAATGTAATGCCAAATGGCTTAATGTACTGCTGATGATTTCAATAAGTGTGTATTACTTTCTAATAGAATAATACGATTCGTTTATAAACTAAAATTACATGATCCTATATCTGAGTATATTAATGATTTTTTTGTTCGGAATCGATTGCTAATTTTCTTTTATAAGAAAATTAGCAGAGATCTTTTATATTTTTATAGTCTGATGGAAACCCACACATTGTATATCCGATTAGGAATCACAAAATTCATGAAATATCTTTTCATGTGCGAGTTGTCAAATGTTGGAACACTTTATCCCGATCTCTTAGCTGTTTTGACTTACCTCTTAACACATTCAAGAAAAATACTTGTAGAATTCCATTTAAGTTGCGATAACTATTGATCATTATAGATTATTTAGTACCATCAAAGGGTTAATATAGTTCATCTTATATTCTTCTATTGACCCTTTAAATAGGTAGGGGAAAATTTATTGATCAATTTTTTATATTCTTGATAAAAGAAATCTTGGCGGTTATAAATGTATATTCTTTATAGTTACATTCACTTACCTTTATTTCAATAGTTTTCTAAAATTATTTCTCTTCCTGGTTTTGGTTACATATTCTTTTTCGCTACACAACAAAATACAACTATTTTCAACATTTACACTTCAGTATCTTACAAATTCACATGTTGCTATAATGTTTATTATTTATTTGTACCAACTGCTTTAAATCCATTTAAGTTCATTCCTACATACACCAACTAAAAACTAAACTTTATTATAAAACAATTATTAATTACAACTTACAGAAACAACAAGAAATGAATAAAAGCAAAGAAGTCATTGTGCTCGATCATAAAAGATCGAATGCCATCAATATTGCAATGACAAAACTACCACCGCCCAGAGCTATTAAGGCAGCCATCTTAAAAATGGATGCCACCGTGGTGACCCGAGAGGGTATTGATAAGTTGTTGAATATGTTACCTACCGATGAGGAGAAGGGTAAAATTCAAGAAGCTCAGGTAAGTTGAATTACATTTGGAATGAATTTAAACATGAAAATTCAAAAATGTTTTCAATATTATTTATTTTATTTAACTTTTATTTAAAAAAATGTTTTATGTTTTCCAGATGGCTAGTCCTGAGTTACCTTTGGGCAGTGCTGAACAATTTTTATTAACATTGGCCTCAATCTCCGAATTGGCAGCTAGATTAAGATTATGGGCATTCCGTTTAGATTTTGATAACAGTGAGGTAAGTTGCAGTACTTTGTTTTAAAATTAATTTATAAATAGATCAAAGGTTCGTAAGAATTATATATGTAATTCTTCCATTCCATTCATTACGAACTAATTCCTAGGCATAATAACATAAATAAGTCTCCAGGGCCTGATGGCATACCAGCACTGGTCTTGAAGCAGTGTTCTTCTAAGCTAGCTCGTCCATTAGCTAAATTAAAAAACCCTAAAAATTATCGCCCAATAGCAATTTGTTCTGCACTTTCGTAGAGGACGCTCTACGGGAGACTTGCTAGCCTTCCTATCGAAAAAATGGTGTCGTTCCATATACCGTTTTGGCGAAAGTATAGTGTTGGCTCTAGATATTTCTAAAGCGTTTGATATAGTATAGCATGGTGCGCTTTTAGCAAAACTTATTGCTTTTGGTGTCGGAAATAACTTCTCTCAATTTATATCGAGCTTTCTCAGAGATCGCACTATGCGAGTTGTTATAGATCGAATCTCATCAAACAAGTTCAAGATCAATTCAGGGGTACCGCAAGGCTTCGTCCTTTATTGTACTCTATTTCTTATATTTATAAACGACCTTCTACGTTGAACTTCCAACCCTATCTACTCTGTTGCAGATGACAGCAACATTTGCCATATATATGCATTCAATTATAGACCAAGCCTGTCGGATATTGGGGCAATGAGCCAAAACATGAATGATACGCTTAAGCAAGATCTTGTGACAATCTCTAAATGGGGTTGTGCGAATGCACGCAAGACTCATTGTTGTATGTTAACACACAAACGCACAATATATGATGTTGCTCCATCTGTTTTTATGGGTGGTGTAAATATTAAGGAATCAGAAGCTCTTGATGTTCTAGGCATTAGTATTCAGTACAATATCCGCTGGATAAAACACATTTCGCCTTGGTTTTCGAAAACGGTGTAAGAAATAATTCACTTTATCTGATATCCTTACTATTTACACCACTTATATCCGAGACTTCGAAGTCTATTTTGGAGTTACTCAACCGCGTTCAGTAGATATCGAAGGTGCTTATCGGTGACAGTAGGGTATCCAGCTCTATTGACTCACTGGAACATCGTCGCAATGTGGGTTGTGTTTTACTGTTCTACCGATACTACAATGGTATGTGCTTGTTCCCGAAACCCTTAGTTTTTTACGCAACACACGTTCTTCGGCAATGGTTCATTAATTCGTTGTCGACTGAACAGTGGATCGCTTCCTCCTGAAGCCTTTCCTGTCACTTTCAATATAGAAAAATTCAAATCAAATTTCCACAAGCATTACTCCTTCCATCCAACACAATGCTTTGCATGAGTAGGGGTCATCACCTGAATGCTGATACAAGACAAAAAAATCATTGGAGGATTTATCCAAAAGCAGCGATTTTGGGTACCATACGAATTGAAGCCGAGAGATCTTGAAATACGATATTGTATGTCTGAAATGCTGCTTGAACGCTATAAAAGAAAATATTTTTTTCATGATCTTTTAAAGTGTAGTTTAGTGCTACACCATTTCCAATTCTATTCCGGAAGTTTCCAATTGTATTTCAGCATCTTTTGATAAACTTTAAAAGGATAATTTGGTACTTGATTATATTGATTATCAAAATTTTCCAATTGTATTTTAGAAGTTTTACAATTATAAGAAATTTTTTATCATATACAATAGTTAATTTTTTAAGGATATTTTCTTCAAATTGTATGATTTTGTAACCAATCAATATAACAACTATAATCAAAACAGATATCAGTATTTTGTAAGTATTTCATTAAATTTGCTTATTTTTAATGATTTACAGAAAGAAATTGCTGAACCTTTGATGGACTTGAAACAGGGCATTGAAATTCTTAAAAACAACAGAACATTCAAATGTATTTTGTCCACCTTACTATCGGTGGGTATCTTTTTAAATGGTGCTCCCGTTAAGGGCTTCCAAATAGAGTATTTAGCTAAGGTTGGTAAACATTTTATTATTCTTTAAACTTTTACTAATGAGAAATAATCTTAAATTTCACAGGTTCCTGAGGTTAAGGATACAGTTCATAAACATTCTTTGTTGCATCATCTGTGTCACATGGTCATGGAGTCCGGTAACGAAACTACCGATTTATATTCCGAAATTGGTCCCATTACCAGAGCCTCCAAAGCAGACTTTAATGATTTGGCCCATAATCTGGCTCAACTGGAACATGAGTGCAAAGCTTCCTGGGATCGTTTAAAGTTAATAGCTAAACACGATTGCCCACCTCAGTTAAAACAAAAATTGGTGGACTTTTTGGCCGATTGTGCAGAGAGAATTATTATTTTACAAGTTGTACACCGCCGTATTATGATTAGGTGAGTTTGTTTAGGAGAGAGAAATGATTTTAAATTTTATTGAAATTTGTTTTATTGCAGATACCGGAAATTTTTATTGTGGTTGGGTGTGCCTCAACACAGTGTGGCCGATTCGCGACCCAATGAATTCTGTCGCATTGTTTCGGAATTTGCTTTGGAATATCGCACGACCAGGGAGAGAGTTCAACAGCAAATCGAAAAGAAGGCCAATCATAGAGAAAGAAATAAGACTAGAGGCAAATTGATCGTGGATATTGCCAAATTTAAAACCAAAGAAGATAAACAAGATGCTGAATTGAAGTGAGTGGAACACTAAAGTTATGAAATAAGGAAAACACTAACTGCCAGTTCTTTGATTCAGAAACACGAAAGGAAAACAATTTTAAAATTTTTGTATGAAAAACACTCAAAAATTATTTAAAAACTGTGTGATTTTCATTAAACATAAATATAAATAGTTTTTCTTTCGCGTATCAATATCAGGTCCTTAGTCAATTTTTAGAATTTTTCGAATTGTGGAAGTTAAATATATTGAAAACTTTTAAATATTTTGGACAATTTTGAAATTTGTGCAGTTATTTTAAAACCATAGAGAAATATACATAGATTTTCTTATTTCAATTTTATTTTCCAGATCCCTATTGGGCACACCCACTGTGGATACACCCGATGGTACTTTAACCTGGCGTCGTCGACGTGCCGAAAACTTACGTTCACCAGTTTTGCGTCAAAGCGAAGAGAATTTCACCGATGGTGATGATGAAATCTTAGAGTCTTTAGTTAAAACCGCCACCAAAGCCCCCGGCACTAGAACCACACCCAGAGAACGTAAACGTACACGTCATGCTGATAGAAAATCATGTAAGTTTTATAATTTATTGACTTTTTTTTATACCTTACAAATATTTTGAACTTGGGTGATGGTTTATTTAAATACTTTTCATTTATTTTTTATTTTTACCTCACTTTAGGTTTTAATTTTTACAATACACAACACTCTCAAGATTAGTAGAAGTAAAAAAAAATACATTTATACAAAAATAAGCAAAATTTACCACTAAAATTTTTCAAAAATAAAAGAAAAATGTAAATTTTTTGTGTTACTAGATGTAGTCACAGCAGAAAAGAGATTTGAAACAAGTTTTATGATAAAAACAATTCAAATTAAATAATTATCAAACCAAAGGTTCGATTTAATTAATTCTATTTTCAAAATCAAATCAAATTAAATTTTATCTCTTAATCATTCCGTGAATGCATTCATTACGAATTAATTCATAGGCTTGATTCCTTAGTACTTCAAATGTATTCATTCCTTTGAGAATACATTCTTTGAAGAATTAATTCGTTATTGAATTATTCAAGTTTTATTTCATTCAAATCAATTACAAAATATTTTAATAAATGTATAGAATGATTCAATGATTCTTCAATTAAAATCTATTATTGTCTATATTATAATTCATGTTGTGCATGATTAAAAGCAAAACAAAAACAAATTAAATGAAGAAAAAATATTTCTATTCAATTTGTGTTAGATTTGAATTAACAAATATTTTACCATTAAAAATGAATGAATTCCTTTTGTCTAAGCCTTTGAATGAAGCTTAAGAATTTGTTTTGTCGGGTATGGATTTATGGAATGAATTGCAGAAATTTATAATTCTGAATTAAGATTTTAATGAATTAAGCTCAAATTTAATTCGAACCTCTTCTAACCAACCACCTTTCTAATACGGGTTTTCCAACAAGAGGTGTTATTTTGGAATTCAAAGTAAAAATGGAATTCGTTTAGATAAATGATCGGATGATTATTTCATAATAAAGAGAAAGGTATGCCGTTAATAATGAAAAACAACATCAGGAAAATGGACACCACGTCCACGCTTACAGGACCATATCCTTTTCATAAAATTTTCCATAACCAAATCGCAAATGTTGTCGATAGCCTCACGAATTCTATCTTTGAGATCTTGAATCGACGCTGGCCTGTTGGCGTAGACCTTATCTTTCACGTGGCCCCTAAGGAAGAAGTCGCAAGGTGTTAAATCACGAGATCTCGGTGGCCAATTTTGATCACCTCTTCGAGAGATAACACGGTCCGGAAACCTTTCCCGTAAAAGAGCAATGGTTTCGTTGCTTGTGTGGCCAAGCAACGGTGTAATGACGTTTGTGGAATGCCTGCAAGATTTTCTCAATTTTTTTTTGTGAATTTCAATAATTTCAATGCTTTGTTGAAGCGTGTAGCGTTCCATTTTTAGTAATGGTGTAGTTTCTACTTGTCAAATGTCAACGAATAAAAGCTTCAAAAGTGATAGCTACCGAAATACCGGGTGATTCAAAATAACTCCTCTTGTTGGAAAACCCCTTAGTTGCCAGTTAAAAATTTAAAATTTTAAAATTTTTGATTTCCAACAAATTTAAAATTTTTTGAAACGTTTATAACAGATTTTAAAAGTATTGGTAAATGACTGACTGGTATTTTTCAATAAATTTTAAATTGATATTTATAATTGATCTTCAATTCAGAATATTATCAATTTATTCGCTTTCCAAACTTGAAAAGACTTTCTAAATCAATTTAAAAGAAACAATCTATTTTTCCTGCTGTGATAACAATTCTCTAATTATTTGTCAATATAACTATAACTATAATCAAAATACCAGCATTACATAACAATATCTGGTTATTTTATAGCATAATGATATTTTGACAGTTTTCATACACAAATTGTTTTAACTGCTAAAAATATCGTTTTGAAAAATCCTAAACAGATATTGAGAAAATGGCTTACAGTGTTTTTATTTAAATTTCTTTAATTAAGTATTAATATTTCTTCACCTTTTTGTATTTAATTTTTTTTAATTTGTTTTCTATTTTTTATTTCCTTTTCATTTCACAACATTGGCTTCAATATCCATTGGTTACTCTCTCTCACCTTTTTAAACTGACAAATTTAAATTTTGTCTATGTTTTCATTTTAATGGAAATTTCATCATTGTATTAAAAATAACTAAAATTCATACTACTAATTCCCTTGAAAAATAAACATTTTCTTCATATTGACCCCTTGACCAACACATCTCCATTAAATAACCTCTCCCCCCCTAAAAACCAATTGGAAAATTCATTTAAATGAAGTGAAGCGTTCACGTACCCGCGAAGGATTTACAGTTGAAAGAGTTCCATCGCCATAGATTTCAGAGCGTGATACATAAATATTTCGTCTCAATTATTCATAAACACTATATTATTTTAGTTTATTTTTTTAATGGTTAGTGGATTTTGTTTTTATTCTCTATATTTTTCATATTATTGTTTGATTTTTGTTGCAATTTATTGCTTTTAAATTACTAAAATTTTGCATGAACTGTTTAATGTTTTAACTTTTTACTATTTTTCCAATTTGAAAAAAATATTTGTTTGAATTTTAATATGATTTTAAAATTTTATTATTTAAGGCATGTAAATTGTTGTGAACTTTTTAAATGAGCACCAATCACAGTAGTTGATAAAAGTGTACTTTTTGTTGATACTATTTCACGTTCAAAAGTACCGTAGCACATATTCCCTCGAATCATTTGATACTTTCAAAAATAATAAATATTTTCTATAGAAATTTTTGTATTTTCTATAGGAAATCTTGTATATAACAGTATAACAGTATTTCCTATAGAACCCTATTCGTATATAACACTATTTTCTATAGGAAATCTTGTGTATAACACTATTTTCTATAGGATATCTTGTGTATAACAGTATTTTCTATGGGAAATCTTGTGTATAACAGTATTTTCTATAGGAAATCTTGTGTGTAACAGTATTTTCTATGGGAAATCTTGCGTATAACAGTATTTTCTATAGGAAATCTTATGTATAACAGTATTTTCTATAGGAAATCTTGTGTGTAATAGTATTTTCTATGGGAAATCTTCTGTATAACAGTATTTCCTATAGGAAATCTTATGTATAATGTGTCGATTATGGATGGCAACCGAACATCAGTTGTGTTGTCAGTTGCCTAAATGGTATTACAGATGGCAACTGGCAGCTATCATTTCAGTTGCCAAACTGGCAACCAGAAATTTGTGGTTGCCCTCTGGCAACGCAACTGAAGTTCGGTTGCCATCCATAATCGACCCATAACAGTATTTTCTATAGGAAATCTTGTGTATAACAGTATTTTCTATGGGAAATCTTGTGTATAAAAGTATTTTCTATAGGAAATCTTGTGTATAACACTATTTTCTATAGGAGATCTTGTGTATAACAGTATTTTCTATAGGAAATCTTGTGTAAAACACTATTTTCTATAGGAAATCTTGTGTATAAAAGTATTTTTTGTAGGAAATCTTGTGTATAAAACTATTTTCTATAGAAAATCTTCTGTATAAGACTATTTTCTATAGGAAATCTTGTGTATAACAGTATTTTCTATAGGAGATTTTGTGTATAACACTATTTTCTATAGGAAATCTTGTGTATAACAGTACTTTCTATGGGAAATCTTGTGTATAACAGTATTTTTTATAGGACATCTTGTGTATAACAGTATTTTCTATGGAAAATTTTGTGTATAACAGTATTTTCTATGGGAAATCTTGTGTATAACAGTATTTTCTATGGGAAATCCTGTGTGTAGCAGTATTTTCTATGGGAAATCTTGTGTATAACAGTATTTTCTATAGGAAATCTTGTGTATAACAGTATTTTCTATAGAAAAGCTTGTGTATAACACTATTTTCTGTAGGAAATCTTGTGTATAACACTATTTTCTATAGGAAATCTTGTGTATAACACTATTTTCTATAGGAAATCTTGTGTATAACAGTATTTTTTATAGGACATCTTGTGTATAACAGTATTTTCTATGGGAAATATTGTGTGTAACAGTATTTTCTATGGGAAATCTTGTGTATAACAGTATTTTCTATAGGAAATATTGTGTATAATAGTATTTTCTATGGGAAATATTGTGTATAACAGTATTTTCTATGGGAAATCTTGTGTGTAACAGTATTTTCTATGGGAAATCTTGTGTATAACAGTATTTTCTATAGGAAAGCTTGTGTATAACAGTATTTTGTATAAGAAATCTTGTGTATAATAGTATTTTCTATAGGAAATCTTATGTATAACAGTATTTACTATAGGAAATCTTGTGTATAACAGTATTTTCTATGGAAAATCTTGTGTATATCAGTATTTTCTATAGGAAATATTGTGTATAACAGTATTTTCTATAGGAAATCTTGTGTATAACAACGTTTTCTATGGGAAATCTTGTGTGTAACAGTATTTTCTATAGGAAATCTGGTGCATAACAGTATTATCTATGGGAAATCTTGTGTATAACAGTATTTACTATAGGAAATCTTGTGTATAACAGTATTTTCTATGGGAAATCTTGTGTATAACAGTATTTTCTATAGGAAATATTGTGTATAACAGTATTTTCTATGGGAAATCTTGTGTGTAACAGTATTTTCTATGGGAAATCTTGTGTATAACAGTATTTTCTATAGGAAAGCTTGTGTATAACAGTATTTTGTATAAGAAATCTTGTGTATAATAGTATTTTCTATAGGAAATCTTATGTATAACAGTATTTACTATAGGAAATCTTGTGTATAACAGTATTTTCTATGGAAAATCTTGTGTATATCAGTATTTTCTATAGGAAAGCTTGTGTATAACACTATTTTCTGTAGGAAATCTTGTGTATAACAGTATTTTCTATGGGAAATCTTGTGTATAACAGTATTTGCTAAAGGAAATCTTGTGTATAACAGTATTTTCCATAGGAAATCTTGTGTATAACAGTATCTTTTATAGGACATTTTGTGTATAACTGTATTTTCTATGGGAAATCTTGTGTGTAACAGTATTTTCTATGGGAAATATAGTGTGTAACAGTATTTTCTATGGGAAATCTTGTGTATAACAGTATTTTCTATAGGAAATCTTATGTATAACAGTATTTTGTATAAGAAATCTTGTGTATAATAGTATTTTCTATAGGAAATCTTATGTATAACAGTATTTACTATAGGAAATCTTGTGTATAACAGTATTTTCTATGGAAAATCTTGTGTATATCAGTATTTTCTATTGGAAAGTTTGTGTATAACACTATTTTCTGTAGGAAATCTTGTGTATAACAGTATTTTCTATGGGAAATCTTGTGTATAACAGTATTTGCTATAGGAAATCTTGTGTATAACAGTATTTTCCATAGGAAATCTTGTGTACAACAGTATCTTTTATAGGACATCTTGTGTATAACTGTATTTTCTATGGGAAATCTTGTGTGTAACAGTATTTTCTATGGGAAATATAGTGTGTAACAGTATTTTCTATAGGAAATATTGTGTATAATAGTATTTTCTATGGGAAATATTGTGTATAACAGTATTTTCTATGGGAAATCTTGTGTGTAACAGTATTTTCTATGGGAAATCTTGTGTATAACAGTATTTTCTATAGGAAAGCTTGTGTATAACAGTATTTTGTATAAGAAATCTTGTGTATAATAGTATTTTCTATAGGAAATCTTATGTATAACAGTATTTACTATAGGAAATCTTGTGTATAACAGTATTTTCTATGGAAAATCTTGTGTATATCAGTATTTTCTATAGGAAAGCTTGTGTATAACACTATTTTCTGTAGGAAATCTTGTGTATAACAGTATTTTCTATGGGAAATCTTGTGTATAACAGTATTTGCTATAGGAAATCTTGTGTATAACAGTATTTTCCATAGGAAATCTTGTGTATAACAGTATCTTTTATAGGACATCTTGTGTATAACTGTATTTTCTATGGGAAATCTTGTGTGTAACAGTATTTTCTATGGGAAATCTTGTGTATAACAGTAGTTTCTATAGGAAATCTTGTGTATAATAGTATTTTCCATAGGAAATTTTATGTATAACAGTATTTCTATAGGAAATCTTGTGTATAACAGTATTTTCTATGGGAAAACTTGTGTAGACCAGTATTTTCTGTAGGAAATCTTGTGTATAACAGTATTATCTATAGGAAATGTTGTGTATAACACTATTTTCTATGGGAAATCTTGTGTATAACAGTATTATCTATAGGAAATCTTGTGTATAACACTATTTTCTACAGGAAAACTTGGGTATAACAGTATTTTCTCTGGGAAATTTTGTGTATAACAGTATTTTCTATGGGAAATCTTGTGTATAACAGTATTTTCTATAGGAAATCTTGTGTATAACAATGCTTTCTATAGGATATCTTGTGTATAACACTATTTTCTATAGGAAATCTTGTGTATAACAGTATTTTCTATGGGAAATCTTGTATTTAACACTATTTTCTATAGCAAATCTTGTGTATAACAGTATTTTCTATGGGAAATCTTGTGTAGACCAGTATTTTCTGTAGGAAATCTTGTGTATAACAGTATTTCTATAGGAAATCTTGTGTACAACAGTGCTTTCTATAGGAAATTTTGTGTATAACAGTATTTTATATGGGAAATCTTGTGTGTAACAGTAATTTCTATGGGAAATCTTGTGTATATTAGTATTTTCTATAGGAAAGCCAGTGTATAACACTATTTTCTGTAGGAAATCTTGTGTATAACAGTATTTTCTATGGGAAATCTTGTGTTTAACACTATTTTCTATAGGAAATCTTGTGTATAACAGTATTTTCTATGGGAAATCTTGTGTAGACCAGTATTTTCTGTAGGAAATCTTGTGTATAACAGTATTTCTATAGGAAATCTTGTGTATAACAGTGCTTTCTATAGGAAATTTTGTGTATAACACTATTTTCTATAGGAAATCTTGTGTATAACAGTATTTTCTATGGGAAATCTTGTGTGTAACAGTAATTTCTATGGGAAATCTTGTGTATATCAGTATTTTCTATAGGAAAGCCAGTGTATAACACTATTTTCTGTAGGAAATCTTGTGTATAAAACTATTTTCTATAGAAAATCTTCTGTATAAGACTATTTTCTATAGGAAATCTTGTGTATAACAGTATTTTCTATAGGAGATTTTGTGTATAACACTATTTTCTATAGGAAATCTTGTGTATAACAGTACTTTCTATGGGAAATCTTGTGTATAACAGTATTTTTTATAGGACATCTTGTGTATAACAGTATTTTCTATGGAAAATTTTGTGTATAACAGTATTTTCTATGGGAAATCTTGTGTATAACAGTATTTTCTATGGGAAATCCTGTGTGTAGCAGTATTTTCTATGGGAAATCTTGTGTATAACAGTATTTTCTATAGGAAATCTTGTGTATAACAGTATTTTCTATAGAAAAGCTTGTGTATAACACTATTTTCTGTAGGAAATCTTGTGTATAACACTATTTTCTATAGGAAATCTTGTGTATAACACTATTTTCTATAGGAAATCTTGTGTATAACAGTATTTTTTATAGGACATCTTGTGTATAACAGTATTTTCTATGGGAAATATTGTGTGTAACAGTATTTTCTATGGGAAATCTTGTGTATAACAGTATTTTCTATAGGAAATATTGTGTATAATAGTATTTTCTATGGGAAATATTGTGTATAACAGTATTTTCTATGGGAAATCTTGTGTGTAACAGTATTTTCTATGGGAAATCTTGTGTATAACAGTATTTTCTATAGGAAAGCTTGTGTATAACAGTATTTTGTATAAGAAATCTTGTGTATAATAGTATTTTCTATAGGAAATCTTATGTATAACAGTATTTACTATAGGAAATCTTGTGTATAACAGTATTTTCTATGGAAAATCTTGTGTATATCAGTATTTTCTATAGGAAAGCTTGTGTATAACACTATTTTCTGTAGGAAATCTTGTGTATAACAGTATTTTCTATGGGAAATCTTGTGTATAACAGTATTTTCTATAGGAAATATTGTGTATAACAGTATTTTCTATAGGAAATCTTGTGTATAATAGTATTTTCTATAGGAAATCTTGTGTATAACAACGTTTTCTATGGGAAATCTTGTGTGTAACAGTATTTTCTATAGGAAATCTGGTGTATAACAGTATTATCTATGGGAAATCTTGTGTATAACAGTATTTACTATAGGAAATCTTGTGTATAACAGTATTTTCTATGGGAAATCTTGTGTATAACAGTATTTTCTATAGGAAATATTGTGTATAACAGTATTTTCTATGGGAAATATAGTGTGTAACAGTATTTTCTATGGGAAATCTTGTGTATAACAGTATTTTCTATAGGAAATCTTATGTATAACAGTATTTTGTATAAGAAATCTTGTGTATAATAGTATTTTCTATAGGAAATCTTATGTATAACAGTATTTACTATAGGAAATCTTGTGTATAACAGTATTTTCTATGGAAAATCTTGTGTATATCAGTATTTTCTATAGGAAAGCTTGTGTATAACACTATTTTTTGTAGGAAATCTTGTGTATAACAGTATTTTCTATGGGAAATCTTGTGTATAACAGTATTTGCTATAGGAAATCTTGTGTATAACAGTATTTTCCATAGGAAATCTTGTGTATAACAGTATCTTTTATAGGACATCTTGTGTATAACTGTATTTTCTATGGGAAATCTTGTGTGTAACAGTATTTTCTATGGGAAATATAGTGTGTAACAGTATTTTCTATGGGAAATCTTGTGTATAACAGTATTTTCTATAGGAAATCTTATGTATAACAGTATTTTGTATAAGAAATCTTGTGTATAATAGTATTTTCTATAGGAAATCTTATGTATAACAGTATTTACTATAGGAAATCTTGTGTATAACAGTATTTTCTATGGAAAATCTTGTGTATATCAGTATTTTCTATAGGAAAGCTTGTGTATAACACTATTTTCTGTAGGAAATCTTGTGTATAACAGTATTTTCTATGGGAAATCTTGTGTATAACAGTATTTGCTATAGGAAATCTTGTGTATAACAGTATTTTCCATAGGAAATCTTGTGTACAACAGTATCTTTTATAGGACATCTTGTGTATAACTGTATTTTCTATGGGAAATCTTGTGTGTAACAGTATTTTCTATGGGAAATATAGTGTGTAACAGTATTTTCTATGGGAAATCTTGTGTATAACAGTATTTTCTATAGGAAATCTTATGTATAACAGTATTTACTATAGGAAATCTTGTGTATAACAGTATTTTCTATGGAAAATCTTGTGTATATCAGTATTTTCTATAGGAAAGCTTGTGTATAACACTATTTTCTGTAGGAAATCTTGTGTATAACAGTATTTTCTATGGGAAATCTTGTGTATAACAGTATTTGCTATAGGAAATCTTGTGTATAACAGTATTTTCCATAGGAAATCTTGTGTATAACAGTATCTTTTATAGGACATCTTGTGTATAACTGTATTTTCTATGGGAAATCTTGTGTGTAACAGTATTTTCTATGGGAAATCTTGTGTATAACAGTAGTTTCTATAGGAAATCTTGTGTATAATAGTATTTTCCATAGGAAATTTTATGTATAACAGTATTTCTATAGGAAATCTTGTGTATAACAGTATTTTCTATGGGAAAACTTGTGTAGACCAGTATTTTCTGTAGGAAATCTTGTGTATAACAGTATTATCTATAGGAAATGTTGTGTATAACACTATTTTCTATGGGAAATCTTGTGTATAACAGTATTATCTATAGGAAATCTTGTGTATAACACTATTTTCTACAGGAAAACTTGAGTATAACAGTATTTTCTCTGGGAAATTTTGTGTATAACAGTATTTTCTATGGGAAATCTTGTGTATAACAATGCTTTCTATAGGATATCTTGTGTATAACACTATTTTCTATAGGAAATCTTGTGTATAACAGTATTTTCTATGGGAAATCTTGTGTTTAACACTATTTTCTATAGCAAATCTTGTGTATAACAGTATTTTCTATGGGAAATCTTGTGTAGACCAGTATTTTCTGTAGGAAATCTTGTGTATAACAGTATTTCTATAGGAAATCTTGTGTACAACAGTGCTTTCTATAGGAAATTTTGTGTATAACAGTATTTTATATGGGAAATCTTGTGTGTAACAGTAATTTCTATGGGAAATCTTGTGTATATTAGTATTTTCTATAGGAAAGCCAGTGTATAACACTATTTTCTGTAGGAAATCTTGTGTATAACAGTATTTTCTATGGGAAATCTTGTGTTTAACACTATTTTCTATAGGAAATCTTGTGTATAACAGTATTTTCTATGGGAAATCTTGTGTAGACCAGTATTTTCTGTAGGAAATCTTGTGTATAACAGTATTTCTATAGGAAATCTTGTGTATAACAGTGCTTTCTATAGGAAATTTTGTGTATAACACTATTTTCTATAGGAAATCTTGTGTATAACAGTATTTTCTATGGGAAATCTTGTGTGTAACAGTAATTTCTATGGGAAATCTTGTGTATATCAGTATTTTCTATAGGAAAGCCAGTGTATAACACTATTTTCTGTAGGAAATCTTGTGTATAACAGTATTTTCTATGGGAAATCTTGTGTATAACAGTATTTTCTATAGGAAATCTTTTGTATAACAGTATTTTTTATAGGACATCTTGTGTATAACAGTATTTTCTATAGGAAATCTTATGTATAACAGTATTTTCTATAGGAAATATTGTGTATAACACTATTTTCTGTAGGAAATCTTGTGTATAACAGTATTTTCTATGGGAAATCTTGTGTATAACAGTATTTTCTATGGAAAAACTTTTATATATCAGTATTTTCTACAGGAAAGCTTGTGTGTAAGACTATTTTCTATAGGAAATCTTGTGTATAACACTATTTTCTATAGGAAATCTTGTGTATAATGGTTTTTTTATGGGAAATCTTGTGTATATCAGTATTTTCTATAGGAAAGCTTGTGTATAACACTATTTTCTGTAGGAAATCTTATGTACAACAGTATTTTTTATAGGACATCTTGTGTATAACAGTATTTTCTATAGAAATCTTGTGTATATCAGTATTTTCTATAGAAATCTTGTGTATATCAGTATTTTCTATAGGAAAGCTTGTGTATAACACTATTTTCTGTAGGAAATCTTGTGTATAACAGTATTTTCTATAGAAATCTTGTGTATAACAGTATTTTTTATAGGAAATCTTGTGTGTATCAGTATTTTCTATGGGAAATCTTGTGTGTAACAGTATTTTCTATGGGAAATCTTGTGTATAACAGTATTTTCTATAGGCAATCTTATGTATAACAGTATTTTCTATAGGAAATCTTGTGTATAATGGTTTTTTTTATGGGAAATCTTGTGTATTTTCTATAGGAAAGCTTGTGTATAACACTATTTTCTGTAGGAAATCTTGTGTACAACAGTATTTTTTATAGGACATCTTGTGTATAACAGTATTTTCTATAGAAATCTTGTGTATATCAGTATTTTCTATAGGAAATCTTGTGTATATCAGTATTTTCTATGGGAAATCTTGTGTATAACACAATTTGCTATAGGAAATCTTGTGTATAACAGTATTTTCTATGGAAAATCTTGTGTACAACAGTATTTTCTCTAGGAAATCATGTGTATAACAGTATTTTCTATAGGAAATCTTGTGTATAACAGTATATTCTGTGGAAAATCTTGTGTATATCAGTATTTTCTATAGGAAATCTTGTGTATAACACTATTTTCTATAGGAAATCTTGTGTATAACAGTATTTTCTATAGGAAATCTTGTGTATAACACTATTTTCTATAGGATATCTTGTGTATAACAGTATTTTCTATTTGAAATCTTGTGTATAATAGTATTTTCTATAGGAAATCTTGTGTGTAACAGTATTTTCTATGGGAAATCTTGTGTATAACAGTATTTTCTATAGGAAATCTTGTGTATAACAACGTTTTCTATGGGAAATCTTGTGTGTAACAGTATTTTCTATAGGAAATCTGGTGTATAACAGTATTTTCTATAGGAAATCTTGTGTATAACAGTATTTTCTATAGGAAATCTTGTGTATAACAGTATTTTCTATAGGAAATCTTGTGTATAACAGTATTTTCTATAGGAAATCTTGTGTATAATAGTATTTTCTATAGGAAATCTTGTGTATAACACGATTTTCTATGGAAAATCTTGTGTATATCAGTATTTTCTATAGGAAATCTTGTGTATAATAGTATTTTCTATAGGAAATCTTGTGTATAACACTATTTTCTATGGAAAATCTTGTGTATATCAGTATTTTCTATAGGAAGTCTTGTGTATAACAGTATAGGAAACAGTTATAGGAAATCTTGTGTATAACAGTGCTTTCTATAGGAAATCTTGTGTATAGCAGTATTTTCTATAGGAAATCTTGTGTATAACAGTGCTTTCTATAGGAAATCTTGTGTATAACACTATTTTCTATAGGAAATCTTGTGTATAACAGTATTTTCTATGGGAAATCTTGTGTATATCAGTATTTTCTATAGGAAATCTTGTGTATAACACTATTTTCTATAGGAAATCTTATGTATAACACTATTTTCTATAGGATATCTTGTGTATAACAGTATTTTCTATGGGAAATCTTGTGTATAACAGTATTTTCTATAGGAAATCTTGTGTGTAACAGTATTTTCTATGGGAAATCTTGTGTATAACAGTATTTTCTATAGGAAATCTTGTGTATAACAGTATTTTCTAAAGGAAATCTTGTGTATATCAGTATTTTCTATAGGAAATCTTATGTATAACAGTATTTTCTATAGGAAATCTTGTGTATAACACTATTTTCTATAGGAAATCTTGTGTATAACAGTATTTTCTATTTGAAATCTTGTGTATAATAGTATTTTCTATAGGAAATCTTGTGTATAACACTATTTTCTATGGAAAATCTTGTGTATATCAGTATTTTCTATAGGAAATCTTGTGTATAACAACGTTTTCTATGGGAAATCTTGTGTGTAACAGTATTTTCTGTGGGAAATCTTGTGTATAACAGTATTTTCTATAGGAAATCTTGTGTATAACAACGTTTTCTATGGGAAATCTTGTGTGTAACAGTATTTTCTATAGAAAATCTTGTGTATAACACTATTTTATATAGGATATCTTGTGTATAACAGTATTTTCTATAGGAAATCTTGTGTATAACAACGTTTTCTATGGGAAATCTTGTGTGTAACAGTATTTTCTGTGGGAAATCTTGTGTATAACAGTATTTTCTATAGGAAATCTTGTGTATAACAACGTTTTCTATGGGAAATCTTGTGTGTAACAGTATTTTCTATAGGAAATCTGGTGTATAACAGTATTATCTATGGGAAATCTTGTGTATAACAGTATTTTCTATAGGAAATCTTGTGTATAACAGTATTTTCTATAGGAAATCTCGTGTATAACACTATTTTCTATGGGAAATCTTGTGTATAAAAGTATTTTCTATAGGAAATCTTGTGTATAATAGTATTTTCTATACGAAATCTTGTGTATAACACTATTTTCTATGGAAAATCTTGTGTATATCAGTATTTTCTATAGGAAATCTTGTGTATAACAGTATAGGAAACAGTTATAGGAAATCTTGTGTATAGCAGTATTTTCTATAGGAAATCTTGTGTATAACAGTGCTTTCTATAGGAAATCTTGTGTATAACAGTATTTTCTATGGGAAATCTTGTGTATAACAGTATTTTCTATAGGAAATCATGTGTATAACAGTATTTTCTATAGGAAATCTTGTGTATAACAGTGCTTTCTATAGGAAATCTTGTGTATAACACTATTTTCTATGGGAAATCTTGTGTATATCAGTATTTTCTATAGGAAATCTTGTGTATAACACTATTTTCTATAGGATATCTTGTGTATAACAGTATTTTCTATGGGAAATCTTGTGTATAACAGTATTTTCTATAGGAAATCTTATGTATAACAGTATTTTCTATGGGAAATCATGTGTATAACAGTATTTTCTATGGGAAATCTTGTGTGTAACAGTATTTTCTATAGGAAATCTTATGTATAACAGTATTTTCTATAGGAAATCTTGTGTGTAACAGTATTTTCTATGGGAAATCTTGTGTGTAACAGTATTTTCTATAGGAAATCTTATGTATAACACTACTTTCTATACGAAATCTTGTGTATAACAGTATTTTCTATAGGAAATCTTATGTATAACACTATTTTCTATAGAAAATTTTGTGTATAACAGTATTTTCTATAGGAAATCTTGTGTATAACAGTATTTTCTATAGGAAATCTTGTGTATAACACTATTTTCTATAAGAAATCTTGTGTATAACAGTATTTTCTATGGGAAATCTTGTGTATAACAGTATTTTCTGTAGGAAATCTTGTGTATAACAGTATTTTCTATAGGAAATCTTGTGTATAACAGTATTTTCTATAGGAAATCTTGTGTATGACAGTATTTTCTATAGGAAATCTTGTGTATAACAGTATTTTCTATAGGAAATCATGTGTATAACAGTATTTTCTATAGGAAATCTTGTGTATAACAGTGCTTTCTATAGGAAATCTTGTGTATAACACTATTTTCTATAGGAAATCTTGTGTATACCAGTATTTTCTATGGGAAATCTTGTGTATAACAGTATTTTCTATAGGAAATCATGTGTATAACAGTATTTTCTATAGGAAATCTTGTGTATAACACTATTTTCTATAGGAAATCTTGTGTATAACAGTACTTTCTATGGGAAATCTTGTGTATAACAGTATTTTCTGTGGGAAATCTTGTGTATAACACTATTTTCTATAGGAAATCTTGTGTATAACACTATTTTCTATAGGAGATCTTGTGTATAACAGTATTTTTTGTAGGAAATCTTGTGTATAAAACTATTTTCTATAGGAAATCTTCTGTATAAGACTATTTTCTATAGGAAATCTTGTGTATAACAGTATTTTCTATAGGAGATTTTGTGTATAACACTATTTTCTACAGGAAATCTTGTGTATAACAGTACTTTCTATGGGAAATCTTGTGTATAACAGTATTTTTTATAGGACATCTTGTGTATAACAGTATTTTCTATGGAAAATTTTGTGTATAACAGTATATTCTATGGGAAATCTTGTGTAGACCAGTATTTTCTATAGAAAATTTTGTGTATAACAGTGCTTTCTATAGGAAATCTTGTGTATAACACTATTTTCTATAGGAAATCTTGTGTAGAACAGTATTTTCTATAGGACATCTTGTGTATAACACTATTTTCTATAGGAAATCTTGTGTATAACAGTATTTTCTATGGGAAATCTTGTGTATAACAGTATTTTCTAAAGGAAATCTTGTGTATAACAACATTTTCTATGGGAAATCTTGTGTAGAACAGTATTTTCTATAGGAAATCTTGTGTATAACAACATTTTCTATGGGAAATCTTGTGTAGAACAGTATTTTCTATAGGAAATCTCGTGTGTAACAGTATTTTCTATAGGAAATCTTGTGTATAACAGTATTTTCTATAGGAAATCTTGTGTATAACAGTATTTTCTAAAGGAAATCTTGTGTATAACAACATTTTCTATGGGAAATCTTGTGTAGAACAGTATTTTCTATAGGAAATCTTGTGTATAACAACATTTTCTATGGGAAATCTTGTGTAGAACAGTATTTTCTATAGGAAATCTTGTGTGTAACAGTATTTTCTATGGGAAATCTTGTGTATAACAGTATAGGAAACAGTTATAGGAAATCTTGTGTATAACAGTGCTTTCTATAGGAAATCTTGTGTATAACACTATTTTCTATAGGAAATCTTGTGTATAACACTACTTTCTATAGGAAATCTTGTGTATAACTCTATTTTCTATAGGAAATCTTGTGTATAACAGTATTTTCTATAGGAAATCTTGTGTATAACAGTATAGGAAACAGTTATAGGAAATCTTGTGTATAACAGTGCTTTCTATAGGAAATCTTGTGTATAGCAGTATTTTCTATAGGAAATCTTATGTATAGCAGTATTTTCTATAGGAAATCATGTGTATAACAGTATTTTCTATAGGAAATCTTGTGTATAACAGTGCTTTCTATAGGAAATCTTGTGTATAACACTATTTTCTATAGGAAATCTTGTGTATAACTCTATTTTCTATAGGAAATCTTGTGTATAACAGTATTTTCTATAGGAAATCTTGTGTATAACAGTATTATCTATGGGAAATTTTGTGTATAACAGTATTTTCTATGGGAAATCTTGTGTATAACAGTATTTTCTATAGGATTCTTATGTATAACAGTATTTTCTATAGGAAATCTTGTGTATAACAGTATAGGAAACAGTTATAGGAAATCTTGTGTATAACAGTGCTTTCTATAGGAAATCTTGTGTATAACAGTATTTTCTATAGGAAATCTTATGTATAGCAGTATTTTCTATAGGAAATCATGTGTATAACAGTATTTTCTATAGGAAATCTTGTGTATAACAGTGCTTTCTATAGGAAATCTTGTGTATAACACTATTTTCTATTTGAAATCTTGTGTATAATAGTATTTTCTATAGGAAATCTTGTGTATAACACTATTTTCTATGGAAAATCTTGTGTATAAAACTATTTTCTATAGGAAATCTTGTGTATAACAGTATAGGAAACAGTTATAGGAAATCTTGTGTATAACAGTGCTTTCTATAGGAAATCTTGTGTATAGCAGTATTTTCTATAGGAAATCTTGTGTATAACAGTATTTTCTATAGGAAATCTTGTGTATAACACTATTTTCTATGGGAAATCTTGTGTATAACAGTATTTTTTATAGGAAATCTTGTGTATAACACTATTTTCTATAGGAAATCTTGTGTATAACAGTATTTTCTATAGGAAATCTTGTGTGTAACAGTATTTTCTATGGGAAATCTTGTGTATAACAGTATAGGAAACAGTTATAGGAAATCTTGTGTATAACAGTGCTTTCTATAGGAAATCTTAAGTATAACACTATTTTCTATAGGAAATCTTGTGTATAACACTACTTTCTATAGGAAATCTTGTGTATAACTCTATTTTCTATAGGAAATCTTGTGTATAACAGTATTTTCTATAGGAAATCTTGTGTATAACAGTATAGGAAACAGTTATAGGAAATCTTGTGTATAACAGTGCTTTCTATAGGAAATCTTGTGTATAGCAGTATTTTCTATAGGAAATCTTATGTATAGCAGTATTTTCTATAGGAAATCATGTGTATAACAGTATTTTCTATAGGAAATCTTGTGTATAACAGTGCTTTCTATAGGAAATCTTGTGTATAACACTATTTTCTATAGGAAATCTTGTGTATAACTCTATTTTCTATAGGAAATCTTGTGTATAACAGTATTTTCTATAGGAAATCTTGTGTATAACAGTATTATCTATGGGAAATTTTGTGTATAACAGTATTTTCTATGGGAAATCTTGTGTATAACAGTATTTTCTATAGGATTCTTATGTATAACAGTATTTTCTATAGGAAATCTTGTGTATAACAGTATAGGAAACAGTTATAGGAAATCTTGTGTATAACAGTGCTTTCTATAGGAAATCTTGTGTATAACAGTATTTTCTATAGGAAATCTTATGTATAGCAGTATTTTCTATAGGAAATCATGTGTATAACAGTATTTTCTATAGGAAATCTTGTGTATAACAGTGCTTTCTATAGGAAATCTTGTGTATAACACTATTTTCTATAGGAAATCTTGTGTATAACACTATTTTCTATAGGAAATCTTGTGTATAACTCTATTTTCTATAGGAAATCTTGTGTATAACACTATTTTCTATTTGAAATCTTGTGTATAATAGTATTTTCTATAGGAAATCTTGTGTATAACACTATTTTCTATGGAAAATCTTGTGTATAAAACTATTTTCTATAGGAAATCTTGTGTATAACAGTATAGGAAACAGTTATAGGAAATCTTGTGTATAACAGTGCTTTCTATAGGAAATCTTGTGTATAGCAGTATTTTCTATAGGAAATCTTGTGTATAACAGTATTTTCTATAGGAAATCTTGTGTATAACACTATTTTCTATGGGAAATCTTGTGTATAACAGTATTTTTTATAGGAAATCTTGTGTATAACACTATTTTCTATAGGAAATCTTGTGTATAACAGTGCTTTCTATAGGAAATCTTGTGTATAACACTATTTTCTATAGGAAATCTTGTGTATAACTCTATTTTCTATAGGAAATCTTGTGTATAACAGTATTTTCTATAGGAAATCTTGTGTATAACAGTATTATCTATGGGAAATTTTGTGTATAACAGTATTTTCTATGGGAAATCTTGTGTATAACAGTATTTTCTATAGGATTCTTATGTATAACAGTATTTTCTATAGGAAATCTTGTGTATAACAGTATAGGAAACAGTTATAGGAAATCTTGTGTATAACAGTGCTTTCTATAGGAAATCTTGTGTATAACAGTATTTTCTATAGGAAATCTTATGTATAGCAGTATTTTCTATAGGAAATCATGTGTATAACAGTATTTTCTATAGGAAATCTTGTGTATAACAGTGCTTTCTATAGGAAATCTTGTGTATAACACTATTTTCTATTTGAAATCTTGTGTATAATAGTATTTTCTATAGGAAATCTTGTGTATAACACTATTTTCTATGGAAAATCTTGTGTATAAAACTATTTTCTATAGGAAATCTTGTGTATAACAGTATAGGAAACAGTTATAGGAAATCTTGTGTATAACAGTGCTTTCTATAGGAAATCTTGTGTATAGCAGTATTTTCTATAGGAAATCTTGTGTATAACAGTATTTTCTATAGGAAATCTTGTGTATAACACTATTTTCTATGGGAAATCTTGTGTATAACAGTATTTTTTATAGGAAATCTTGTGTATAACACTATTTTCTATAGGAAATCTTGTGTATAACAGTATTTTCTATAGGAAATCTTGTGTGTAACAGTATATTCTATGGGAAATCTTGTGTATAACAGTATAGGAAACAGTTATAGGAAATCTTGTGTATAACAGTGCTTTCTATAGGAAATCTTAAGTATAACACTATTTTCTATAGGAAATCTTGTGTATAACACTACTTTCTATAGGAAATCTTGTGTATAACTCTATTTTCTATAGGAAATCTTGTGTATAACAGTATTTTCTATAGGAAATCTTGTGTATAACAGTATAGGAAACAGTTATAGGAAATCTTGTGTATAACAGTGCTTTCTATAGGAAATCTTGTGTATAGCAGTATTTTCTATAGGAAATCTTATGTATAGCAGTATTTTCTATAGGAAATCATGTGTATAACAGTATTTTCTATAGGAAATCTTGTGTATAACAGTGCTTTCTATAGGAAATCTTGTGTATAACACTATTTTCTATAGGAAATCTTGTGTATAACTCTATTTTCTATAGGAAATCTTGTGTATAACAGTATTTTCTATAGGAAATCTTGTGTATAACAGTATTATCTATGGGAAATTTTGTGTATAACAGTATTTTCTATGGGAAATCTTGTGTATAACAGTATTTTCTATAGGATTCTTATGTATAACAGTATTTTCTATAGGAAATCTTGTGTATAACAGTATAGGAAACAGTTATAGGAAATCTTGTGTATAACAGTGCTTTCTATAGGAAATCTTGTGTATAACAGTATTTTCTATAGGAAATCTTATGTATAGCAGTATTTTCTATAGGAAATCATGTGTATAACAGTATTTTCTATAGGAAATCTTGTGTATAACAGTGCTTTCTATAGGAAATCTTGTGTATAACACTATTTTCTATAGGAAATCTTGTGTATAACACTATTTTCTATAGGAAATCTTGTGTATAACTCTATTTTCTATAGGAAATCTTGTGTATAACACTATTTTCTATTTGAAATCTTGTGTATAATAGTATTTTCTATAGGAAATCTTGTGTATAACACTATTTTCTATGGAAAATCTTGTGTATAAAACTATTTTCTATAGGAAATCTTGTGTATAACAGTATAGGAAACAGTTATAGGAAATCTTGTGTATAACAGTGCTTTCTATAGGAAATCTTGTGTATAGCAGTATTTTCTATAGGAAATCTTGTGTATAACAGTATTTTCTATAGGAAATCTTGTGTATAACACTATTTTCTATGGGAAATCTTGTGTATAACAGTATTTTTTATAGGAAATCTTGTGTATAACACTATTTTCTATAGGAAATCTTGTGTATAACAGTATTTTCTATAGGAAATCTTGTGTATAACAGTATCTTCTATAGGAAATCTTGTGTATAACAGTGCTTTCTATAGGAAATATTGTGTATAACACTATTTTCTATAGGAAATCTTGTGTATAACAGTATTTTCTATAGGAAATCATGTGTATAACAGTATTTTCTATAAGAAATCTTGTGTATAACACTATTTTCTATAGGAAATCTTGTGTATAACAGTATTTTCTATAAGAAATCATGTGTATAACAGTATTTTTTATAGGAAATCTTGTGTATAACACTATTTTCTATAGGAAATCTTGTGTATAACAGTATTTTCTATGGGAAATCTTGTGTATAACAGTATTTTCTCTAGGAAATCATGTGTATAACAGTATTTTCTATAGGAAATCTTGTGTATAACAGTATTTTCTATGGGAAATCTTGTGTATAACAGTATTTTCTATAGGAAATCTTGTGTATAACAGTATTTTCTATAGGAAGTCTTGTGTATAACAGTGCTTTCTATAGGAAATCTTGTGTATAACACTATTTTCTATAGGAAATCTTGTGTATAACAGTATTTTCTATAGGAAATCTTGTGTATAACAGTATTTTCTATGGGAAATCTTGTGTATAAAAGTATTTTTTATAGGAAATCTTGTGTATAACACTATTTTCTATAGGAAATCTTGTGTATAACAGTATTTTCTATGGGAAATCTTGTGTATAACAGTATTTTCTATGGGAAATCTTGTGTATAACAGTATTTTCTATAGGAAGTCTTGTGTATAACAGTGCTTTCTATAGGAAATCTTGTGTATAACACTATTTTCTATAGGAAATCTTGTGTATAACAGTATTTTCAATAGGAAATCTTGTGTATAACAGTATTTTTTATAGGAAATCATGTGTATAACAGTATTTTCTATAGAAAATCTTGTGTATAACAGTATTTTCTATGGGAAATCTTGTGTATAACAGTATTTTCTATGGGAAATCTTGTGTATAACAGTATTTTCTATAGGAAGTCTTGTGTATAACAGTGCTTTCTATAGGAAATCTTGTGTATAACACTATTTTCTATAGGAAATCTTGTGTATAACAGTATTTTCTATAGGAAATCTTGTGTATAACAGTATTTTCTATGGGAAATCTTGTGTATAACAGTATTTTTTATAGGAAATCTTGTGTATAACACTATTTTCTATAGGAAATCTTGTGTATAACAGTATTTTCTATAGGAAATCTTGTGTATAACAGTATTTTCTATAGGAAATCTTGTGTATAACAGTGCTTTCTATAGGAAATCTTGTGTATAACACTATTTTCTATAGGAAATCTTGTGTATAACAGTATTTTCTATAGGAAATCTTGTGTATAACAGTATTTTCTATGGGAAATCTTGTGTATAACAGTATTTTCTATAGGAAATCTTGGTTAGAATAGAAAATTTTGTGTATAACAGTATTTCCTATAGGAAATCTTGAGTATAACACTATTTTCTATAGGAAATCTTGTGTATAACAGTATTTTCTATGGGAAATCTTGTGTATAACAGTATTTTTTATAGACATCTTGTGTATAACAGTATTTTGTATGGAAAATTTTGTGTATAACAGTATATTCTATGGGAAATCTTGTGTAGACCAGTATTTTCTATAGAAAATTTTGTGTATAACAGTATTTTCTATAGGAAATCTTGAGTATAACAGTATTTTCTATGGGAAATCTTGTGTATAACAGTATTTTCTATGGGAAATCTTGTGTATAACAGTATTTTCTAGAGGAGATTTTGTGTATAACACTATTTTCTATAGGAAATCTTGTGTATAACAGTGCTTTCTATAGGAAATCTTGTGTATAACACCATTTTCTATAGGAAATCTTGTGTATAACAGTATTTTCTGTGGGAAATCTTGTGTATATCAGTATTTTCTATAGGAAATCTTGTGTATAACACTATTTTCTATAGGATATCTTGTGTAGACCAGTATTTTCTATAGAAAATTTTGTGTATAACAGTATTTTCTATAGGAAATCTTGAGTATAACACTATTTTCTATAGGAAATCTAGTGTATAACAGTATTTTCTATGGGAAATCTTGTGTATAACAGTATTTTCTATGGGAAATCTTGTGTATAACAGTATTTTTTATGGGAAATCTTGTGTATAACAGTGCTTTCTATAGGAAATCTTGTGTATAACACTATTTTCTATAGGAAATCTTGTGTATAACAGTATTTTCTGTGGGAAATCTTGTGTATATCAGTATTTTCTATAGGAAATCTTGTGTATAACACTATTTTCTATAGGATATCTTGTGTATAACAGTATTTTCTATGGGAAATCTTGTGTATAACAGTATTTTCTATGGGAAATCTTGTGTATAACAGTATTTTCTATAGGAAATCTTGTGTATAACAGTGCTTTCTATAGGAAATCTTGTGTATAACAGTATTTTCTGTGGGAAATCTTGTGTATAACACTATTTTCTATAGGAGATCTTGTGTATAACAGTATTTTCTCTAGGAGATTTTGTGTATAACACTATTTTCTATAGGAAATCTTGTGTATAACAGTACTTTCTATGGGAAATCTTGTGTATAACAGTATTTTCTGTGGGAAATCTTGTGTATAAAACTATTTTCTATAGGAAATCTTCTTCTTGTGTATAACACTATTTTCTATAGGAAATCTTCTGTATAAGACTATTTTCTATAGGAAATCTTGTGTATAACAGTATTTTCTCTAGGAGATTTTGTGTATAACACTATTTTCTATAGGAAATCTTGTGTATAACAGTACTTTCTATGGGAAATCTTGTGTATAACAGTATTTTCTGTGGGAAATCTTGTGTATAACACTATTTTCTGTAGGAAATCTTGTGTATAACACTATTTTCTATAGGAGATCTTGTGTATAACAGTATTTTTTGTAGGAAATCTTGTGTATAAAACTATTTTCTATAGGAAATCTTCTGTATAAGACTATTTTCTATAGGAAATCTTGTGTATAACAGTATTTTCTATAGGAGATTTTGTGTATAACACTATTTTCTACAGGAAATCTTGTGTATAACAGTACTTTCTATGGGAAATCTTGTGTATAACAGTATTTTTTATAGGACATCTTGTGTATAACAGTATTTTCTATGGAAAATTTTGTGTATAACAGTATATTCTATGGGAAATCTTGTGTATAACACTATTTTCTATAGGACATCTTGTGTATAACACTATTTTCTATAGGAAATCTTGTGTATAACAGTATTTTCTATGGGAAATCTTGTGTATAACAGTATTTTCTAAAGGAAATCTTGTGTATAACAACATTTTCTATGGGAAATCTTGTGTAGAACAGTATTTTCTATAGGAAATCTTGTGTATAACAGTATTTTTTATGGGAAATCTTGTGTATAACAGTATTTTCTATAGGAAATCTTGTGTATAACAAGATTTTCTATGGGAAATCTTGTGTAGAACAGTATTATCTATAGGAAATCTCGTGTGTAACAGTATTTTCTATAGGAAATCTTGTGTATAACAGTATTTTCTAAAGAAAATCTTGTGTATAACAACATTTTCTATGGGAAATCTTGTGTATAACAGTATTTTCTGTGGGAAATATTGTGTATAACAGTATTTTCTATGGGAAATCTTGTGTATAACAGTATTTTCTATAGGAAATCTTGTGTATAACAACATTTTCTATGGGAAATCTTGTGTAGAACAGTATTTTCTATAGGAAATCTTGTGTGTAACAGTATTTTCTATGGGAAATCTTGTGTATAACAGTATTTTCTATAGGAAATCTTGTGTATAACAGTATAGGAAACAGTTATAGGAAATCTTGTGTATAATAGTGCTTTCTATAGGAAATCTTGTGTATAACACTATTTTCTATGGAAAATCTTGTGTATAAAACTATTTTCTATAGGAAATCTTGTGTATAACACTATTTTCTATAGGAAATCTTGTGTATAACAGTATTTTCTATAGGAAATCTTGTGTATAACAGTATTTTCTATTGGAAATCTTGTGTATAACAGTGCTTTCTATAGGAAATCTTGTGTATAACACTATTTTCTATAGGAAATCTTGTGTATAACAGTATTTTCTATAGGAAATCATATGTATAACAGTATTTTCTATAGGAAATCTTGTGTATAACACTATTTTCTATAGGAAATCTTGTGTATAACTCTATTTTCTATAGGAAATCTTGTGTATAACAGTATTTTCTATAGGAAATCTTGTGTATAACAGTGCTTTCTATAGGAAATCTTGTGTATAACACTATTTTCTATAGGAAATCTTGTGTATAACTCTATTTTCTATAGGAAATCTTGTGTATAACAGTATTTTCTATAGGAAATCTTGTGTATAACAGTATTATCTATGGGAAATTTTGTGTATAACAGTATTTTCTATGGGAAATCTTGTGTATAACAGTATTTTCTATGGGAAATCTTATGTATAACAGTATTTTCTATAGGAAATCTTGTGTATAACAGTATAGGAAACAGTTATAGGAAATCTTGTGTATAACAGTGCTTTCTATAGGAAATCTTGTGTATAACACTATTTTCTATGGAAAATCTTGTGTATAAAACTATTTTCTATAGGAAATCTTGTGTATAACACTATTTTCTATAGGAAATCTTGTGTATAACAGTATTTTCTATAGGAAATCTTGTGTATAACAGTATTTTCTATTGGAAATCTTGTGTATAACAGTGCTTTCTATAGGAAATCTTGTGTATAACACTATTTTCTATAGGAAATCTTGTGTATAACTCTATTTTCTATAGGAAATCTTGTGTATAACAGTATTTTCTATAGGAAATCTTGTGTATAACAGTATTTTCTATAGGAAATCTTGTGTATAACAGTATTTTCTATAGGAAATCTTGTGTATAACAGTGTTTTCTATAGGAAATCTTGTGTATAACACTATTTTCTATAGGAAATCTTGTGTATAACTCTATTTTCTATAGGAAATTTTGTGTATAACAGTATTTTCTATGGGAAATCTTGTGTATAACAGTATTTTCTATAGGAAATCTTATGTATAACAGTATTTTCTATAGGAAATCTTGTGTATAACAGTATAGGAAACAGTTATAGGAAATCTTGTGTATAACAGTGCTTTCTATAGGAAATCTTGTGTATAACACTATTTTCTATAGGAAATCTTGTGTATAACAGTATTTTCTATAGGAAATCTTGTGTATAACAGTGTTTTCTATAGGAAATCTTGTGTATAACAGTATTTTCTATAGGAAATCTTGTGTATAACAGTATTTTCTATAGGAAATCTTGTGTATAACAGTATTTTCTATAGGAAATCTTGTGTATAACAGTGTTTTCTATAGGAAATCTTGTGTATAACACTATTTTCTATAGGAAATCTTGTGTATAACTCTATTTTCTATAGGAAATCTTGTGTATAACAGTATTTTCTATAGGAAATCTTGTGTATAACAGTATTATCTATGGGAAATTTTGTGTATAACAGTATTTTCTATGGGAAATCTTGTGTATAACAGTATTTTCTATAGGAAATCTTATGTATAACAGTATTTTCTATAGGAAATCTTGTGTATAACAGTATAGGAAACAGTTATAGGAAATCTTGTGTATAACAGTGCTTTCTATAGGAAATCTTGTGTATAACACTATTTTCTATGGAAAATCTTGTGTATAAAACTATTTTCTATAGGAAATCTTGTGTATAACACTATTTTCTATAGGAAATCTTGTGTATAACAGTATTTTCTATAGGAAATCTTGTGTAGAACAGTATTTTCTATAGGAAATCTTGTGTATAACACTATTTTCTATAGGAAATCTTGTGTATAACACTATTTTCTATAGGAAATCTTGTGTATAACTCTATTTTCTATAGGAAATCTTGTGTATAACAGTATTTTCTATAGGAAATCTTGTGTATAACAGTGCTTTCTATAGGAAATCTTGTGTATAACACTATTTTCTATAGGAAATCTTGTGTATAACTCTATTTTCTATAGGAAATCTTGTGTATAACAGTATTTTCTATAGGAAATCTTGTGTATAACAGTATTATCTATGGGAAATTTTGTGTATAACAGTATTTTCTATGGGAAATCTTGTGTATAACAGTATTTTCTATAGGAGATCTTATGTATAACAGTATTTTCTATAGGAAATCTTGTGTATAACAGTATAGGAAACAGTTATAGGAAATCTTGTGTATAACAGTGCTTTCTATAGGAAATCTTGTGTATAACACTATTTTCTATGGAAAATCTTGTGTATAAAACTATTTTCTATAGGAAATCTTGTGTATAACACTATTTTCTATAGGAAATCTTGTGTATAACAGTATTTTCTATAGGAAATCTTGTGTAGAACAGTATTTTCTATAGGAAATCTTGTGTATAACACTATTTTCTATAGGAAATCTTGTGTATAACACTATTTTCTATAGGAAATCTTGAGTATAACTCTATTTTCTATAGGAAATCTTGTGTATAACAGTATTTTCTATAGGAAATCTTGTGTATAACAGTGCTTTCTATAGGAAATCTTGTGTATAACACTATTTTCTATAGGAAATCTTGTGTATAACTCTATTTTCTATATGAAATCTTGTGTATAACAGTATTTTCTATAGGAAATCTTGTGTATAACAGTATTATCTATGGGAAATTTTGTGTATAACAGTATTTTCTATGGGAAATCTTGTGTATAACAGTATTTTCTATAGGAAATCTTATGTATAACAGTATTTTCTATAGGAAATCTTGTGTATAACAGTATAGGAAACAGTTATAGGAAATCTTGTGTATAACAGTGCTTTCTATAGGAAATCTTGTGTATAACACTATTTTCTATGGAAAATCTTGTGTATAAAACTATTTTCTATAGGAAATCTTGTGTATAACACTATTTTCTATAGGAAATCTTGTGTATAACAGTATTTTCTATAGGAAATCTTGTGTATAACAGTATTTTCTATTGGAAATCTTGTGTATAACAGTGCTTTCTATAGGAAATCTTGTGTATAACACTATTTTCTATAGGAAATCTTGTGTATAACAGTATTTTCTATAGGAAATCATATGTATAACAGTATTTTCTATAGGAAATCTTGTGTATAACACTATTTTCTATAGGAAATCTTGTGTATAACAGTATTTTCTATAGGAAATCTTGTGTATAACAGTATTTTCTATAGGAAATCTTGTGTATAACAGTATTTTCTATAGGAAATCTTGTGTATAACAGTGCTTTCTATAGGAAATCTTGTGTATAACAGTATTTTCTATGGGAAATCTTGTGTATAACTCTATTTTCTATAGGAAATCTTGTGTATAACAGTATTTTCTATAGGAAATCTTGTGTATAACACTATTTTCTATAGGAAATCTTGTGTATAACAGTGTTTTCTATAGGAAATCTTGTGTATAACAGTGCTTTCTATAGGAAATCTTGTATACAACACTATTTTCTATAGGAAATTTTGTGTATAACAGTATTTTCTATGGGAAATCTTGTGTATAACAGTATTTTCTATAAGAAATCTTGTGTATAACAGTATTTTCTATGGGAAATCTTGTGTATAACAGTGCTTTCTATAGGAAATCTTGTGTATAACACTATTTTCTATAGGAAATCTTGTGTATAACAGTATTTTCTATGGGAAATCTTGTGTATAACAGTATTTTCTAAAGGAAATCTTGTGTGTAACAGCATTTTCTATGGGAAATCATGTGTATAACAGTATTTTCTATAGGAAATCTTGGTTAGAACAGTATTTTCTATAGGAAATCTTGTGTGTAACACTATTTTCTATAGGAAATCTTGTGTATAACAGTATTTTCTATAGGAAATCATGTGTATAACACTATTTTCTATAGGAAATCTTGTGTATAACAGTATTTTCTATAGGAAATCTTGTGTATAACAGTATTTTCTATAGGAAATCTTGTGTATAACACTATTTTCTATAGGAAAACTTGTGTATAACAGTATTTTCTATAGGAAATCTTGTGTATAACAGTATTTTCTATAGGAAATCTGGTGTATAGCAGTATTTTCTATAGGAAATCTTGTGTATAACACCATTTTCTTTAGAAAATCATGTGTATAACACTATTTTCTATAGGAAATCTTGTGTATAACAGTATTTCTATAGGAAATCATGTGTATAACAGTATTTCTATAGGAAATCATGTGTATAACAGTATTTTCTATGGGAAATCTTGTGTATAACAGTATTTTCTATAGGAAATCTTGTGTATAACAGTATTTTCTCTAGGAAATCATGTGTATAACAGTATTTTCTATAGGAAATCTTGTGTATAACAGTATTTTCTATGGGAAATCTTGTGTATAACAGTATTTTCTATAGGAAATCTTGTGTATAACAGTATTTCTATAGGAAATCATGTGTATAACACTATTTTCTATAGGAAATCTTGTGTATAACAGTATCTTCTATAGGAAATCATGTGTATAACAGTATTTCTATAGGAAATCATGTGTATAACACTATTTTCTATAGGAAATCTTGTGTATAATAGTATTTTCTATGGGAAATCTTGTGTTTAACACCATTTTCTATGGGAAATCTTGTGTATAACAGTATTTTCTATGGGAAATCTTGTGTATAACAGTATTTTCTATAGGAAATCATGTGTATAACAGTATTTTCTATAGGAAATCTTGTGTATAACAGTATTTTTTATGGGAAATCTTGTGTATAACAGTATTTTCTATAGGAAATCTTGTGTATAACAGTATTTTCTATAGGAAATCTTGTGTAAAACACTATTTTCTATAGGAAATCTTGTGTATAACAGTATTTTCTATGGGAGATCTTGTGTATAATACTATTTTCTATGGGAAATCTTGTGTTTAACACCATTTTCTATGGGAAATCTTGTGTATAACACTATTTTCTATAGGAAATCTTGTGTATAACAGTATTTTCTATAGGAAATCATGTGTATAACAGTATTTCTATAGGAAATCATGTGTATAACACTATTTTCTATAGGAAATCTTGTGTATAACAGTATCTTCTATAGGAAATCATGTGTATAACAGTATTTCTATAGGAAATCATGTGTATAACACTATTTTCTATAGGAAATCTTGTGTATAATAGTATTTTCTATGGGAAATCTTGTGTTTAACACCATTTTCTATGGGAAATCTTGTGTATAACACTATTTTCTATAGGAAATCTTGTGTATAACAGTATTTTCTGTAGGAAATCTTGTGTATAACACTATTTTCTATAGGAGATTTTGTGTATAACAGTATTTTTTATGGGAAATCTTGTGTATAACAGTATTTTCTATAGGAAATCTTGTGTATAACAGTATTTTCTATAGGAAATCTTGTGTAAAACACTATTTTCTATAGGAAATCTTGTGTATAACAGTATTTTCTATGGGAGATCTTGTGTATAATACTATTTTCTATAGGAAATCATGTGTATAACAGTATTTTCTATAGGAAATGTTGTGTATAACAGTATTTTTTATGGGAAATCTTGTGTATAACAGTATTTTCTATAGGAAATCTTGTGTATAACAGTATTTTCTATAGGAAATCTAGTGTATAACACTATTTTCTATAGGAAATCTTCAGTATTACGCTATTTTCTATAGGAAATCTTGTGTATAACAGTAATTTCTATGGGAAATCTTGTGTATAACAGTATTTTCTATGGGAAATCATATGTATAACAGTATTTTCTATAGGAAATCTTGTGTAGAACAGTATTTTCTATAGGAGATCTTGTGTATAATACTATTTTCTATAGGAAATCTTGTGTATAACAGTATTTTCTATTTGAAATCTTGTGTATAACAGTATTTTCAATGGGAAATCTTGTATATAATAGTATTTTCTATAGGAAATCTTGAGTATAACACTATTTTCTATAGGAAATCTTGTGTATAACACTATTTTCTATAGGAAATCTTGTGTATAACTCTATTTTCTATAGGAAATATTGTGTATAACAGTATTTTCTATGGGAAATCTTGTGTATAACAGTATTTTCTATAGGAAATCTTGTGTATAACAGTATTTTCTATAGGAAATCTTGTGTATAACAGTATTATCTATGGGAAATTTTGTGTATAACAGTATTTTCTATGAAAAAACTTGTGTATATCAGTATTTTCTATAGGAAATCTTGTGTATAACTGTATTATCTATGGGAAATCTTGTGTAAAACACTATTTTCTATAGGAAATCTTGTGTATATCAGTATTTTCTATAGGAAATCTTGTGTATAACAGTATTTTTTATGGGAAATCTTGTGTATAACAGTATTTTCTATAGAAAATCTTGTGTATAACAGTATTTTCTATAGGAAATCTTGTGTATAACAGTATTTTCTATAGGAAATCTAGTGTATAACACTATTTTCTATAGGAAATCTTCAGTATTACGCTATTTTCTATAGGAAATCTTGTGTATAACAGTAATTTCTATAGGAAATCTTGTGTATAACAGTATTTTCTATAGGAAATCTTGTGTATAACACTATTTTCTATAGGAAATCTTGTGTATAACAGTATTTTCTATAGGAAATCTTGTGTATAACACTATTTTCTATAGGAAATCTTGTGTATAACAGTATTTTCTATTTGAAATCTTGTGTATAACAGTATTTTCTATGGGAAATCTTGTGTATAACAGTATTTTCTAAAGGAAATCTTGTGTGTAACAGCATTTTCTATGGGAAATCATGTGTATAACAGTATTTTCTATAGGAAATCTTGGTTAGAACAGTATTTTCTATAGGAAATCTTGTGTGTAACACTATTTTCTATAGGAAATCTTGTGTATAACTGTATTCTCTATAGGAAATCTTGTGTAAAACACTATTTTCTATAGGAAATCTTGTGTATAACAGTATTTTTTATGGGAAATCTTGTGTATAACAGTATTTTCTATAGAAAATCTTGTGTATAACAGTATTTTCTATAGGAAATCTAGTGTATAACACTATTTTCTGTGTATAACAGTATTTTCTATGAGAAATCTTGTGTATATCAGTATTTTCTATAGGAAATCTTGTGTATAACACTATTTTCTATAGGAAATCTTGTGTATAACAGTATTTCTATAGGAAATCTTGCGTATAACAGTATTTTCTATATAAAATCTTGTGCATAACAGTATTTTCTATAGAAAATCTTGTGTATAACAGTATTTTCTATAGGAAATCTTGTGTATACCACTATGTTCTATGGGAAATTTTGTGTATAACAGTATTTTCTATGGGAAATCTTGTGTATAACAGTATTTTCTATAGGAAATCTTCAGTATTACGCTATTTTCTATAGGAAATCTTGTGTATAACAGTAATTTCTATGGGAAATCTTGTGTATAACAGTATTTTCTATAGGAAATCTTGTGTATACCACTATTTTCTATGGGAAATTTTGTGTATAACAGTATTTTCTATGGGAAATCTTGTGTATACCACTATTTTCTATGGAAAATCTTGTGTATAACAGTATTTTCTATAGGAAGTGTTGTGTATAACAGTATTTTCTATGGGAAATCTAGTGTATAACACTATTTTCTATAGGAAATCTTCAGTATTACGCTATTTTCTATAGGAAATCTTGTGTATAACAGTAATTTCTATGGGAAATCTTGTGTATAACAGTATTTTCTATAGGAAATCTTGTGTATAACAGTATTTTCTATAGGAAATCTTGTGTATAACAGTATTATCTATGGGAAATTTTGTGTATAACAGTATTTTCTATGAAAAAACTTGTGTATATCAGTATTTTCTATAGGAAATCTTGTGTATAACTGTATTATCTATGGGAAATCTTGTGTAAAACACTATTTTCTATAGGAAATCTTGTGTATATCAGTATTTTCTATAGGAAATCT
This sequence comes from Calliphora vomitoria, assembly GCA_942486065.2. NCBI lineage: Eukaryota > Metazoa > Arthropoda > Insecta > Diptera > Calliphoridae > Calliphora > Calliphora vomitoria. The sequence goes on along the minus strand of OW818031.2, from coordinate 54,478,794 downwards.
TGTGTATAACTCTATTTTCTATAGGAAATATTGTGTATAACAGTATTTTCTATGGGAAATCTTGTGTATAACAGTATTTTCTATGGGAAATCTTGTGTATAACAGTATTTGCTATAGGAAATCTTGTGTATAACAGTATTATCTATGGGAAATTTTGTGTATAACAGTATTTCTATAGGAAATCATGTGTATAACAGTATTTTCTATGGGAAATCTTGTGTATAACAGTATTTTCTATAGGAAATCATGTGTATAACAGTATTTCTATAGGAAATCATGTGTATAACAGTATTTTCTATGGGAAATCTTGTGTATAACAGTATTTTCTATAGGAAATCTTGTGTATAACAGTATTTTCTCTAGGAAATCATGTGTATAACAGTATTTTCTATAGGAAATCTTGTGTATAACAGTATTTTCTATGGGAAATCTTGTGTATAACAGTATTTTCTATAGGAAATCTTGTGTATAACAGTATTTTCTATAGGAAATCTTGTGTATAACAGTATTATCTATGGGAAATTTTGTGTATAACAGTATTTCTATAGGAAATCATGTGTATAACAGTATTTTCTATGGGAAATCTTGTGTATAACAGTATTTTCTATAGGAAATCATGTGTATAACAGTATTTCTATAGGAAATCATGTGTATAACAGTATTTTCTATGGGAAATCTTGTGTATAACAGTATTTTCTATAGGAAATCTTGTGTATAACAGTATTTGCTCTAGGAAATCATGTGTATAACAGTATTTTCTATAGGAAATCTTGTGTATAACAGTATTTTCTATGGGAAATCTTGTGTATAACAGTATTTTCTATAGGAAATCATGTGTATAACACTATTTTCTATAGGAAATCTTGTGTATAACAGTATTTTCTATAGGAAATCATGTGTATAACAGTATTTCTATAGGAAATCATGTGTATAACAGTATTTTCTATGGGAAATCTTGTGTATAACAGTATTTTCTATAGGAAATCTTGTGTATAACAGTATTTTCTCTAGGAAATCATGTGTATAACAGTATTTTCTATAGGAAATCTTGTGTATAACAGTATTTTCTATGGGAAATCTTGTGTATAACAGTATTTTCTATAGGAAATCTTGTGTATAACAGTATTTCTATAGGAAATCATGTGTATAACACTATTTTCTATAGGAAATCTTGTGTATAACAGTATCTTCTATAGGAAATCATGTGTATAACAGTATTTCTATAGGAAATCATGTGTATAACACTATTTTCTATAGGAAATCTTGTGTATAATAGTATTTTCTATGGGAAATCTTGTGTTTAACACCATTTTCTATGGGAAATCTTGTGTATAACAGTATTTTCTATGGGAAATCTTGTGTATAACAGTATTTTCTATAGGAAATCATGTGTATAACAGTATTTTCTATAGGAAATCTTGTGTAAAACACTATTTTCTATAGGAAATCTTGTGTATAACAGTATTTTCTGTAGGAAATCTTGTGTATAACACTATTTTCTATAGGAGATTTTGTGTATAACAGTATTTTTTATGGGAAATCTTGTGTATAACAGTATTTTCTATAGGAAATCTTGTGTATAACAGTATTTTCTATAGGAAATCTTGTGTAAAACACTATTTTCTATAGGAAATCTTGTGTATAACAGTATTTTCTATGGGAGATCTTGTGTATAATACTATTTTCTATAGGAAATCATGTGTATAACAGTATTTTCTATAGGAAATGTTGTGTATAACAGTATTTTTTATGGGAAATCTTGTGTATAACAGTATTTTCTATAGGAAATCTTGTGTATAACAGTATTTTCTATAGGAAATCTAGTGTATAACACTATTTTCTATAGGAAATCTTCAGTATTACGCTATTTTCTATAGGAAATCTTGTGTATAACAGTAATTTCTATGGGAAATCTTGTGTATAACAGTATTTTCTATGGGAAATCATATGTATAACAGTATTTTCTATAGGAAATCTTGTGTAGAACAGTATTTTCTATAGGAGATCTTGTGTATAATACTATTTTCTATAGGAAATCTTGTGTATAACAGTATTTTCTATTTGAAATCTTGTGTATAACAGTATTTTCAATGGGAAATCTTGTATATAATAGTATTTTCTATAGGAAATCTTGAGTATAACACTATTTTCTATAGGAAATCTTGTGTATAACACTATTTTCTATAGGAAATCTTGTGTATAACTCTATTTTCTATAGGAAATATTGTGTATAACAGTATTTTCTATGGGAAATCTTGTGTATAACAGTATTTTCTATAGGAAATCTTGTGTATAACAGTATTTTCTATAGGAAATCTAGTGTATAACACTATTTTCTGTGTATAACAGTATTTTCTATGAGAAATCTTGTGTATATCAGTATTTTCTATAGGAAATCTTGTGTATAACACTATTTTCTATAGGAAATCTTGTGTATAACAGTATTTCTATAGGAAATCTTGCGTATAACAGTATTTTCTATATAAAATCTTGTGCATAACAGTATTTTCTATAGGAAATCTTGTGTATAACAGTATTTTCTATAGGAAATCTTGTGTATACCACTATTTTCTATGGGAAATTTTGTGTATAACAGTATTTTCTATGGGAAATCTTGTGTATAACAGTATTTTCTATAGGAAATCTTCAGTATTACGCTATTTTCTATAGGAAATCTTGTGTATAACAGTAATTTCTATGGGAAATCTTGTGTATAACAGTATTTTCTATAGGAAATCTTGTGTATACCACTATTTTCTATGGGAAATTTTGTGTATAACAGTATTTTCTATGGGAAATCTTGTGTATACCACTATTTTCTATGGGAAATCTTGTGTATAACAGTATTTTCTATAGGAAGTGTTGTGTATAACAGTATTTTCTATGGGAAATCTAGTGTATAACACTATTTTCTATAGGAAATCTTCAGTATTACGCTATTTTCTATAGGAAATCTTGTGTATAACAGTAATTTCTATGGGAAATCTTGTGTATAACAGTATTTTCTATGGGAAATCTTGTGTATAATAGTATTTTCTATAGGAAATCTTGTGTATAACAGTATTTTCTATAGGAGATCTTGTGTATAATACTATTTTCTATAGGAAATCTTGTGTATAACAGTATTTTCTATTTGAAATCTTGTGTATAACAGTATTTTCAATGGGAAATCTTGTGTATAACAGTATTTTCTATAGGAAATCTTGAGTATAACACTATTTTCTATAGGAAATCTTGTGTATAACACTATTTTCTATAGGAAATCTTGTGTATAACTCTATTTTCTATCGGAAATATTGTGTATAACAGTATTTTCTATGGGAAATCTTGTGTATAACAGTATTTTCTATGGGAAATCTTGTGTATATCAGTATTTTCTATAGGAAATCTTGTGTGTAACAGTATTTTCTATGGGAAATCTTGTGTATATCAGTATTTTCTATAGGAAATCTAGTGTATAACACTATTTTCTATAGGAAATCTTCAGTATTACGCTATTTTCTATAGGAAATCTTGTGTATAACAGTATTATCTATAGGAAATCTTGTGCATAACACTATTTTCTATAGGAAATCTTGTGTATAACAGTATTTTCTATAGGAAATCTTGTGCATAACACTATTTTCTATAGGAAATCTTGTGTATAACAGTATTTTCTATAGGAAATCTTGTGTATAACAGTATTTTCTATTTGAAATCTTGTGTATAACAGTATTTTCAATGGGAAATCTTGAGTATAACACTATTTTCTATAGGAAATCTTGTGTATAACAGTATTTTCTATAGGAAATCTTGTGTATAACAGTATTTTCTATAGGAAATCTTGTGTATAACAGTATTTTCTATGGGAAATCTTGTGTATAACAGTATTTTCTATAGAAATCTTGTGCATAACACTATTTTCTATAGGAAATCTTGTGTATAAAAGTATTTTCTATGGGAAATCTTGTGTATATCAGTATTTTCTATAGGAAATCTTGTGTAGAACAGTATTTTCTATAGGAAATCATGTGTATAAAAGTATTTTCTATAGGAAATCATGTGTATAACACTATTTTCTATAGGAAATCTTGTGTATAACACTATTCTTGTATATAACACTATTTTCTATAGGAAATCTTGTGTATAACAGTATTTTCTATAGGATATCTTGTGTGTAACAGTATTTTCTATGGGAAATCTTGTGTATATCAGTATTTTCTATGGGAAATCTTGTGTATAACAGTATTATCTATGGGAAATTTTGTGTATAACAGTATTTTCTATGGGAAATCTTGTGTATATCAGTATTTTCTATGGGAAATCTTGTGCATAACACTATTTTCTATAGGAAATCTTGTGTATAACAGTATTTTCTATAGGAAATCTTGTGTATAACAGTATTTTCTATTTGAAATCTTGTGTATAACAGTATTTTCAATGGGAAATCTTGAGTATAACACTATTTTCTATAGGAAATCTTGTGTATAACAGTATTTTCTATAGGATATCTTGTGTGTAACAGTATTTTCTATGGGAAATCTAGTGTATATCAGTATTTTCTATGGGAAATCTTGTGTATAACAGTATTATCTATGGGAAATTTTGTGTATAACAGTATTTTCTATGGGAAATCTTGTGTATATCAGTATTTTCTATGGGAAATCTTGTGCATAACACTATTTTCTATAGGAAATCTTGTGTATAACAGTATTTTCTATAGGAAATCTTGTGTATAACAGTATTTTCTATTTGAAATCTTGTGTAAAACAGTATTTTCAATGGGAAATCTTGAGTATAACACTATTTTCTATAGGAAATCTTGTGTATAACAGTATTTTCTATAGGAAATCTTGTGTATAACAGTATTATCTATGGGAAATTTTGTGTATAACAGTATTTTCTATGGGAAATCTTGTGTATATCAGTATTTTCTATAGGAAATCTTGTGTATAACTGTATTCTCTATAGGAAATCTTGTGTAAAACACTATTTTCTATAGGAAATCTTGTGTATAACAGTATTTTTTATGGGAAATCTTGTGTATAACAGTATTTTCTATAGAAAATCTTGTGTATAACAGTATTTTCTATAGGAAATCTAGTGTATAACACTATTTTCTATAGGAAATCTTCAGTATTACGCTATTTTCTATAGGAAATCTTGTGTATAACAGTATTTTCTATAGGAAATCTTGTGTATAACAGTATTTTCTATAGGAAATCATGTGTATAACAGTATTTTCTATGGGAAATCTTGTGTATAACAGTATTTTCTATGGGAAATCATGTGTGTAACAGTATTTTCTATGGGAAATCTTGTGTATAACAGTATTTTCTATAGGAAATCTTGTGCATAACACTATTTTCTATAGGAAATCTTGTGTATAACAGTATTTTCTATAGGAAATCTTGTGTATAACAGTATTTTCTATTTGAAATCTTGTGTATAACAGTATTTTCAATGGGAAATCTTGAGTATAACAGTATTTTCTATAGGAAATCTTGTGTATAACAGTATTTTCTATAGGAAATCTTGTGTATAACAGTATTTTCTATAGGAAATCTTGTGTATAACAGTATTTTCTATGGGAAATCTTGTGTATAACAGTATTTTCTATAGGAAATCTTGTGCATAACACTATTTTCTATAGGAAATCTTGTGTATAACAGTATTTTCTATGGGAAATCTTGTGTATATCAGTATTTTCTATAGGAAATCTTGTGTAGAACAGTATTTTCTATAGGAAATCATGTGTATAACAGTATTTTCTATAGGAAATCATGTGTATAACACTATTTTCTATAGGAAATCTTGTGTATAACACTATTCTTGTATATAACACTATTTTCTATAGGAAATCTTATGTATCACAGTATTTTCTATAGGATATCTTGTGTGTAACAGTATTTTCCTAGAGGAAATCTTGTGTATAACAGTATTTTCTAAGGGAAATCTTGCGTATAACAGTATTTTCTATGGGAAATCTTGTGTATATCAGTATTTTCTATGGGAAATCTTGTGTATAACAGTATTTTCTATGGGAAATCTTGTGTATATCAGTATTTTCTATAGGAAATCTTGTGTATAACACTATTTTCTATAGGAAATCTTGTGTATAACAGTATTTCTATAGGAAATCTTGCGTATAACAGTATTTTCTATATAAAATCTTGTGTATATCAGTATTTTCTATAGGAAATCTTGTGTATAACAGTATTTTCTATAGGAAATCTTGTGTATACCACTATTTTCTATGGGAAATTTTGTGTATAACAGTATTTTCTATGGGAAATCTTGTGTATACCACTATTTTCTATGGGAAATCTTGTGTATAACAGTATTTTCTATAGGAAATCTTGTGTATAACAGTATTTTCTATAGGAAATCTTGTGTATAACAGTATTTTCTATAGGAAATCTTGTGTATAACAGTATTTTCTGTAGGAAATCTTGTGTATAACAGTATTTTCTATAGGAAATCTTGTGTATAACAGTATTTTCTTTAGGAAATCTTGTGTATAACAGTACTTTCTTTAGGAAATCTTGTGTATAACACTATTTTCTATAGGAAATCTTGTGTATAACACCATTTTCTTTAGGAAATCTTGTGTATAACACTATTTTCTATAGGAAATCTTGTGTATAACAGTATTTCTATAGGAAATCATGTGTATAACACTATTTTCTATAGGAAATCTTGTGTATAACAGTATTTTCTATAGGAAATCTTGTGTATAACAGTATTTTCTATAGGAAATCTTGTGTATAACAGTATTTTCTATAGGAAATCTTGTGTATAACAGTATTTTCTTTAGGAAATCTTGTGTATAACAGTATTTTCTATAGGAAATCTTGTGTATAACACTATTTTCTATGGGAAATCTTGTGTATAACAGTATTTTCTATAGGAAATCTTGTGTATAACAGTATTTTCTATAGGAAATCTTGTGTATAACAGTATTTTCTATAGGAAATCTTGTGTATAACAGTATTTTCTATGGGAAATCTTCAGTATTACGCTATTTTCTATAGGAAATCTTGTGTATAACAGTATTTTCTATAGGAAATCTTGTGTATAACACTATTTTTTATAAGAAATCTTGTGTATAACAGTATTTTCTATAGGAAATCTTGTGTATAACAGTATTTTCTATAGGAAATCTTGTGTATAACAGTATTTTCTATAGGAAATCTTGTGTATAACAGTATTTTCTATAGGAAATCTTGTGTATAACAGTATTTTCTATGGGAAATCTTGTGTATAACAGTATTTTCAATAGGAAATCTTGTGTATAACAGTATTTTCTATGGGAAATCTTGTGTATAACAGTATTTTCTATAGGAAATCTTGTGTATAACAGTATTTTCTATAGGAAATCTTGTGTATAACAGTATTTTCTTTAGGAAATCTTGTGTATAACACTATTTTCTATAGGAAATCTTGTGTATAACAGTATTTTCTATAGGAAATCTTGTGTATAACACCATTTTCTTTAGGAAATCTTGTGTATAACACTATTTTTTATAGGAAATCTTGTGTATAACAGTATTTTCTATAGGAAATCTTGTGTATAACTGTATTTTCTATAGGAAATCTTGTGTATAACAGTATTTTCTATAGGAAATCTTGTGTATAACAGTATTTTCTATGGGAAATCTTGTGTATAACAGTATTTTCTATAGGAAATCTTGTGTATAACAGTATTTCTATAGGAAATCATGTGTATAACACTATTTTCTATAGGAAATCTTGTGTATAACAGTATTTATATAGGAAATCATGTGTATAACACTATTTTCTATAGGAAATCTTGTGTATAACAGTATTTTCTATAGGAAATCTTGTGTATAACAGTATTTTCTATGGGAAATCTTGTGTAGAACAGTATTTTCTATAGGAAATCTTGTGTGTAACAGTATTTTCTATGGGAAATCTTGTGTATAACAGTATTTTCTATAGGAAATCTTGTGTATAATAGTATTTTCTATAGGAGATTTTGTGTCTAACAGTATTTTTTATGGGAAATCTTGTGTATAACAGTATTTTCAATGGGAAATCTTGAGTATAACACTATTTTCTATAGGAAATCTTGTGTATAACAGTATTTTCTATAGGAAATCTTGTGTATAACAGTATTTTCTATGGGAAATCTTGTGTATAACAGTATTTTCTTTAGGAAATCTTGTGTATAACACTATTTTTTATAGGAAATCTTGTGTATAACAGTATTTTCTATAGGAAATCTTGTGTATAACAGTATTTTCTATAGGAAATCTTGTGTATAACAGTATTTTCTATGGGAAATCTTGTGTATAACAGTATTTTCTATAGGAAATCTTGTGTATAACAGTATTTCTATAGGAAATCATGTGTATAACACTATTTTCTATAGGAAATCTTGTGTATAACAGTATTTATATAGGAAATCATGTGTATAACACTATTTTCTATAGGAAATCTTGTGTATAACAGTATTTTCTATAGGAAATCTTGTGTATAACAGTATTTTCTATAGGAAATCTTGTGTATAACAGTATTTTCTATAGGAAATCTTGTGTATAACAGTATTTTCTATGGGAAATCTTGTGTATAACAGTATTTTCTATAGGAAATCTTATGTATAACAGTATTTTCTATAGGAAATCTTGTGTATAACAGTATTTTCTATAGGAAATCTTGTGTATAACACCATTTTCTTTAGGAAATCTTGTGTATAACAGTATTTTCTATAGGAAATCTTGTGTATAACACTATTTTCTATAGGAAATCTTGTGTATAACAGTATTTCTATAGGAAATCATGTGTATAACACTATTTTCTATAGGAAATCTTGTGTATAACAGTATTTCTATAGGAAATCTTGTGTATAACAGTATTTCTATAGGAAATCTTGTGTATAACAGTATTTTCTAAGGGAAATCTTGTGTATAACAGTATTTTCTTTAGGAAATCTTGTGTAAAACAGCATTTTCTATAGGAAATCTTGTGTATAACAGTATTTTCTGTGTAGAAATACAGCCAGTTACTGGCTAGATTTCTGTATAGAAACACAGCCAGTTACTGGCTAGATTTCTGTATAGAAATACAGCCAGTTACTGGCTAGATTTCTGTATAGAAACACAGCCAGTTACTGGCTAGATTTCTGTATAGAAATACAGCCAGTTAGTGTTAAATAAGTATTTTCTATAGGAAATCTTGTGTATAACAGTATTTTCTATGGGAAATCTTGTGTATAACAGTATTTTCTATAGGAAATCTTGTGTATAACAGTATTTCTATAGGAAATCATGTGTATAACACTATTTTCTATAGGAAATCTTGTGTATAACAGTATTTATATAGGAAATCATGTGTATAACACTATTTTCTATAGGAAATCTTGTGTATAACAGTATTTTCTATAGGAAATCTTGTGTATAACAGTATTTTCTATGGGAAATCTTGTGTAGAACAGTATTTTCTATAGGAAATCTTGTGTGTAACAGTATTTTCTATGGGAAATCTTGTGTATAACAGTATTTTCTATAGGAAATCTTGTGTATAATAGTATTTTCTATAGGAGATTTTGTGTCTAACAGTATTTTCTTTAGGAAATCTTGTGTATAACACTATTTTTTATAGGAAATCTTGTGTATAACAGTATTTTCTATAGGAAATCTTGTGTATAACAGTATTTTCTATAGGAAATCTTGTGTATAACAGTATTTTCTATAGGAAATCTTGTGTATAACAGTATTTTCTTTAGGAAATCTTGTGTATAACACTATTTTTTATAGGAAATCTTGTGTATAACAGTATTTTCTATAGGAAATCTTGTGTATAACAGTATTTTCTATAGGAAATCTTGTGTATAACAGTATTTTCTATGGGAAATCTTGTGTATAACAGTATTTTCTATAGGAAATCTTGTGTATAACAGTATTTCTATAGGAAATCATGTGTATAACACTATTTTCTATAGGAAATCTTGTGTATAACAGTATTTATATAGGAAATCATGTGTATAACACTATTTTCTATAGGAAATCTTGTGTATAACAGTATTTTCTATAGGAAATCTTGTGTATAACAGTATTTTCTATAGGAAATCTTGTGTATAACAGTATTTTCTATAGGAAATCTTGTGTATAACAGTATTTTCTATGGGAAATCTTGTGTATAACAGTATTTTCTATAGGAAATCTTATGTATAACAGTATTTTCTATAGGAAATCTTGTGTATAACAGTATTTTCTATAGGAAATCTTGTGTATAACACCATTTTCTTTAGGAAATCTTGTGTATAACAGTATTTTCTATAGGAAATCTTGTGTATAACACTATTTTCTATAGGAAATCTTGTGTATAACAGTATTTCTATAGGAAATCATGTGTATAACACTATTTTCTATAGGAAATCTTGTGTATAACAGTATTTCTATAGGAAATCTTGTGTATAACAGTATTTCTATAGGAAATCTTGTGTATAACAGTATTTTCTAAGGGAAATCTTGTGTATAACAGTATTTTCTTTAGGAAATCTTGTGTAAAACAGCATTTTCTATAGGAAATCTTGTGTATAACAGTATTTTCTGTGTAGAAATACAGCCAGTTACTGGCTAGATTTCTGTATAGAAACACAGCCAGTTACTGGCTAGATTTCTGTATAGAAATACAGCCAGTTACTGGCTAGATTTCTGTATAGAAACACAGCCAGTTACTGGCTAGATTTCTGTATAGAAATACAGCCAGTTACTGGCTAGATTTCTGTATAGAAATACATCCAGTTACTGGCTAGATTTCTGTATAGAAACACAGCCAGTTACTGGCTAGATTTCTGTATAGAAATACAGTAACTGGCTGTATTTCTGTACAGTTACTGGCTAGATTTCTGTATAGAAATACAGCCAGTTACTGTATTTCTATACAGAAATCTAGCCAGTAACTGGCTGTATTTCTATACAGAAATCTAGCCAGTAACTGGCTGTATTTCTATACAGAAATCTAGCCAGTAACTGGCTGTATTTCTATACAGAAATCTAGCCAGTAACTGGCTGTATTTCTATACAGAAATCTAGCCAGTAACTGGCTGTATTTCTATACAGAAATCTAGCCAGTAACTGGCTGTATTTCTATACAGAAATCTAGCCAGTAACTGGCTGTATTTCTATACAGAAATCTAGCCAGTAACTTGCTGTATTTCTATACAGAAATCTAGCCAGTAACTGGCTGTATTTCTATACAGAAATCTAGCCAGTAACTGGCTGTATTTCTATACAGAAATCTAGCCAGTAACTGGCTGTATTTCTATACAGAAATCTAGCCAGTAACTGGCTGTATTTCTATACAGAAATCTAGCCAGTAACTGGCTGTATTTCTATACAGAAATCTAGCCAGTAACTGGCTGTATTTCTATACAGAAATCTAGCCAGTAACTGGCTGTATTTCTATACAGAAATCTAGCCAGTAACTGGCTGTATTTCTATACAGAAATCTAGCCAGTAACTGGCTGTATTTCTATACAGAAATCTAGCCAGTAACTGGCTGTATTTCTATACAGAAATCTAGCCAGTAACTGGCTGTATTTCTATACAGAAATCTAGCCAGTAACTGGCTGTATTTCTATACAGAAATCTAGCCAGTAACTGGCTGTATTTCTATACAGAAATCTAGCCAGTAACTGGCTGTATTTCTATACAGAAATCTAGCCAGTAACTGGCTGTATTTCTATACAGAAATCTAGCCAGTAACTGGCTGTATTTCTATACAGAAATCTAGCCAGTAACTGGCTGTATTTCTATACAGAAATCTAGCCAGTAACTGGCTGTATTTCTATACAGAAATCTAGCCAGTAACTGGCTGTATTTCTATACAGAAATCTAGCCAGTAACTGGCTGTATTTCTATACAGAAATCTAGCCAGTAACTGGCTGTATTTCTATACAGAAATCTAGCCAGTAACTGGCTGTATTTCTATACAGAAATCTAGCCAGTAACTGGCTGTATTTCTATACAGAAATCTAGCCAGTAACTGGCTGTATTTCTATACAGAAATCTAGCCAGTAACTGGCTGTATTTCTATACAGAAATCTAGCCAGTAACTGGCTGTATTTCTATACAGAAATCTAGCCAGTAACTGGCTGTATTTCTATACAGAAATCTAGCCAGTAACTGGCTGTATTTCTATACAGAAATCTAGCCAGTAACTGGCTGTATTTCTATACAGAAATCTAGCCAGTAACTGGCTGTATTTCTATACAGAAATCTAGCCAGTAACTGGCTGTATTTCTATACAGAAATCTAGCCAGTAACTGGCTGTATTTCTATACAGAAATCTAGCCAGTAACTGGCTGTATTTCTATACAGAAATCTAGCCAGTAACTGGCTGTATTTCTATACAGAAATCTAGCCAGTAACTGGCTGTATTTCTATACAGAAATCTAGCCAGTAACTGGCTGTATTTCTATACAGAAATCTAGCCAGTAACTGGCTGTATTTCTATACAGAAATCTAGCCAGTAACTGGCTGTATTTCTATACAGAAATCTAGCCAGTAACTGGCTGTATTTCTATACAGAAATCTAGCCAGTAACTGGCTGTATTTCTATACAGAAATCTAGCCAGTAACTGGCTGTATTTCTATACAGAAATCTAGCCAGTAACTGGCTGTATTTCTATACAGAAATCTAGCCAGTAACTGGCTGTATTTCTATACAGAAATCTAGCCAGTAACTGGCTGTATTTCTATACAGAAATCTAGCCAGTAACTGGCTGTATTTCTATACAGAAATCTAGCCAGTAACTGGCTGTATTTCTATACAGAAATCTAGCCAGTAACTGGCTGTATTTCTATACAGAAATCTAGCCAGTAACTGGCTGTATTTCTATACAGAAATCTAGCCAGTAACTGGCTGTATTTCTATACAGAAATCTAGCCAGTAACTGGCTGTATTTCTATACAGAAATCTAGCCAGTAACTGGCTGTATTTCTATACAGAAATCTAGCCAGTAACTGGCTGTATTTCTATACAGAAATCTAGCCAGTAACTGGCTGTATTTCTATACAGAAATCTAGCCAGTAACTGGCTGTATTTCTATACAGAAATCTAGCCAGTAACTGGCTGTATTTCTATACAGAAATCTAGCCAGTAACTGGCTGTATTTCTATACAGAAATCTAGCCAGTAACTGGCTGTATTTCTATACAGAAATCTAGCCAGTAACTGGCTGTATTTCTATACAGAAATCTAGCCAGTAACTGGCTGTATTTCTATACAGAAATCTAGCCAGTAACTGGCTGTATTTCTATACAGAAATCTAGCCAGTAACTGGCTGTATTTCTATACAGAAATCTAGCCAGTAACTGGCTGTATTTCTATACAGAAATCTAGCCAGTAACTGGCTGTATTTCTATACAGAAATCTAGCCAGTAACTGGCTGTATTTCTATACAGAAATCTAGCCAGTAACTGGCTGTATTTCTATACAGAAATCTAGCCAGTAACTGGCTGTATTTCTATACAGAAATCTAGCCAGTAACTGGCTGTATTTCTATACAGAAATCTAGCCAGTAACTGGCTGTATTTCTATACAGAAATCTAGCCAGTAACTGGCTGTGGGAAATCTTGTGTATAACAGTATTTTCTATAGGAAATCTCGTGTATAACAGTATTTTCTATAGGAAATCTTGTGTATAACAGTATTTAATATAGAAAATACTGTTCTACACAAGATTTCCTATAGAAAATACTATTATACACAACATTTCCTACAGAAAATACTGTTCTACACAAGATTTCCCATAGAAAATGTTGTTATACACAAGATTTCCCTTAGAAAATAGTGTTATACACATGATTTCCTATAGAAAATACTGTTATACACAAGATTTCCTATAGAAAATACTGTTATACACAAGATTTCCTATAGAAAATACTGTTATACACAAGATTTCCCATAAAAAATACTGTTAGACACAAAATCTCCTATAGAAAATACTATTATACACAAGATTTCCTATAGAAAATACTGTTATACACAAGATTTCCTATAGAAAATACTGTTATACACAAGATTTCCCATAGAAAATACTGTTACACACAAGATTTCCTATAGAAAATGTTGTTATACACAAGATTTCCCTTAGAAAATAGTGTTATACACATGATTTCCTATAGAAAATACTGTTATACACAAGATTTCCTATAGAAAATAGTGTTATACACATGATTTCCTATAGAAATACTGTTATACACATGATTTCCTATAGAAAATACTGTTATACACAAGATTTCCTATAGAAAATAGTGTTATACACAAGATTTCCTATAGAAAATAGTGTTATACACAAGATTTCCTAAAGAAAGTACTGTTATACACAAGATTTCCTAAAGAAAATACTGTTATACACAAGATTTCCTATAGAAAATACTGTTATACACAAGATTTCCTACAGAAAATACTGTTATACACAAGATTTCCTATAGAAAATACTGTTATACACAAGATTTCCTACAGAAAATACTGTTATACACAAGATTTCCTATAAAAATACTGTTATACAAAAGATTTCCTATAGAAATACTGTTATGCACAAGATATCCTATAGAAAATACTGTTATACACAAGGTTATCTATAGAAAATACTATTATACACAAGATTTCCTATAAAAAATAGTGTTATACACAACATTTCCTACAGAAAATACTGTTATACACAAGATTTCCTATAGAAAATACTGTTATACACAAGATTTCCTATAGAAAATAGTGTTATACACAAGATTTCCTATAAAAATACTGTTATACACAAGATTTCCTATAGAAAATACTGTTATACACAAGATTTCCCATAGAAAATACTGTTATACACAAGATTTCCTATAGAAAATACTATTATACACAAGATTTCCTACAGAAAATACTGTTATACACAAGATTTCCTATAAAAATACTGTTAGATTTCCTAAAGAAAATACTGTTCTACACAAGATTTCCTATAGAAAATACTATTATACACAACATTTCCTACAGAAAATACTGTTCTACACAAGATTTCCCATAGAAAATGTTGTTATACACAAGATTTCCCTTAGAAAATAGTGTTATACACATGATTTCCTATAGAAAATACTGTTATACACAAGATTTCCTATAGAAAATACTGTTATACACAAGATTTCCTATAGAAAATACTGTTATACACAAGATTTCCCATAAAAAATACTGTTAGACACAAAATCTCCTATAGAAAATACTATTATACACAAGATTTCCTATAGAAAATACTGTTATACACAAGATTTCCTATAGAAAATACTGTTATACACAAGATTTCCCATAGAAAATACTGTTACACACAAGATTTCCTATAGAAAATGTTGTTATACACAAGATTTCCCTTAGAAAATAGTGTTATACACATGATTTCCTATAGAAAATACTGTTATACACAAGATTTCCTATAGAAAATAGTGTTATACACATGATTTCCTATAGAAATACTGTTATACACATGATTTCCTATAGAAAATACTGTTATACACAAGATTTCCTATAGAAAATAGTGTTATACACAAGATTTCCTATAGAAAATAGTGTTATACACAAGATTTCCTAAAGAAAGTACTGTTATACACAAGATTTCCTAAAGAAAATACTGTTATACACAAGATTTCCTATAGAAAATACTGTTATACACAAGATTTCCTACAGAAAATACTGTTATACACAAGATTTCCTATAGAAAATACTGTTATACACAAGATTTCCTACAGAAAATACTGTTATACACAAGATTTCCTATAAAAATACTGTTATACAAAAGATTTCCTATAGAAATACTGTTATGCACAAGATATCCTATAGAAAATACTGTTATACACAAGGTTATCTATAGAAAATACTATTATACACAAGATTTCCTATAAAAAATAGTGTTATACACAACATTTCCTACAGAAAATACTGTTATACACAAGATTTCCTATAGAAAATACTGTTATACACAAGATTTCCTATAGAAAATAGTGTTATACACAAGATTTCCTATAAAAATACTGTTATACACAAGATTTCCTATAGAAAATACTGTTATACACAAGATTTCCCATAGAAAATACTGTTATACACAAGATTTCCTATAGAAAATACTATTATACACAAGATTTCCTACAGAAAATACTGTTATACACAAGATTTCCTATAAAAATACTGTTATACAGAAGATTTCCTATAGAAATACTGTTATGCACAAGATATCCTATAGAAAATACTGTTATACACAAGGTTATCTATAGAAAATACTATTATACACAAGATTTCCTATAGAAAATAGTGTTATACACAACATTTCCTACAGAAAATACTGTTATACACAAGATTTCCTATAGAAAATACTGTTATACACAAGATTTCCTATAGAAAATAGTGTTATACACAAGATTTCCTATAGAAAATACTGTTATACACAAGATTTCCTATAGAAAATAGTGTTATACACAAGATTTCCTATAAAAATACTGTTATACACAAGATTTCCTATAGAAAATACTGTTATACACAAGATTTCCCATAGAAAATACTGTTATACACAAGATTTCCTATAGAAAATACTGTTATACACAAGATTTCCTATAGAAAATAGTGTTATACACAAGATTTCCTATAGAAAATAGTGTTATACACATGATTTCCTATAGAAATACTGTTATACACAAGATTTCCTATAGAAAATAGTGTTATACACAAGATTTCCTATAGAAAATAGTGTTATACACATGATTTCCTATAGAAATACTGTTATACACAAGATTTCCTATAGAAAATAGTGTTATACACAAGATTTCCTATAGAAAATAGTGTTATACACATGATTTCCTATAGAAATACTGTTATACACAAGATTTCCTAAAGAAAATAGTGTTATACACAAGATTTCCTATAGAAAATACTGTTATACACAAGATTTCCTATAGAAAATACTGTTATACACAAGGTTATCTATAGAAAATACTATTATACACAAGATTTCCTACAGAAAATACTGTTATACACAAGATTTCCTATAGAAAATACTGTTATACACAAGATTTCCTATAGAAAATAGTGTTATACACAAGATTTCCTATAGAAAATAGTGTTATACACATGATTACACAAGATTTCCTATAGAAAATAGTGTTATACACAAGATTTCCTATAGAAAATAGTGTTATACACATGATTTCCTATAGAAATACTGTTATACACAAGATTTCCTATAGAAAATAGTGTTATACACAAGATTTCCTATAGAAAATAGTGTTATACACATGATTTCCTATAGAAATACTGTTATACACAAGATTTCCTATAGAAAATAGTGTTATACACAAGATTTCCTATAGAAAATAGTGTTATACACATGATTTCCTATAGAAATACTGTTATACACAAGATTTCCTATAGAAAATAGTGTTATACACAAGATTTCCTATAGAAAATAGTGTTATACACATGATTTCCTATAGAAATACTGTTATACACAAGATTTCCTATAGAAAATAGTGTTATACACATGATTTCCTATAGAAATACTGTTATACACAAGATTTCCTAAAGAAAATAGTGTTATACACAAGATTTCCTATAGAAAATACTGTTATACACAAGATTTCCTACAGAAAATACTGTTATACACAAGATATCCTATAGAAAATACTGTTATACACAAGGTTATCTATAGAAAATACTATTATACACAAGATTTCCTACAGAAAATACTGTTATACACAAGATTTCCTATAGAAAATACTGTTATACACAAGATTTCCTATAGAAAATAGTGTTATACACAAGTTTTCCTATAGAAAATACTGTTATACACAAGATTTCCTATAAAAATACTGTTATACACAAGATTTCCTATAGAAATACTGTTATACACAAGATTTCCTATAGAAAATAGTGTTATACACAAGATTTCCCATAGAAAATACTGTTATACACAAGATTTCTTATAGAAAATACTGTTATACACAAGATTTCCCATAGAAAATACTGTTATACACAAGATTTCCTATAGAAATACTGTTATACACAAGATATCCTATAGAAAATACTGTTATACACAAGATTTCCTATAGAAAATACTGTTATACACAAGATTTCCCATAGAAAATACTGATATACACAAGATTTCCTATAGAAAATACTGTTATACACATGATTTCCTATAGAAAATACTGTTTTACACAAGATTTCCTATAGAAAATAGTGTTATACACAAGATTTCCTATAGAAAATAGTGTTATACACATGATTTCCTATAGAAATACTGTTATACACAAGATTTCCTATAGAAAATACTGTTATACACAAGATTTCCTATAGAAATACTGTTATACACAAGATATCCTATAAAAATACTGTTATGCACAAGATATCCTATAGAAAATACTGTTATACACAAGGTTATCTATAGAAAATACTATTATACACAAGATTTCCTACAGAAAATACTGTTATACACAAGATTTCCTATAAAAATACTGTTATACACAAGATTTCCTATAGAAATACTGTTATGCACAAGATATCCTATAGAAAATACTGTTATACACAAGGTTATCTATAGAAAATACTATTATACACAAGATTTCCTATAGAAAATAGTGTTATACACAACATTTCCTACAGAAAATACTGTTATACACAAGATTTCCTATAGAAAATAATGTTATACACAAGATTTCCTATAGAAAATAGTGTTATACACAAGATTTCCTATAAAAATACTGTTATACACAAGATTTCCTATAGAAAATACTGTTATACACAAGATTTCCCATAGAAAATACTGTTATACACAAGATTTCCTATAGAAAATACTGTTATACACAAGATTTCCTATAGAAAATAGTGTTATACACAAGATTTCCTATAGAAAATAGTGTTATACACATGATTTCCTATAGAAATACTGTTATACACAAGATTTCCTAAAGAAAATAGTGTTATACACAAGATTTCCTATAGAAAATACTGTTATACACAAGATTTCCTACAGAAAATACTGTTATACACAAGATTTCCTATAGAAAATACTGTTATACACAAGATTTCCTATAGAAAATAGTGTTATACACAAGATTTCCTATAGAAAATAGTGTTATACACATGATTTCCTATAGAAATACTGTTATACACAAGATTTCCTATAGAAAATAGTGTTATACACAAGATTTCCTATAGAAAATAGTGTTATACACATGATTTCCTATAGAAATACTGTTATACACAAGATTTCCTATAGAAAATAGTGTTATACACAAGATTTCCTATAGAAAATAGTGTTATACACATGATTTCCTATAGAAATACTGTTATACACAAGATTTCCTATAGAAAATACTGTTATGCACAAGATTTCCTATAAAAATACTGTTATACACAAGATTTCCTATAGAAATACTGTTATAAACAAGATATCCTATAGAAAATACTGTTCTACACAAGATTTCCCATAGAAAATGTTGTTATACACAAGATTTCCTATAGAAAATACTGTTATACACAAGATTTCCTACAGAAAATACTATTATACACAAGATATCCTATAGAAAATACTGTTATACACAAGGTTATCTATAGAAAATACTATTATACACAAGATTTCCTATAGAAAATACTGTTATACACAAGATTTCCTATAGAAAATGCAGTTATACACAAGATTTCCTACAGAAAATACTGTTACACACTATATTTCCTATAGAAAATACTGTTATACACAAGATTTCCTACAGAAAATACTGTTATACACAAGACTTCCTATAGAAAATAGTGTTATACACAACATTTCCTACAGAAAATACTGTTATACACAAGATTTCCTATAGAAAATAGTGTTATACACAAGATTTCCCATAGAAAATACTGTTATACACATGATTTCCTATAGAAAATACTGTTATACACAAGATTCCTATAGAAAATAGTGTTATACACAAGATTTCCCATAGAAAATACTGATATACACAAGATTTCCCATAGAAAATACTGTTATACACAAGATTTCCTATAGAAATACTGTTATACACAAGATATCCTATAGAAAATACTGTTATACACAAGATTTCCCATAGAAAATACTGTTATACACAAGATTTCCCATAGAAAATACTGATATACAAAAGATTTCCCATAGAAAATACTGTTATACACATGATTTCCTATAGAAAATACTGTTATACACAAGATTTCCTATAGAAAATAGTGTTATACACAAGATTTCCTATAGAAAATAGTGTTATACACATGATTTCCTATAGAAATACTGTTATACACAAGATTTCCTATAGAAAATAGTGTTATACACAAGATTTCCTATAGAAAATACTGTTATACACAAGATTTCCTATAGAAAATAGTGTTATACACATGATTTCCTATAGAAATACTGTTATACACAAGATTTCCTATAGAAAATAGTGTTATACACATGATTTCCTATAGAAAATACTGTTATACACAAGATTTCCTATAGAAAATAGTGTTATACACATGATTTCCTATAGAAATACTGTTATACACAAGATTTCCTATAGAAAATACTGTTATACACAAGATTTCCCATAGAAAATACAGTTATACGCAAGATTTCCAATAGAAAATACTGTTATACACGAGAATTCCCATAGAAAATACTGTTATACACAAGATTTCCTATAGCAAATAGTGTTATACACAAGATTTCCTACAGAAAATACAGTTATACACAAGATTTCCTATAGAAATACTGTTATATACAAGATTTCCCACGGAAAATACTGTTATACACAAGATTTCCTATAGAAAATACTGTTATACACAAGATTTCCTATAGAAAATACTGTTATACACAAGATTTCCTACAGAAAATACTATTATACACAACATTTCCTATAGAAATACTGTTATATACAAGATTTCCTATAGAAAATACTATTATACACTAGATTTCCTATAGAAAATAGTATTATACACAAGATTTCCTATAGAAAATACTGTTATACACAAGATTTCCTATAGAAATACTGTTATATACAAGATTTCCTACAGAAAATACTATTATACACTAGATTTCCTATAGAAAATAGTATTATACACAAGATTTCCTATAGAAAATACTGTTATACACAAGATTTCCTATAGAAATACTGTTATATACAAGATTTCCTATAGAAAATACTGTTATACACAAGATTTCCTATAGAAAATACTGTTATACACAAGATTTCCTACAGAAAATACTATTATACACAACATTTCCTACAGAAAATACTGTTATACACTAGATTTCTTATAGAAAATACTGTTATACACAAGATCTCCTATAGAAAATAGTATTATACACAAGATTTCCCATAGAAAATACTGGTATACACAAGATTTCCTATAGAAAATAGTGTTATACACAAGATTTCCTATAGAAAATACTGTTATACACAAGATTTCCTATAGAAAATAGTGTTATACACATGATTTCCTATAGAAATACTGTTATACACAAGATTTCCTATAGAAAATAGTGTTATACACATGATTTCCTATAGAAAATACTGTTATACACAAGATTTCCTATAGAAAATAGTGTTATACACATGATTTCCTATAGAAATACTGTTATACACAAGATTTCCTATAGAAAATACTGTTATACACAAGATTTCCCATAGAAAATACAGTTATACACAAGATTTCCAATAGAAAATACTGTTATACACAAGATTTCCTACAGAAAATACTGTTATACACAAGATTTCCCATAGAAAATACAGTTATACACAAGATTTCCAATAGAAAATACTGTTATACACAAGATTTCCCATAGAAAATACTGTTATACACAAGATTTCCTACAGAAAATATTGTTATACACAAGATTTCCTATAGAAAATACAGTTATACATAAGATTTCCAATAGAAAATACAGTTATACACAAGATTTCCTACAGAAAATACAGTTATACACAAGATTTCCTATAGAAATACTGTTATATACAAGATTTCCCACGGAAAATACTGTTATACACAAGATTTCCTACAGAAAATACTGTTATACACAAGATTACCTATAGAAAATAGTGTTTTACACAAGATTTCCTATACAAAATGGTATTATACACAAGATTTCCCATAGAAAATACTGTTATACACAAGATTTCCCATAGAAAATACAGTTATACGCAAGATTTCCAATAGAAAATACTGTTATACACGAGAATTCCCATAGAAAATACTGTTATACACAAGATTTCCCATAGAAAATACAGTTATACGCAAGATTTCCAATAGAAAATACTGTTATACACGAGAATTCCCATAGAAAATACTGTTATACACAAGATTTCCTATAGCAAATACAGTTATACACAAGATTTCCTATAGAAATACTGTTATATACAAGATTTCCCACGGAAAATACTGTTATACACAAGATTTCCTATAGAAAATACTGTTATACACAAGATTTCCTATAGAAAATACTGTTATACACAAGATTTCCTACAGAAAATACTATTATACACAACATTTCCTATAGAAATACTGTTATATACAAGATTTCCTATAGAAAATACTATTATACACTAGATTTCCTATAGAAAATAGTATTATACACAAGATTTCCTATAGAAAATACTGTTATACACAAGATTTCCTATAGAAATACTGTTATATACAAGATTTCCTACAGAAAATACTATTATACACTAGATTTCCTATAGAAAATAGTATTATACACAAGATTTCCTATAGAAAATACTGTTATACACAAGATTTCCTATAGAAATACTGTTATATACAAGATTTCCTATAGAAAATACTGTTATACACAAGATTTCCTATAGAAAATACTGTTATATACAAGATTTCCTACAGAAAATACTATTATACACAACATTTCCTACAGAAAATACTGTTATACACTAGATTTCTTATAGAAAATACTGTTATACACAAGATCTCCTATAGAAAATAGTATTATACACAAGATTTCCCATAGAAAATACTGGTATACACAAGATTTCCTATAGAAAATAGTGTTATACACAAGATTTCCTATAGAAAATACTGTTATACACAAGATTTCCTATAGAAAATACTGTTATACACAAGATTTCCCATAGAAAATACTGTTATACACAAGATTTCCTATAGAAAATAGTGTTATACACAAGATTTCCTAAAGAAAATACTGTTATACACATGATTTCCTATAGAAAATACTGTTATACACAAGATTTCCTGTAGAAAATACTGTTATACACAAGATTTCCTACAGAAAATACTGTTATACACAAGATTTCCTATAGAAAATAGTGTTATACACAACATTTCCTACAGAAAATACTGTTATACACAAGATTTCCTATAGAAAATACTGTTATACACAAGATTTCCTATAGAAAATACTGTTATACATAAGATTTCCTATAGAAATACTGTTATACACAAGATTTCCTACAGAAAATACTGTTATACACAAGATTTCCTATAGAAAATACTGTTATACACAAGATTTCCCATAGAAAATACTGATATACACAAGATTTCCTATAGAAAATAGTATTATACACAAGATTTCCTAAAGAAAATAGTGTTATACACAACATTTCCTACAGAAAATACTGTTATACATAAGATTTCCTATAGAAATACTGTTATACACAAGATTTCCTGTAGAAAATACTGTTATACACAAGATTTCCTACAGAAAATACTGTTATACACAAGATTACCTATAGAAAATAGTATTATACACAAGATTTCCCATAGAAAATACTGTTATACACAAGATTTCCCATAGAAAATACAGTTATACACAAGATTTCCAATAGAAAATACTGTTATACACGAGAATTCCCATAGAAAATACTGTTATACACAAGATTTCCTACAGCAAATACTGTTATACACAAGATTTCCTACAGAAAATACTGTTATACACAAGATTACCTATAGAAAATACTGTTATACACAAGATTACCTATAGAAAATAGTGTTTTACACAAGATTTCCTATAGAAAATAGTATTATACACAAGATTTCCCATAGAAAATACAGTTATACGCAAGATTTCGAATAGCAAATACTGTTATACACAAGATTTCCTACAGAAAATACTGTTATACACAAGATTATCTATAGAAAATACTGTTATACACGAGAATTCCCATAGAAAATACTGTTATACACAAGATTTCCTATAGCAAATAGTGTTATACACAAGATTTCCTACAGAAAATACTGTTATACACAAGATTATCTATAGAAAATACTGTTATACACGAGAATTCCCATAGAAAATACTGTTGTACACAAGATTTCCAATAGAAAATACTGTTAAACACAAGATATCCTACAGAAAATACTGTTATACACAAGATTATCTATAGAAAATACTGTTATACACAAGATTTCCCATAGAAAATACTGTTATACACAAGATTTCCTATAGTAAATACTGTTATACACAAGATTTCCCATAGATAATACTGTTATACACCAGATTTCCTATAGAAAATACTGTTACACACAAGATTTCCCATAGAAAACGTTGTTATACACAAGATTTCCTATAGAAAATACTATTATACACAAGATTTCCTATAGAAAATAGTGTTATACACAAGATTTCCTACAGAAAATACTGTTATACACAAGATTATCTATAGAAAATACTGTTATACACAAGATTTCCAATAGAAAATACTGTTATACACAAGATTTCCTACAGAAAATACTGTTATACACAAGATTATCTATAGAAAATACTGTTATACACGAGAATTCCCATAGAAAATACTGTTGTACACAAGATTTCCAATAGAAAATACTGTTAAACACAAGATATCCTACAGAAAATACTGTTATACACGAGAATTTCCATAGAAAATACGGTTATACACAAGATTTCCTACAGAAAATACTGTTATACACAAGATTTCCTATAGAAAATAGTGTTATACACAAGATTTCCCATAGAAAATACTGTTATACACAAGATTTCCTATACAAAATAGTCTTATGCACAAGATTTCCTATAGAAAATACTGTTATACACAAGATTTCCTATATAAAATAGTGTTATACAGAAGATTTAAAATAGAAAATACTGTTATAAAAAAGATTTCAAATAGAAAATACTGTTATACACAAGACTTCAAATAGAAAATACTGTTATACAAAAGATTTAATAAACAAAATACTGTTATACACAAGACATCAAGTAGAAAATACTGTTATACCCAAGATTTCAAATAGAAAATACTGTTATACGCAAGACTTCGAATAGAAAATACTGTTATACGCAAGATTTCATATAGAAAATACTGTTATACACAAGATTTCCTATAGAAAATACTGTTATACACAAGACTTCAAATAGAAAATACTGTTATAAGCCTAGTACTCTGTTCATATTTGCGAAAAATTATGGTATTTTCATGCGAAAAATTGTATATGCAACAATTGATCAGCTGTTGGTTTTAATTTCGTGCGAAAGAAGTGCAGCTTATTTTATTTCGTGTGGAAAATTAAGGTTGCCAGATGTATTTCACATGTTTTCCACAATAAGAACAGAGTACTGCTTTTGCGAAATTATTTCGCATATATTTCATTCCAAATATTTTATATGTAGTTTGACAGCAGTTCGCACGAAATTTTGAACAGAGTACTTAGCTATACAAAAGATTTCCCATAGAAAATAGTGTTATATACAAGATTTAAAATAGAAAATACTGTTATAAAAAAGATTTTCAATAGAAAATACTGTAATACAAAAGATTTAAAACAAAAAATACTGTTATTCACAAGATTTAAAATAGAAAATACTGTTATACACAAGACTTCAAATAGAAAATACTGTTATACAAAAGATTTAAAACAAAAAATACTGTTATACACAAGACTTCAAGTATAAAATACTGTTATACACAAGATTTCAAATAGAAAATACTGTTATACACAAGACTTCAAATAGAAAATACAGACGGAATTGTTAAAAACCTAACACTTGCAACAACAAAATACATGTGTGAATGCATTTTGTTGTTCTGTCTGACATATATGTTGTATATGTATTTGTTTGACGGTGGGTTTCGTCTCTATGTATATTTTTCTATGCATTAAACTAACAAGGCTGCTTTAATACTAAGAAATTTTATATAAATATGCACAATTCTGTTAAATATTTAAACGTATGTATTTTCAAAATAAATAAATAAAATTAATATTTTCCTAATTTTTTTTTCCAGTACGTCGTACTCTTAAGAACGGTTTAACCGAGGAGGAAAAACTACAAGTAGCAGCTTTAATAAAAACCTATTAAGAATTCAAATTGTTAAACAGAAAATTGACTGATTTATTAAATTTTGCTTAATAATTATCAAAAACTCTGATGCTAAATTAACAGCAGACCAAATACGGAAAATTAAAAAAAAAAGCAAAAACCAACCACAATTTAAAGACGATCTCAAGATTAAAAGGATTTAAATACTATAAATTAAGGACAAAATGGTTTCAAAACGAAAAGGTGGTTACAGGAATTGAAAAAGCAAACTCACATAAGTACTACATAGAAGAAACAATAACCAGTTAGAAAATATTTATTTTAATAGAAATGGTTTAGGTATTAAAACAAAAAAAAAAAAAAAAAAAAAAAAACGATTAAAATTTAAAAATTTTAAATACAACGATTTTTATTGAGTAGAAAAAAAATATTAAATTTCATTATGTATAAATATGGAAACATTAAAAAAAAACATTTTTAGTATGTATTTTATATTTTAGTTATGTAATAATTATTCCTAATGAGATTTTTCTAATGAATTTTTATGTTTTGTTTTCTTTTTTTTTTAATAATTTCATACATTTTGTTTTTAAGTATGTATTTTAATCAATAAGTTAGTAATTTTGTTAAAAAATTTTAATTATAAAAAAAAATTAAATAAGAAATTATATTTATACATATATAATCTAATTGTTATTGCAGCTTTTTAGTTTTGTTGTTTTTTTTTTAACATTTAAAATAAATTTCTTATTTTATTTTTCAATTCTTAAACCAAAAATATAAAAAAAAAATTATCGTAACAAACAAATCTTATTCATAATTAAAAAATAAACAAATTATAATTTATTTTAAAATTTATACATAATTATACTGTATATTAAATTAAATAAAAAAACAAACTCTACATACTCTACATACTACTCTACAGAAATTATACAACAAAAATTTCAATAATTTAACGAACTCTAATAATTATTTAAATAAATAAATATAAAAATTATTAAATAATAAAGTATTTTATTTGATAGTTACATACTTACATATTCAGATGATTCTAGAAGCCATTTGTACAAGGTTGTTGAACATAATCCAAGCAAAAACCTCGATTATCGATATCGGTGGGTGCCTCAATGCCATCGGTATGGAAATATAAACGAAAGGGTCGTACACTGCCTATAATTATTAAAAAAAAAATGTAAATAAAACAAATTTATAGCATTTCTAGTTAAATTCATGTGATATGTCTTCACTAATTCTAAACAAATGTTCTTCAATAATCGAGTAATAATACCCCACGATACAACAATAACTGATATCGCCATAAGTTGTTATTGAAAATTACTAAAAACCTAAAAAAAATGTACTAAATATCTCAATTTGTTCCTTTGCTAACATACACTAGCAAATACACCAACCAATTTGTGTCAAATGATCAACGCCCCAAAAATACAACACTGTTACAGAACAAAAATTCATGTTTTGCACTTCGTTTTTTATTAATTTCCTTAGGGCCATTATTACAACTTGCCTTTAAGTTCGTAATAGTAAAAGTTAACTTTAAGGGTACCTTTTTCTATTGCTTAAAGTTAACTTTTACTATTAGGAACTTAAAGGCAAGTTGTAATAATGGCCCTTAGTAAAAAACATTTTTAAAAAGTGCATAGTTTTTTTTTAATAAAGTTCATAATATTATAAATAAATAATTGTAGTTTATGAGTATATAAAAGTTTTTATTTCTCGATTATGAAAATAACCGAGAAAATTGTAATGTTTAAAAAGTTATGGTAACAGTTTCTTATTGTAGTTAGTGGTGTGTGTTTATTGTATATTATTGGTGATGTACAACAGCTAGAGTAATCAATTTCACGGTTTTTATAAAGAGAAAATACATTAAACAAAAATTTAAATTAAACCAACTGAAATATGGTTTAAATAAATTAGGGAAAATAAAAATAACTGCAAACAATGTTTGCTAGTATTAATTAAAATATATCATGAATTTCACCAAAGAGAACCGAAACAAGTAAGATAGATATATTAGGCTGGGCCGAATCTTATTGTAACCCATTGTAGGTCCAACTTACTATGGTCTTATATACGTCGTTGCAAAGGTCTTTGAAATATCTATCATTAGATATCCATATTGTCTATATTAATGACTTAGTAATCCAGATATAGGTCAAAAAATAGGTAAAAAATCGAGGTTGTCCTGGTTTTTTCCTTATATCTCAGCCATTTGTGGACCGATTTTGCTGATTTTAAATAGCAAACTTCTCGAAAGCATGTCTGACAGAATTATTGAAGATTTGGATCCCGAAGATACCTCAGTAAAAAAATTATATGTGCAAAATTTCTTTTTGTTCTCAGAACTGAAAACTAGTGATAATTTAATTTTGACAGTGATCAATTTTTTTGTTTTTTTGTACACTCTCTTTGTTATGTACTTACATGATCTTTGGACTTTATTTGTGATACCGTTATCTGAGATTATCACTTTAAGGTAAAATTTTAATAGAAAATAATTATATGTGCATTGTCAATCATTCTCGTTCTTTAGCTTAAAGAGTAAATATATCAATTCTTAATTTGTGTTTGATATATATAATTTTATATCGACGGTGAGTAAGTATTATTTTTTTATTAAAATCTGAAGTTATCTGTTATCCACAATTTTTTTACGTTCAAAATGACACGTGGTTGTGAACTTTCCGATGAGGAGCGTGGAAAAATTGAAGGCATGAGACATGCAGGTATGCGAATATGTGACATTGCAGCTGCAACAAATCGTCATCGCAATACGATCTCAAATTTTTTAAAAGACCCAAGAAACTACGGCTCCATAAAGCGCAGTGGACGAATCCCTACCGTGAACCAAAGGACAAAGAGACGTATTCGACATTTAGCTGCCGAAGAAAATATGAGCTGTCGTCAAATAAAAGTGGAATTAGATTTAAATGTCACGAGACAGCGTATCCAGCAACTAATAAAGGCAGATTTAGGTCTTCGGTATGAAAATAAGATTCCAAAACCAAGACTTACCCAACGACATAAAAATGCCCGGATTGCATTTGTTGAAAAATATAAATTTTGGGAGGAGGAATTTGAAAATGTAATATTTAGCGACGAGAAAAAGTTTAATTTGGACGGACCTGATGGTCTCCATAAGTATTGGAGAGATCTGCGTCATCCTCGACAAATCTGCTACAATCGAAACCACGGTGGTGGGAGTCTAATGGTTTGGGCTGCATTCGGAGCTCTTGGAAAGTCCCAAATATGCTTTGTACCAACAAGAATGAACTCAGAGAAATACGTTGAATTGTTGGAAAACACACAAAAAGTTTTTTTGAAAGCCATAATATACCATTATTGGATTGGCCAGCACTAAGTCCAGACTTAAACCCAATAGAGGATCTATGGGGGATACTTTCCGCTAAAATATTTTCAAAATCAAAACAGTACACGACACTAAAGGAGTTAAAAGAATCAATAATGACAGAGTGGGAAAAAATTGATGTATCAACGTTAAAAAATCTGGCCAATTCCATGCCACGCAGGTTACAGCAGGTCATCATAAATAAAGGAAACACAATATCTTATTAATATTATAATTTAAATTTTTTAGAATAATAATTAATAATAGATTTTGTTTTTGCACATATAATTATTTACTATGGAGTAATAAGAAAAAAGTATTTTTTGTTCATAAATTATGAAGTTGAAAGAATTTTTTTTTTAGTTTTTTTAAGTGTATATATATACAAAATAAAATTTAAAATAAACATTAAAAAAAGTTTGTTTTCTTAGCAGTAGCGCAGAATAATACCATGTATCTGGGGTCTTCAGAAAATTGATTTCAACAAACAGACAGACAGACAGACGGACAGACGGACAGACAGACAGACAGACAGACAGACAGACAGACAGACAGACAGACAGACAGACAGACACACAGACAGACAGACAGACAAACAGACAGACAGACAGACAGACAGACAGACAGACAGACAGACAGACAGACAGACAGACAGACAGACAGACAGACAGACAGACAGACAGACAGACAGACAGACAGACAGACAGACAGACAGACAGACAGACGGACATGGCTTAATCGACTCCGCTATCTATAAGGATCCAGAATATATATACTTTATAGGGTCGGAAAATTATATTGTGGAAATTACAAACGGAATGACAAATTTATATATACCCTTCTCACGAAGGTGAAGGGTATAAAAACACGTGTTTAACCGTGGGTCATCCAATTTCGAACATATTCATTCAACATATAACCTTTGGAGTCCTTTACACGTTTTAATTTTTATTCTTTCAAATTTCGAAAAATCCCGATTTAATTCACATTTAAAATTTTTACCAATCAAGAAAATTTACTTGAGCTTTAGCTTTAAATGTAAGTGTCTTAAGAGGGCGGGTCTATAAGACCGCGACTTTTGAAACACAAGTTTTTGGATAAAAAAATAATTTTATTTTCCAACTGTATACACTTTGTCCAACGTTTCTCCAATTTTTGTATCCCTTGCAAAAAATAAGAGAGATGATTTCATCGCTTGAGTTAAATCTCCTTTCGCCAAACCATTTCTTCTGGTTTAGAAACACACACTCGGGGCTAAATTCGGAGAATACGGCGGACGATGAAGCAATTCGTTGCCTAATTCATAGATTTTTACCATGGAAACTGCACATGTGTGCATCCTTGGTTTTTTAGTAGTCTGCTGTCCAACATAGTGAATGAAGCAGGCATCAAATGACAGAATCGTCTTCATGTAGAAGTTTGTATTTTAATTTTGACAAATTGTGGTCGGTAGCCTTCTGTAGTTTATGTGTTTAAAGCATTAGTCAGAAACCTCTGAAATATTTTTTCACATGCATTAAGAATTTTGAATTATTAAGCTAAAGTTATATTTTTCTGATCATTGAAAAATCAAACTTCAAAAACGATATTGAAATATGTATTTGATATTGAAAATCATAATACGATAATCAAAATGTAGCATATAGCGATAAGATTTAGGAATATGTATACAATTAGATCATATAATTGGTCAACTCACAAGGTCTCTTATCATGTCATATTGTCATAATGTCCTAATATTTCACAATGGTTTTTATTGCTTTTCAAGCAAAAAATGTCCTAAAATAATACTACTTTCTATGCTATGTTTATTGTGTTATCGTAACGAACCAGCAGATACCAATGCCGAATGCCTAAGAGCCGGTTAAGCCGAGCCACTGAGTCGTGATATATTAGGACATTATGACAATATGACTGATAAAAGACCATGTGAATTGACCAAATAGTTCTAACTTTGGTTTTGAACATAATTTCACTACATCAGGATTTATGTGGCAATCGCCGCTATTATAAACTTTATTACAATTTTTTAACCTGCACCTTTTCTTATAGTTAGAAATCTATATTAAACTACAACTTACTTTGTACTGTTTTCTGCACCATTCCCACTTCAGCACTGAACGTACCACCACAAACACGATCTTCACAAGCGCTTAACGGTGGTATACGATCGGCCGAGCGCATGCAACCGATCAAAAGCCAATCTTGTATACAAGTATTTTGTGTAACTTGTGTGCCACCACCAACCATTGTACCCACCGGATTGTTGGTATTACCCGATATGGTAAACGATCTTGAACGATTATTTTCTAAAATGTTTTACATTTTATAAAATTTTCCATTTTTTTTTTTCTACTACAATTCACACTCACCCAAATCTGGACAGGCATTGTACTGTATGCCACAAAAATTTCTCTCCGTTCTTATGCAAATACTATAGTCCTGATTTGATAGTTGTCTACCCGACACCGTATTAAAATTGAAACTACGTACACGACCACTAATACCGGTGTGATACTGTAGACAACCCTGATCGGCTCTAGCTATGCTGCCGCAGTGTATTTGTGAGACTCGTATGCGCCAAATGCGAGGAAATGTATTGCTCGTTATGACCGAAATAACAATGGGATTACTCTGGCCCAAACCGGCATCAATGTACACTAGGATTTTTTTTTTTTTGGTTTATAAAAAAAGCGATATAATTTATATTATTAAGTTTAGCTTACTATGATCTCCTGATGAGGTGCCGCATATAGTGGGCACTGGACTGCTGCCAGATATTAGTAATTGATCCTGATTGCACAAATGATTTGCCGCCTCTGGTGCGGCTATAGAAAACATTTCCAAATCCAATCTACATATATAATAATATTATTAAATGGTTCCCCAAATGCGCTAGATTCAAATATTTAAGTAACCCACCTAAATTGACAAATATCTGGATTAACTTTGTGCACCGTTACTTGACAACTGCCAGTGCCATCATAAGTATCCGGATGATTAGGATTTACAAAATAAGTATTATTTTCTCTTATCATGCCACCACAAGTTTGTAAGACTGCAAGATTTGAAGTGTTTTTTTTTTCGGTATTGTAATATTATTTTAATTTAGACTTACAAACACAACAGATGCCATAACCAGCTACACACTGACCAGCCGGTATACCACCTCGAATTACACAATCTTTATTGGGCAAACAATTTCCTACTTCTCCAGATGGCGCCGTACATTGAGCAGGCCCAATTGGAACTATGTTGAATATAGGAAGAACTGTCAAAGTAAACAAACAACTTATTTAAAATATGTTTCCTATGTTGGATTAATAATTTTACATTATATTTCATATGTAAATAAAGATTATTCAGATTCAGCCCAGCATAAGTTGTTATAACAATTGATTTAACAGAAAAATTAGGAAACAAATGCAAATCGGAAATGAAATTTTGTATAACTCTGTTTTGATAATTTGTATTTAACCGAAAGTTCTCCTGATTTCATTGCTTGGTGACAAAAAGTAAGAAATCTTGCATTTTGAAGAAAAATACTAGTTTTCCATCAGACCTCAGCTAAAATTGGATGGAGAACAAAAAATTGTCATAATTTTTTATTTTTCAAGAGATACCCCACTTTGAGCACCTGCGGCTCCGTTCCAGCTTGGTATTTAAAGTCCAAATTCAAAACATAAACTCAGCAACACCTCCTTTATAGCCATGGGAAATTTTATCGGACTATTGGTTTAGAACAATGGTGCCCAAGCCCTATACTCTTGGTGCTCATTTGTTTTTGTAAATGCTCTTAGCTATAGGCTGTGTGTTTCTATACTCAATACAGCACTCAGCACTAGCAATATGAAATACACAAACAACTTTGTCTTGTTTGTTTTTTTGTCGATCTTCACTGTCTACAGTGTAGACTCTACACGCAAGTTCAGAGTAGCAAGCCGTAACGGCGCGACCGGCGGCTAGCCGAGCAGCCCGTAAAATTTTTTGAGCCGCGCCGCCGCCGAATCCATCGGCTCATCGGCGGCTTATTTTCTAGCTGATTTTATCGGCTGAGTCGATTTTTAAATAAATTTTTGTAAATCTAACAACGTTTAATTGTTAAATTGTTACTTTAGAGAGTAAACACACCTTAGAATTAGAAATAGTTCCTGATAGAAATTAAGGCATTTTTATACCCTTCATATAAATTTGTCATTCCGTTTGTAATTTCCACAATATAATTTTTCGACCCTATAAAGTATATATATTCTGGATTAAGCCATGTCCGACTGTCTGTCTGTTGAAATCAATTTTCTGAAGACTCCAGATATCTTCGGGATTCAAATCTTCAATAATTCTTTCAGACATGCTTTCGAGAAGTTTCCTATTTAAAATCAGCAAAATCAGTCCTTAAATAAAGGAAATATGAACAAAAAAGCAACAAAACGTACATATGTTGTTTGACAAAAAAGCAACAAAACGTACAACATATGTTTGGATGTGTGTTGGTTTCATTGGTTTGCGTATTTTTTTTTTTTGGTGTTTCGTTTCGTTTGGCGTTGTTGTTTTTATACTCTTCACCTTTGTGAGCAGGGTATATATAAGATTGTTATTTCGTTTGTAACTTCTACAATATAAACTGTTCGTCAGCAATTAAATGTCAAATTTTTAAAAGTTTTCTTGATATATTTAGGATGCTATACGCTGAAAGTGGGCAATTAATGTATCCACAACAAAGGTGAAGGGTATATAAGATTCGTCATAGCCGAATATAGCACTCTTAATTGTTATTATTTATTTGGTTTAATTATAGAATTAGCTTATAAAGAACAGAATCGAGTAATATGGAGGTATATTGTACTCTATAAACAGGCAAATATATTCACCGAAATAACGTCTAAAAAGTGTTTTATTCATTTGAATTTCATCACATTAGCTTTTAATCAACCAAAGATACCTAGTAAAGAATACTGTTGGACAAGTTTTTGAAAATAAAGATTAATTTTTCTAATTGTTCATTTGAATATATCCTAACGATCCATATTATTTTAGACCTATTTCATGATGTCGAAGGAAAAATTAGACTAACAAATTTCTATGAACAACTATTCGAAATAATTTTTAAAACTACTCAAAACTACTGTATTTCACATTTCGATAGTATCAACTTCATGCAGTATTTTTGTCCAAAATACCTTAACAACAAGTTTTAATACTGAACACTTCCTCTCAAAATTGTCGCTATATTTCGCTTATAACCAAATTATATATTGAAAACAGTTCCGTTTTATAAAATAATAAAATAAAAAAATATATAATTTGCTTTTAAAGTCGGCGCAGCCGAAAAAGTTTTTAAGCCGGTGAAAACTCGGCGTTAAGCCGATAAGCCGCCGCCGCCGACTAATTTTACCCTTCAGCCGCCGCCGAAAAAAATTAGACGGCTTGCTTCTCTGCACGCAAGTGCAAAGCAACAACACTTTCGTATGTTTTGCTGGTAAACATTGACGACAGCGATCATCATGTAGATTTTGTTTTTTTTGTTTATAGTATGGTATTGTTTAAAAAAGTGTGTATTTTTTCTTTAATCTTTGTATGTTTTGGTGTTTACAACAAAAAAAATTGCATAAAAATTAGTTTTTCTTTAAATGTATTGGTGTTTGCTCTTCCATAAGGAACTGTTGGGCACCCCTGGTTTAGAAGTTGCAGATCTATTTCCCACTGTGAGCTGTTTAGAAGTTGTTAAATAGAATATCTGACAAGAGTTCGACAACTTATCGCCACCACGAATGCGATAGAAGGAGCCTAAATGGTCATTAATGTCTATGACCATTTATTGAGAATTGGTCATGCAAATCGTAGAAATTGTAGATCATTTTCTAATTAAAGAAAATCTTTAATATTATCGATTATATCGTTTTCGAATTTTAGATAATGAAGATTTCGCTGCCACATTTTTTGAATCGTTTGTGATAGTCAAAATCTAGCCAGTAACTGGCTGTATTTCTATACAGAAATCTAGCCAGTAACTGGCTGTATTTCTATACAGAAATCTAGCCAGTAACTGGCTGTATTTCTATACAGAAATCTAGCCAGTAACTGGCTGTATTTCTATACAGAAATCTAGCCAGTAACTGGCTGTATTTCTATACAGAAATCTAGCCAGTAACTGGCTGTATTTCTATACAGAAATCTAGCCAGTAACTGGCTGTATTTCTATACAGAAATCTAGCCAGTAACTGGCTGTATTTCTATACAGAAATCTAGCCAGTAACTGGCTGTATTTCTATACAGAAATCTAGCCAGTAACTGGCTGTATTTCTATACAGAAATCTAGCCAGTAACTGGCTGTATTTCTATACAGAAATCTAGCCAGTAACTGGCTGTATTTCTATACAGAAATCTAGCCAGTAACTGGCTGTATTTCTATACAGAAATCTAGCCAGTAACTGGCTGTATTTCTATACAGAAATCTAGCCAGTAACTGGCTGTATTTCTATACAGAAATCTAGCCAGTAACTGGCTGTATTTCTATACAGAAATCTAGCCAGTAACTGGCTGTATTTCTATACAGAAATCTAGCCAGTAACTGGCTGTATTTCTATACAGAAATCTAGCCAGTAACTGGCTGTATTTCTATACAGAAATCTAGCCAGTAACTGGCTGTATTTCTATACAGAAATCTAGCCAGTAACTGGCTGTATTTCTATACAGAAATCTAGCCAGTAACTGGCTGTATTTCTATACAGAAATCTAGCCAGTAACTGGCTGTATTTCTATACAGAAATCTAGCCAGTAACTGGCTGTATTTCTATACAGAAATCTAGCCAGTAACTGGCTGTATTTCTATACAGAAATCTAGCCAGTAACTGGCTGTATTTCTATACAGAAATCTAGCCAGTAACTGGCTGTATTTCTATACAGAAATCTAGCCAGTAACTGGCTGTATTTCTATACAGAAATCTAGCCAGTAACTGGCTGTATTTCTATACAGAAATCTAGCCAGTAACTGGCTGTATTTCTATACAGAAATCTAGCCAGTAACTGGCTGTATTTCTATACAGAAATCTAGCCAGTAACTGGCTGTATTTCTATACAGAAATCTAGCCAGTAACTGGCTGTATTTCTATACAGAAATCTAGCCAGTAACTGGCTGTATTTCTATACAGAAATCTAGCCAGTAACTGGCTGTATTTCTATACAGAAATCTAGCCAGTAACTGGCTGTATTTCTATACAGAAATCTAGCCAGTAACTGGCTGTATTTCTATACAGAAATCTAGCCAGTAACTGGCTGTATTTCTATACAGAAATCTAGCCAGTAACTGGCTGTATTTCTATACAGAAATCTAGCCAGTAACTGGCTGTATTTCTATACAGAAATCTAGCCAGTAACTGGCTGTATTTCTATACAGAAATCTAGCCAGTAACTGGCTGTATTTCTATACAGAAATCTAGCCAGTAACTGGCTGTATTTCTATACAGAAATCTAGCCAGTAACTGGCTGTATTTCTATACAGAAATCTAGCCAGTAACTGGCTGTATTTCTATACAGAAATCTAGCCAGTAACTGGCTGTATTTCTATACAGAAATCTAGCCAGTAACTGGCTGTATTTCTATACAGAAATCTAGCCAGTAACTGGCTGTATTTCTATACAGAAATCTAGCCAGTAACTGGCTGTATTTCTATACAGAAATCTAGCCAGTAACTGGCTGTATTTCTATACAGAAATCTAGCCAGTAACTGGCTGTATTTCTATACAGAAATCTAGCCAGTAACTGGCTGTATTTCTATACAGAAATCTAGCCAGTAACTGGCTGTATTTCTATACAGAAATCTAGCCAGTAACTGGCTGTATTTCTATACAGAAATCTAGCCAGTAACTGGCTGTATTTCTATACAGAAATCTAGCCAGTAACTGGCTGTATTTCTATACAGAAATCTAGCCAGTAACTGGCTGTATTTCTATACAGAAATCTAGCCAGTAACTGGCTGTATTTCTATACAGAAATCTAGCCAGTAACTGGCTGTATTTCTATACAGAAATCTAGCCAGTAACTGGCTGTATTTCTATACAGAAATCTAGCCAGTAACTGGCTGTATTTCTATACAGAAATCTAGCCAGTAACTGGCTGTATTTCTATACAGAAATCTAGCCAGTAACTGGCTGTATTTCTATACAGAAATCTAGCCAGTAACTGGCTGTATTTCTATACAGAAATCTAGCCAGTAACTGGCTGTATTTCTATACAGAAATCTAGCTAGTAACTGGCTGTATTTCTATACAGAAATCTAGCCAGTAACTGGCTGTATTTCTATACAGAAATCTAGCTAGTAACTGGCTGTATTTCTATACAGAAATCTAGCCAGTAACTGGCTGTATTTCTATACAGAAATCTAGCCAGTAACTGGCTGTATTTCTATACAGAAATCTAGCCAGTAACTGGCTGTATTTCTATACAGAAATCTAGCCAGTAACTGGCTGTATTTCTATACAGAAATCTAGCCAGTAACTGGCTGTATTTCTATACAGAAATCTAGCCAGTAACTGGCTGTATTTCTATACAGAAATCTAGCCAGTAACTGGCTGTATTTCTATACAGAAATCTAGCCAGTAACTGGCTGTATTTCTATACAGAAATCTAGCCAGTAACTGGCTGTATTTCTATACAGAAATCTAGCCAGTAACTGGCTGTATTTCTATACAGAAATCTAGCCAGTAACTGGCTGTATTTCTATACAGAAATCTAGCCAGTAACTGGCTGTATTTCTATACAGAAATCTAGCCAGTAACTGGCTGTATTTCTATACAGAAATCTAGCCAGTAACTGGCTGTATTTCTATACAGAAATCTAGCCAGTAACTGGCTGTATTTCTATACAGAAATCTAGCCAGTAACTGGCTGTATTTCTATACAGAAATCTAGCCAGTAACTGGCTGTATTTCTATACAGAAATCTAGCCAGTAACTGGCTGTATTTCTATACAGAAATCTAGCCAGTAACTGGCTGTATTTCTATACAGAAATCTAGCCAGTAACTGGCTGTATTTCTATACAGAAATCTAGCCAGTAACTGGCTGTATTTCTATACAGAAATCTAGCCAGTAACCGGCCTTTTTATCATTATTTAGTTGTTTAAAAAATGTTTTAAATTTATAACTGCGATGAATTTACATTTTTACAGTAACTAAAATATTGTTGAAATTAAATTAATATAACAATTATTTGTGTACGACAACAATATATAGTTACAAAGAGCACAGTCAATTTGTCGTTAACAAGTCGAACCATGTTTTTTTCTCT
This sequence comes from Calliphora vomitoria, assembly GCA_942486065.2. NCBI lineage: Eukaryota > Metazoa > Arthropoda > Insecta > Diptera > Calliphoridae > Calliphora > Calliphora vomitoria. Next base: position 54,439,867 of record OW818031.2, on the reverse strand, counting down.
GCGTGCAGGTTATCTTCTAACCGGCGTCTAATTTACGACTTTTAAACGATTTAATTTTTTTGGGGGGTTTTCCATACAAACTCCGATCGATGTTCACAGAAAGATTTTAGTCCTTTTCTGATTATGATTCTTTTAATTAATATAAGAAATTGCATATCTTTTTTTAATTGTTCATACAAAAAATAGATTTTTTGTGAAAACTGTAACAAATCACGGTTTGTAGTCCTTTAACTGTTGTATCTCTAATTTACGTTTTTTTTTAACATTTTTATATATATTTTATGTTTTTGTAAGTCTGTTTGTGTTTAATCATATCTGTGTAACACTATGTTACACCAAAAATATGAAGGAGTTCTCATGTAACAATTCTGTTGTATTAAAAGCTATAGAGATCTATCGTTTTTCTCGATCATTTTATTAGCAAATGTATATTCTTCATAAAATTGTTTGGAAATTGATTTTAAAATTGTTAGAAGTGATTGGAAATCGTTTGGAATATGGCTGAGTTACGGTCGTTTAAGTTAAAAAAAAACTCAAATTTTTTAAAAAAGTTTAATTTTATTCACGCTTGAAGTTGATCGTGAAAGTTTACTAAAGTATCTTTCCAAAATACATAAGTAAATAAAAATCAATTAAAAAATGAATGAGTTATGATAATTTGTATGAAAACACGTTTTTCGATATTTTCAGTTTTTTCCTACAAATGCTTTTAAAAAAAAAAAAATCATAGCCGACATTATTTAGCTTTAGTTGGGGAGCATCCTGACTTTATGTTGCTGTAACTGATTTTTATAAAAGGCAAAACTTATATATTTTAATCAAACAAAACAAATTTAAAATTAGATTCAAAAGAAAATATTTATGATGTTTAGAATTTGTATATTTTAGAATACCGTAATTCCGTTCTCTATGGGCTCCAAAAAACAGAATTGCTGCATGAGAACATCTGCATAATTGTTTCGTTCACTTTTGTATCACTGTGTTATTATCCTTTTTGCTACAACTCCTTCGGTTTAGTTGCGAAATGTGAGTGATCATAGATTTGAATATATTATTTAATAAATCTATTCTAAAAAAACACTAACTGACAAAAATGACTTGCATATTTTTCTTCACATTAAATACAACACTTAACACTAATTTACATATTTATATCATATTTATTTAAACTTGTAACGTTTGTTAAATCAGTAAAGTTGTTATCTTTTTATTTCCGTAATATTCATTTTCCGAAACCTTCACCTACATCTACTATCACGAGCTGAAGGCGGCACTGAGGGCATTTTCCACTTAGAGCCAAATAAAAAATCCTTCCAAGAAGTATTTTCCACTTTTGAAGCCACCACACTGAATATAAAAATTGCAATATAAATGAGAGCAACATCCGATTTCCAAGAAGACAGAAACATCCTACAAAGGATATTCATATTGATAAAATGATAAAGCGTATTTAGACTATAAACACAATTGATTGTTCCGGTTTGTAGTTAACGGCAGTAGACAACGCGAAAAACTGTTAAGCTTGCGCTTTAAAACAATTTATTTATATGAAATGAAAATTAAAAGTTTAATGACCGAAAATGTAACAGACAAAAGCCAAAATACACTTTTGTTTTTAAAAAAATTCCAATGAAATTTTCATTTCATTCATATGCTGAATGAAATGCTGTGATTTCTAGTTGTTGACAATATGTGTTTGCAACAATTAGTTAAGCCAGCAATGGCAACAATTAAATGCGTGAAGTGTGTTGGCGTTTTCTCACTACTGGAAATTTAAACAAAAACATTTTTTGTTATTCTTTTTCCTCTCACCCTTTTAATGGTGTGATTTTAAGTGTGACTGTAAAAAAGTCATGTGAGACAAGTGTTTAGACATGTTTTAGCATTGGTAGTGACATTTATTTTAACATTTCAAAATGTTGCTGTAACAGTTTCAGAAATCATATTTGTTTATTTTTTTTTTTTTTTTTTGGTGCAAAATGCATTTGAATTATTTTGTATTTATATATCATTAAAGTTTATATATAAAATTTTCCGTTTTATGTTTACATTTTTTATTTTTTTTTGACAAAATAAATCTATGTTGACAACTTCCTGGTGCAAATAATTTGCAGAGCTTTAAATAAAATTAACACATTTGTTTAATTTTGGTGGTATTATATTTATGTCGGTTTGTGTAATTTTGAACCAATGCAACCAACCATATATTTACTATAAGTCGCCAGTCAAAAATGTATGCTGTGCACAGTGTTTCGTACACATATGTATGTACAACTAATATAAATTCTTTTGTAAAATGAAAAGTATCTGGTCCCGTGACAGGTTTCTTGAAGGATGGGATCCGATTTAGTTCTGAAACTTTGAATAAAAGGGACCTGTCACTTTAAAATTGTAATCTCCTAAATGGAGGTAAATTGATACCTTTTAGACACTATGTAACAGGTCATGGAACTAATCTGACCGTCCGTCTGTTGAAATCAACTTTTCGAAGCCACCAAATACCTTTCATTATTCAACTTAGATTGCTGTTTAAAATAGAGAAAATCGGCCCACAAGTGGCTGAGATATAAACATAAAAACGTAATGTTAAATGCTCTGAGCTAAGGTTAATGCAGATTCGTATAAAGTTCAGGAAGTTCCAGATCAGAAAGTTCCAGAACTTAGAAATTAAATTTTATAAAAAATACATCTGATGAAACTTACTTTCACAACTTCCGGCTCAAGATTTGTATGTGGCTGATGGACGGGGTAATGTTCAAGAACAATACTGGACAAAAAAGAAAAAAAAACTCCCAAAGAAAATTCTTGTGTGTCAAGCCATTTGCAGTTGTGGCAAGGAAAGACAATGATTTGTGACATCAGGCCCGATAAACACAGAAATATATATTATGGAGTGTCTACAAAAACTTGTTTTACCTTTAAAAAAAGTCGTTTCGAGAAAAAAGGCTTTGAATGTTTTATGACACTTTACTATTTATTAAATAAATTTTCAACAAATCATGAGATTTTAGAAATAAAACCTGACATAAATAATAGACGTTAATATCATTTTAATCTGTATATAATCCAAATTTTTGTTAAAAATAAGAGAAAGCATGAATTTTGATTTTGATGTTTCCAAGAAAAAAAAAAAAACACTCACACGCAAAAAATAATTGACTTTTTTAAAAACTGATCAAATTATATGAAAGACTATAGAACGGCGCATATTTTGAACTACTCAGTTCAAGAAACACGGATTTTGAGTTATGACGCTGTTGCAAAACCAAACTTTCTTTTAATGTGTAAGTATAGTTAATGTAAGTATACTTAAAAGAATGTTTAGTATAACACATTTTGCATGCAATATATGAAAAACCGTAAACATTTTTCAAAGGGGGAAAGGTCCGTATGTCCGATTTTTTTTTAAGACCGAGGTGTTTAACTTTGAAGTGCCACGCACTGGCCCCCATTAAAGCTAAGAAGCTGAACAAATGCAAATCAACTCGAAAACACCTCAGCTCCAACCTTGTGAAATTTCTCCATTAAAAGTTCCCGAAATACCGAAATATTTCCAAAAGAAAACGTTTCTAAACCACTGTGCGCCGTGCTAAACTTTTCACCGCAACCCACGCAATTGCACTCATCCGTTAGAATGAATGAACCACTAATGTGAGATACACAAAAATTATCATAAACTCTTGTCTAAATAAATACTTATTTATTTTGTAAATCGCACAACAGTAATATAATCACTTCTCACTATAATTATAACATTTTGATTATTATTTTTTTTTTTTTAAGTTTTCAATTGTTTGTGCTTATGATGAAAACACAAAAACTAAACAATGATAATAACAGTATTAAATGAAAAATTTATACCAAATTATGTCGGCGATTATAATATTTCGTCATAATCAGCTGTAAGAGAGTAATTTGCGGCAAAAAAAAAATAAGTGATATAAAACTTAAACCAAACAAAAAATTTAAATTGATGAAAATTGACATGAATGTAGTTTAAAAAATTGGGTTAAGGTTAAATTTTATTTAAGCTGTTACTTAAATATTAATTTAATTAATTTAAATAAAGGTTGTTGAACAAATATTTAAATAAAGTTACACTGTTGACAATTAGAGATGGGAATTTTATTTATTAGAGATGGAATATTAATTTCTATGAAAAGATTTAAGTATTTCTTCCCAGGTCCATAATTTTGTTACGAAATTGTATTTGAATTCAAATATAATCGATTCTAACGTCTGGTTTCAAATTGCATCATATTTCTCAGCATTTCTAATTGTGATCAATGTTGTTTAACGGCCGATTAACAGCAGTAAACATAACTGTGGACATTATTAACATATCTGTGGATAATATTATCATAGCTGGGGAACATACAACATTGAATAAAAGCTTTGAATTGATCATTATAGAAATATAGCATTCAAGAAGCAGCGATAGATGGAACTGGAAACATTTGGATCTTAATGCGGTGTATATAAGGTGGCCATGAGAACCAGGTAAAGTAACGATTAATTAACTGCCTTACAGTGTGCTTTAAAAGTTGTGAATTTTAAACGTGTGTGTGTATTAAAACACAGAGTGACTATTTAAACTCTTGTTGTGTACATTTGAATAAAGAGTTGTTACAAATTTTAAACTAATAAACCGCTTTCATTTGTAATCAAAAGTATCCGGTTTATTTAAAGGAAATAAACCACCGTTTTTAAAAGGTAAAAACGTAACAATATACATACATTGCATCTGTCTCTGGATGTCTAATTTTGTCTGTCAAATATCAAAAGAATAAAGAAAGCAGGATATTAATGTTATTGAAATTTTAAAAAGGGTCTTTCAATAAGCGCTTATTATCCTTAAATTTAAGTAAAACGAAGTGAGATATCACCGAAATTTGTTATTCGTTTGAAAAGCCTATCGATGTCATGATGTATGGAATAAAACATCCAAAATGTTATATTTTCCATGACTCTGGCGCATATATCAAGCTGAACTTGAACGATGATATGGGTTATGTTGGCTTTGAGGACCGCTGTGGTTTATGGCTTATTCGCATAAACGTGCGACTTAAGAAAACCCCACAAAAAAAGTCTAACGATTTCACATCACATCCACGTGAGATGTCCATACCCTGAAATCGCTCGTGCGGAATGTCCAATGTGGCAATGAACAATTTTATCAGTTCCACGTGTTGTTGAACGCTATATCCGTTCATGGTGATTTGGCAAAGCAAACTAAATAAATGACAATTAATCCAACAAATCATTGTCAAAGTTCGAAAGTCCCTCTTGGAAGACCCTTTATAACAGAAATTTATTTTGTATTTTTTACCACTTTGAACTAATGATTTTGTACTATTGACAAAAAGTGTAAGCAACGTTACACAAGGACTTGAAATATCCAGCTGGGTATGATAAATAAATATAAACTCTCCATTAATTATTTCTATATTTTGCCTAAACTTTATTGCATTAAGAAAGAGAAACAGAGAAACGTAATCTTAAACATTAATTTACAAGTACCCATCCAGATCGGAACATTGTTTACAATTGTGCCTCTCTATCGCATTCGAAAACATTAGGTCTATTGCATTCGTCCACACATATTTCAGAGCCTTCTGAAGTACATGTGAACCCTTTGGGACAGACACCAGTAATTTCAGTCAATTCATCACCCTTGCATTGGGCGAATGTTGTGCGACTTGTGCATGCAAAGATTTTATCTTTATCACATACACCACAACCTTTGTTTGGTTCACAAGCGGCTTTTCCGCCGTCTAATTCATCAACACATTTTACTCCTGTGGCACTGCAAAGTTTACCCGAGGGACAGGTGTAAACTTTGCTAGTATCCTGTTTGCCTCCAAAGCACAGATTGAAAGAGGTTTCATTGATGCAAGCAATACCATAATCACTGCACAAATTGCATTTGGCTTCGATGTGGCTGGGTGCAAGGATAAAAGCGGCGGCCAAAAGGAAGGACTATGAAAAGTTAAAAACAAATATCATATAAAATCTATATTAACAAATTAAAAATTTTTTGGTTAAATACATACCAATGTTAACAAAGTATTTTGTGTCATTTTGTTTAATTTTTCTTTCCAAATTGAAGTGTTGTTGAGAGGTAGCTTTTAGAGATACTAAATAATTTTGTCAAATATTAACATGTTTTTATATTAAATTAAAGTCAAATGAAAAGATACTTTATCTTTAAAGGAGATAAGATAATTTAAGATTATGTTTACTAGAAATTGACTTGGTTAAAAAAAAAAATGTTTATGGTTTACCGGTGTTTTTTTCATAATCTCTGATCAAATAACACTAAATACTGTCTATATCCTTGAACATAGTTGGTAGTTTTAAAACACATTTGACGAGTGTATTATCAGACGCATCTAAATGCGTTACAATCCCACATTAATCGTGAAAACATTTCTTAACACTTTAACACTTTAAGATGAGAAGGGGGTCAAGGTTGTCATATTATTGGAGACTGTGTGTGTTACAGTTTTTATTAGACTTGTGTAGATTGTAAAGTCTAATATGTCACAATAGCTGAGAAATACAATTCGGGATTGTTTTTACACCCTTCACCATTCCGTTTATAATTGCTGCAATATTTATTTGCGACATAGATATCGAAGTCGATTTTACGATGTTCGTCTGGTTGATATTAGCCTTCAGCTATCCTATGGACCCAATCTTGTTTTCAATATATCAGATATATTCATTAAAAATTGGCTAGCTAAGATATAAGCAACTAACCAATACTGTTTCTGTTCATAGACAAATGTATGTATGTCAAATTTATGGTACGCGATTGACTTTTTTCACCAAAAACTTGTTTTCCCAAAAATTTTATTTTATCGAAATAGAGAGAGAGCTATCTCTCATTCAATTTGGGTTTTTCTATATTGAAAGTGATAATACAGAAAGCTAAATAACGAACTTTCTCTGTTCGAACCACTGGCCAATCGATCACAACTGAACAAATTGCTGAAGAATATATATATTATGTAAAAAATTAGGGGTAACGGGAACTAGTTCCCTAATTTCAGCAGAACTCATTATCTTATAGCATTGATCTAATGCATCAATATAGTTAGATCACCTACGTATCAAGGAGAGCTTTCTTCTTCTGTTGTAAAACTTGCATATTTTTTGTAGCTGTGTTTCCGGAACAATGTTTGCACTAATCTTGGGTAATACTGCTTTCACCAGAACAGCTGTTGTTTCAGAATGGTTGTTGCAACAGTTCCATTGTTGTCGGGAGTTTTTTTGTTCAAGGTTGATAATCTTTGGCTGAGTGAGACTCGGGTCAATCAAACGCTTTCGGTTATTTTTTCATCAGTTGTAACATATTTTGTGACGATAATTAGTCAAAGCTCCCATATATATTAATTAGTGAGAAACACGTATTTCAATTAATTTAAGATGGAGATTAAGGCCCTGCATAAGACGTGAATTCCAAACATTGTGTGTAAAGTTTATAATGAACATTTATGACAGTGGGAAGCGGTAAACGTAGTCATTTGAAGTTTAGTGTACTTATGATTGGGACAGAAGGGAAAAACCACATTAATGACTGCTATTTTTGTGTTGTTAAATTACATGGGACGGAGGAGCTAAACATGACCATTCGATCAAGATAGACTGGCCTATGGTTTCCAGAGATAAGCTAATTTTACCTCGTATGAAGCAGTATGTGAAGGCATTGGAAAAAAAAACAGTTTGCTTTACCTGCAAACCAAAAGCTGATATTTTTGATGGCCCAAAAAAGACTTTTAATGAAAGACAATGATTTCAGACATTCAATGAATGATTTAGAAGCAGCGGCTTGGAAATTTTTTGTTGCCATTGTGAAAATTTTTTTTGGAAATCACAAGGCTGAAAATTACGATTTTGTTATTGATCTCTTAACTAACTTTAAAATCTTGGATGTAATATAAGCATAAAATAACTCAATCTGCACATTAATTTAGAATAAAATAAAATAAAATCAGTTTTAGTTTTGGCGGCACCAAAGTCATTGTAGATCTATGTTATATTAAGAGTGAAATTTCTCCATCCTTTTCCTCTGTTAAAGAGTTAACCAGTTAAACTGGTTAACATTGAAATTGCCGAAAAGTGTTTACAAAAATAAATTATAATATTCACACTTTCATAAGAATGTTAAGATAAAATTATTGAGTCATTGGGCAAAGATTTTCACAAATTTTATAAACATAACACTAACGAAATATTATCTTAAACACACGGTAATAACACATTTTGAAAGATAAAACCAACGAAATATATAATCCCATTGACATTGAGCGATATAAAGATTTGATGAATTAAATCAGAGATAACAAAATTCTGTGAAAATCATAAAAAATGCTAAAACATATAAAAACAGAAAATGTATCTAGAAGGAATTCAATTTGAAAAAAGATTTTAAACCGAATAGATTCAAGTTAATTTAAATTTGTTAGACAGCAAATATGTTTAAAGTTGTGGTAAGTTTAACTGAATTAAACACAATTTTTAAAATTAATTCATTATTAATAATACATAATTATAAAATAAAATAGTTCATTTTAGCATTAAGTATTGGAAGTATACAATACGCCAGTGCAGTTTGTCATGCATGTAACGTTGCAAGTGGCGTGGCCTGTATAAGTGAAAAAGAATTCCATCCATGTTTCGGAGGTAATTTATCATAACTGAATAATTTTTCTTAGATTCCAAAAACAAATCAAAATTATTTGTTTTAGGTGTTGCCGATACCTCAACGAAATATTCATGTTTGGGAGAGGATGATATTTGCACAAGCTTCGCCCGCGCTTGTATGGATACCAAACAAGCGCCTGCCGCCTCCCCTGCTTGTGGCGATACTTCCAATTGTGGTAAGTGTGGTAAAGACCAACATGATGATGGCATGTTTACCTGCACTAGTCGCACAACATTTACCATGTGTTTTGGTGGCGAATTAAGTGACATACGCGGCACTTGCGCAGAAAATCAAATATGTGATGTTAGTCTAGGCAAACAGAAAGTGTATCCCTGTGTGCCAGCCTGCAAGGAATCAGATATCGAATTTTGTGATCTATATGATGCTATCGATGTGCCAGTAACCACAACACAGGTACCAACAACAACTACCGAATTACCCACAACAACCGAAAAAGTGACCATAACTACGGAAAAAATACCCACCACAACACAACCCGCAGAGGAAATCACAACAACTGAAGAAATTACAACTACCACTAAGGAAATTACCACTAAACCAGAAGTGCCGACTACAACTACCGAACTAGTTTCCACTACCACTGAAAAAATAACTACCACTACAATATTTGCTCCTACACCGCCACCAGTAACCACAACAACAGAACCAGCAACTACAACAACAGAACCAGCAACTACAACTACAGAATTGCCCACGACAACACAAAATCCTGCCGAACTTGTGTGCTCCCAACAGGCTGCTGCAGGACGTTATCCTTATCCTAATGATAACACATGTAAAAAGTGAGTATTTTCTAGATTTTCTTATATAAATTGGTTTGAGTATTAGTATTTTACAAACAGGAATTAGAAATCCCGTTTCTGATAATATGTCCTATTGGCGAAACTTGTCGTATTATGCTAACTTAGTTACTATCGGTTGAGGTTTTGACTCAATTCGAATCTCGAACTCAATCTTGTGTTGTATATAGTTAAGAGGGTACCGTGAAATAACTCCCAAATGAAATAACTGCCAATGAAATAACTCCCAATGAATTAAGTCCCATCAAAAATGAAATAATTCCCAAACTTGAAAAATGAAAGAACTACCAAAGGGTAAAATGAAATAATTCCTTATAATCGGAGGTTTCATAATTTTAAAAATATTATTTCCAAAAAAGGCGAAATAACTCCCAATGAAATAAATCCTAATAGAAATGAAATAATTCCCAATCCGAATCAATTTACTTATGTAATCTAACTCCCAATGAAATACTGAACTACAAAGATGGTATTATTCTTCGCTCACCAAACATTTTTTGCATTGAGGGCCTATGGCGTAGCGCAAAGGTTTCCTCCTCTGGGGTGTATCAAAAACTAGCTTCGCTCAGAAAAGTTTTTTGCATTGCCGGCCTACGGCCGGGCGCTAAGGTTTTATCCTCTGGGGTGTATCAAAATCTGGCTTCGCTCAGAAAAGATTTCTTTCATTGCAGAAAGGTTTTATATTTCAGAGAGCAGATTTGCATTTCGCACCAGAGTAAGAAATCGTTGGGACCTGACAAAGGCCGACAATGCAAAGATAATATTTTCTGAGCGAAGCCGGTTTTTGATACACCCCACAGGAGAAAACCTTAGCGCCCGGCCGAAGGCCGGCAACGCAAAAAGTGTATAGTATGCGAAGCCGGATTTTAATACACTTTAAAAATGACAAAATTGAAATAACTCCCAATACAGTGAAATTACTCCTAATTCCCAAAGTTAAATGAAATAAAACCCAACAAAAATTTCATTGGGAGTTGTTTCATTGGGTGTTATTTCATTATGAAATAACTCCCAACAAAAAATTATGACATAACACCCTACGCGTTAGGAGTTGTTTCATAATGAAATAAGTCCCAAGTTGTATGAAAAATTTGTTGGGTGTTATTTCATTTTTTCGTGGGGAGTTATTTCATTTGGGAGCTAATTTCACGGTACCAGTTAAGAGTTCATGTTTACAAAGCATTTTACAGTGAGAAATATTTTTTTTTTTTTTTTTGGGAAAAGTTCAATAAAAATATGCCGATATTAATCCCTTACCCCCATTAACACATAACCAGACTTTCGTGTTAATAGTGGTTATTCGTATACAGTAGTTTCGTGTTCGGTTTTAACCGAAACCTTACAGTGAAATAACAGGATTTTAGATCTAGATGATTCGTCCAATTTCTCTACAGTCAAGTCGATGTTCAGATGCCGTATCATGTAGCCTATAAAGCATAAAATAAAGCATGATTCCAATTCATTTACAAATATTGTCCATATATACTGATATTTTTAAACTTGAAAATGAAAATGTCTTAAATTTTACAGGAAAAATAATGTAAAATATTAAAAATAAAGTTTTCGTTTCATAGATAAATACACATAGATCGGAAACACTCCTGTCAAAGACCACAAAAATATGTGAAAACAACAACAACACACTCTGATTATTTTGAGTAATATTTTTGTTTGAGCTTTTTTCGCTCTATGTGTATTTCTCTACGACTCCATAGATAAATACACATAGATCGGAAACTCTGCTTTCAAAGACCTAACTCAGTTGTCAAAAACCTAAGTGGTGAGGTTTTTTGCATTCACGTAGTTTTTTTTACTAATACATTAGTAAAAAAAACTACGTGAATGCAAAAACAATACTCGTATGTGTGATTATTTTGAGTAAACTTTTTGTTTGAGTTTTTTTTTCTAGTTTCCGCTCTTGTTGTTTCTCTATGCTATGGGCCTAAATCAGAAACAAGAAAGGAAAACAATTTTCAAATTTTTGTATGAAAAACACTCAAAAATTATTTAAAAACTGAGTGATTTTCATACAACAATTTTAAATTATTTTCATTTCGTGTTTCTGAATCAGGCCCTATGTTTCTATATGGTTTAAGTTATTTTTTAATTTCAAATAGGAGTATAACGTTTAAAGTGACTACGCTTTAGGTTACTTAGATACTATAAAGCGTTGGTGGCCAAACACTACCCTGGGATAGTTATGTTATTCTCACTAATACACACGCAATTCGAATGTTCTCAGCAAAAACTCAAACTAAACACAAAACAAAAACAATTTTTCGGTGCAAAGCACACATATATTCATTTGTGTTCTCTTTTATATTTTACACTACACCATATGCATTTTAAACACTCTCTTTCTGGCCACCACTGCTCTAAAGGGACAATTGTCTTTACGATAGGTTAGATGAAATGCCAGTATACTTAGGCAAAAATAAAATAAACAGTATGAAAATTATATCAACACAATTGGTATAAAACCAGTTTTAACGAATTACTCACAAAAAAATTCAGTACAAAATAAACGTTTAAAGTGACTACACTCTAGATTACTTGGAGACACTTAAGTGGCAATAGTCTTCACGCTAGATTACCTGATATGTATAAAGTAACTAATTGACTTCTCTCTGCACTACAAAGAGCACATACGTGTCAATTGACCCTAAATATATGAATTGGAATCAGCAAAGTGGTCAGACATTAGTGACAATTACTGTTTATAATGGATACATTGACTATACATATGTAGTATTTATGTGTATTCAATAGTATTCTTCCATATTATCAACTGATTATGTTTATATAATATCTTAAATTATCCCAAAACCGAAGACGCGGTTTTGAAACTCGAGTATAAGGCATCTTTCCTTGGCGTGCAATTTTAAAGTTTGAAAACAAAATGTAGTCTGTGAGCCAATACTGGAGAATACTAGAGCGGGAAAGTAATTCTTAGTGAATGCTCTAATTGATCTAGAGCTAAATTTAATAAATCGATTTCATCGTTCAATCTATCCAATAAGGCTACGTAGCCGGAAAGTGTATACACAAGAGCTATACAACACATTTTGTTCGGAATGGGTTCAATTCCTTAGTTTATATTTCGATCGATTTTAGGTTCTTCAGATTCCGTGTAATTTATTAATTTCAAAAATATAAAATATTTTTTTATTTCTGATTTTAATTTGTCAGCGTTTTTTATATTAAAACGAATTAAAAGTTTTACAAAAACAAATAATAACGAAGAAATATCAATTCCGCTTTGAAACCTGAAAATGGTTTCAAACCGTTTTACTTTTTCTGAAGAAGCGAAATACGGAATTAGTTCCACATTCGATCGGAATGAAATTCTGTGACAGGCCTGATAATGTCTATCAACAGTGGTGATTAACTCTCCGAATGAATGTTGAGCCCGTATTCTAACTGTATATTTATTTTTTCAATGCTGCGTGTAGTATTTTAGAAATTGCAGTAGTAAAAAACGTTTTTATAGTTTTTCTACTATGGAGTTTATTAGGACACTCCCGTGTGTTACTCCAACAGTAATCTGCCATAAAATGTTAATGCCAGCGAACTATCTTCCAAAACTTTTAAATCTTGATGAAAACTTTCTCCTTGTTCTTCGCTATACAATACAAGTTTCATTACCTATCTTAATTTGAACTAATCCATTTTTAATATATTTCTCTACTTCCAGCTATATATTTTGTTTCAAGAAAGGCGGCGTTATGCAGACCACCTTCATGAAATGCCCAAATCAACTCTATTTCAATCCCTCGACCAGATTGTGTGGTGAAGTCAAACCTCAGGGCTGTATTTAAATATAATGTTTTGTTTTGGTTTAAGATTTAGTGTTTAGCTTAAAATCAGACTTAGTAATAAAAGTGAAAGAAAGAAGAGACAAAGAAACAATTGATGTTTATTTTACTTATTATTTTTTCTATTACTATTTGTTATTTTTTTTATATAAAGTCTTAATTTTCTTCACCACAGTCTCTGTTACGCTACATTGTCTCTCACTGGGGTGTTAATTGATAACATGCTAAATATTGATGCCTTCGTTTGATACTTTGCAATTAGCGTTCTTTTCTTGTATAATTTGAAGACTTTTAAAGGTTTTTGTTTTATTTATTTAATGATTAATGTTTTATTAATATATTTGAAAGGTTTTTTTATGGCTTTAAAGTACCCTATAGCCGATTGGGAGGATATAAGTGTGTTATAGTGGATATGGTTGATTTTGAAAATATGTATATCAATTCAAATATGGCTTTTACATTAAATATGTTGCACTTAATTTAGAAATAAACATTCTCGGATTTAACCGAAACCGACAATTATTCTTCGGTTTTTACTTTTAAACTATTTTCAGTAGAAAAATTCAAAATTTAGAAATGAAAAAACAATAAATAAAACGATGTAAATATATCTTTAGGTTTCTTTAAATTGTATTACAATAGTAGCTTCAGATGATGTAGCAGGCTATCTTTCGCAGGCTAGGCAAGGAAACCTTTTAATAAAGTATGGCACAAACAAATTTTAAAATATTGATCATAGGAATAATGTAAAATTTGTATAACAAAGTCTTACATATTTTCAAATATCCGATAAAGGTATGGAGTACTCTCTGACCCCGTTCGCTTCCCCACCCCATTTAGAAGAAAGAAAACGTATTATTACGTCTCCCTTTGTGAATTCCTACTAATTCAGGATAACATGTCTCAAGTTTCATGTTTATTGGTTCATTGTAATGTGTGAATTCTTGCTCATTCGAAAGATTTTTTATTTCCACCAGCATCATGAATGATATTTCATATTTCTGGGTCCATTATTGTAGAAAATACAAAAGTCACCTTTTTTTGAATTCTAATTCATTCAGATATATAAAATATTCAAAAAGTACCACTACAATAAAGAAATATTACCATTAATTATCCCCTTTGAACTCACATTCGCTATAACATATTCAAAAAGTACTATTAGTTGGAAAAAAGTATGTGTAAGTCCTGTTTTTATATTTTAACTCAGTCGGGATTATGAATGTTTAATTTCCTGCTTTTAAGTTCATTAGTATAGAAAATCAAAAAATACAATTTGAAGAATGAACAAATACTCATACTTTTTGTGTCCTCAATATCATTAAGCCCTCTATCCTTGATTCTTTCTTTACTCAGAGGCATATCAGCGAACTATTGTGTGTATGTATATTATCCTTTTTTGGTATCATAATACCATTGAGAACCCTATTCCTGATTATTTCTTTACTTAGAATCATATTAGCTAACTCTAATGCATATAAGCTAACTAATTTAATATTTTAAAACGTGCCATTAAAAGAAAAAGTACCAAATTTTCCTTTATCCTCTTGAACACCCGTCAAGTTTGAAATTTAAATATGTATAGCATTCCTATATTATCAACTGATTTTGTTTCTATAACTCTTAGGGCCGTTTTCTCATTAGGTGATTATATTTTTTCCCAAAGAAATACTGCAGATTAAAGAACTTTGGTTTTCTCAATGTCTCATTTGCTTCTATTCTGTCGCAAAGCTAACTCGACCTCAACTGCCAATTATTTATTTATCGTACAGATAAATTCATGCAGCTGACTGCTGTTCATAGTTTTTATGTGTTTGTAAACGAAATTAAATAGATTTTATAAAAAAAAAAGTTTAATGGAGAAATTAACATTAATTTGATGGAGGCTGAACTCGAAGAACATGAGTTCCAAGTGAATGCTGAGGATAATGAATTTTTCAAAAGATTCCGGCTGTCGATGGAAACATTAAACAGCTGATTTAGGTAAACATGTTGTCATTTGAAGGCAGGGTTCCCAACTTTCATATCTATTTTGAGAGGTATTGCCAACTGAAAATAATGTTTTTTGTCGCTATATTGAGGAAACCAAAATTGTTAACGGACAGTTTATCGGCCTAATAAATTTATGTCGACATTTAGTAACAGGCAGTTCGTCGATGCATTGAGAAAACGGGCCTTAATACCAATCGGTTTTCAATTTTTGAAAACCGAAACCACGGTTTCGAAATTCTTCTGTTTTTTTTTTAAACTCTACATATACGCGTATATTAGACTGACAAATATAAACAGGGACATAAAAACGACTACAAAAATTAAAATTTGTCTTAAGTATATGCTATAAAATGCCATAAAAAACATAGAGAAAATTTGCATTATTTAAATAAAAATGGTTTAGTAATTTCATTTATATTAAAGGGGCGGTCATAAAAGTATAGATAGGATTAAAGAGGATCTTTCAATCTTCTCTGGGAGATTTATTTTTGTTGATTCATTTTGATACGTAAAAGTTACGTTTCTCTAAATGTGACGAAAATTTGTTAATTTACAAAATATTATTTATCACATTAAATATAACCACTAAACTGGCCGTGTATACCTTTTTTAAAGACTATAATTCAACAAATTTACTTAACAAAATTTCGGTCCATTATCGATAATAGTTATTTATATCTGATCAAATACAAAAAAAAATTATTTTTTTCTAAAATTAAATAAAGTATTTGTGCTTACTAGCATGCCACTCCTACAATTTCATATATTTTAACTAAAGCTTTTGGCAATCTTAGTTTTGACATGTTTACTAACTAAAATTTTGAAAATCGATGACAACGAAAAATGTATGTTTTGGCCAATGATGGCAGGTCCTTGAAATGTCCATATTGTCCATGTTAATGGCTTAGTAAAAAGGTTTGGTTTTTTGCTTATATCTGAGACAGTTGTTGGTGGCGATTTTCCCGAATTCAAATACCAAACTAACCGGGACTATATTGCTGTAGCATTGCTACAGTGTAGCAATCATGTATGTAAGTTATTTGGGTACTTCGGAAAATTTTAAAAATCTTGCTAAAATTTATAATTTTTGCGGTATGGGTTGATAGCCCTCTCTTTCACCTAACATAACGCCTAATCCAATTAATTTTAATGAACAAAATCAAATGCGATATCACACTTTCTTTCAGTATAATAATGATAAGGGATTCCAAGAAGTCTTTATTACCAAAACAAACGAATCATATTTTCTAACAACTATAGCAATAATATCCATAAACATACCAAGATTTAAGTTATTTTTACTAGTCATAAAAATATATTTTACTATTTATTTACACAGTTTCAAAGTAATTGTATTGTTAATGGCTTAGTAAAAAGGTTTGGTTTTTTGCTTATATCTGAGACAGTTGTTGGTGGCGATTTTCCCGAATTCAAATACCAAACTAACCGGGACTATATTGCTGTAGCATTGCTACAGTGTAGCAATCATGTATGTAAGTTATTTGGGTACTTCGGAAAATTGATTTCAACATACGGACGGAGATGGCTACCGTCCGCTACCTACTTATGTATAACAATATAGAATATATGTATATATACTTTATGGCGTCGCAAATGTAGAAATTAAATTTGTTCATGTTTAGTATATTCAAGAAATTCAATTCATATCCAGATATTTTTCTGGGAATCTTGTGCTTATTTCCCTTAGGTGTTTTTTCTATAGATTGTTACTTTTAACAAATCTTAAAGTAAACATAATATTCTTTTGTCAAAATTTTCCATAACCTTTTTGTATAAATGTATCGGAATTTCAAAGACGTATTTTACCTAGAACGATTCAAAAGAAATAGGGTGCGTTCGTAAATACAGTAAATTTATGCATCTTTAATGCCAAGACCAGCAAGCTTTTGCAACTAATATATCACTGCCAACACATGCATTAAAAAATCTTGTGACGTAAAGCAATAATGGAAACTTTTAATTTGCTGCGATGATGCAATATTACGAACGTATCAATATTTTGTTTTATTTTATTTACAAAACACTTGTAAGAGTAAACAACGTCAAACTAATTTGTTCTAAAAAAGTGGTTACACTTTTTTCAGTAAATATTTGCCGTGTGTGACCCAACCGTTATGCTTGTGGCATAATTTATCGAATTTAGGCAGAAAGAACTATGTTAACATATCGCGAGCACCAGGAACAGTTACTGCTTAACCTGCCTCGTTTTCGAAGGAATATGGTCCAACGATGCCTTCAGCCTTGAAAGATGTGATACATTTTAGTATAAGTACATGTTTGCAAACTGTTGCTTTATTATCACAAAATCAGTTAGATCACTTATATATATTCTATATATATTATGTGTATATTCATATTCCGCTTTAAGAGTTGTAAAAATCCAAAGAACAATTTTCACTGTTTTCAGTTTACAGAAATAAAACAATATTTCTATCATAGAATAAAAGCATAGAACGGAAGGATAGAGGAATATAATGGAAAAAATTACCCTCTTCTCACACAACAAAATACATGCAATACATTCCCATGAATTAGGTTTTTGACTCTCAGTTACCTATGTAGTTGTCATCTATGATTTCTATATTTATCAAAATGAATTCACCATGTGAATTCACTTATATTAACCAATATTAAAAATCTTGCTAAAATTTATAATGTTTGCGGCATGGGTTGATAGTCCTCTCTTCCACATAACATAATTAATTTTAATGAACAAAATCAAATGCGAAATCACACTTTCTTTCAGTATAATAATGATAAGGGATTCCAAGAAGTCTTTATTACCAAAACAAACGAATCATATTTTCTAACAACTACAGCAATAATATCCATAAACATACCAAGATTTAAGTTATTTTTACTAGTCATACAAATATATTTTACTATTTATTTACACAGTTTCAAAGTAAAGAAAAGTCAAATAACAAAAAAGAAATGTTAACAAATAAATTAACACCATCATCAAAATAGAATTGTCAACATGGAATCTTAGGAAGAAAGATACAAAAAAAAACATTCTTAGTTTTTAATTTTTAACTAAAACTCAACGAAATCATAAACATGGACAGGTAGTACAACAGCAGCCGTCAAAACGAGCGGAATTCAACAGAAAATAAAGTGAAACTTTAAAAACAAGTGAAAAATCATAGAAATTGAAAAAAAGAAAAAAAATAACGAAAAAATGTTTAAATATAACAAATTTGGAAAGTTACAGCTAGTGATGTGGCAAGTAAGTGTTAAAAATTATCAAACAAAAATCAATTATGCAGTAGTACTCCTAATTTTTCACCTAACAAATTCCTTTTTGTTGCATTTTAAAGATTATTTGTCTCACCATGGTGTATCTAAACTATTCGGCGGCGGAATGTAATGTTTGCCAGGCAAACCAAGCGGCCTGCGTAAATTCAACCTCATTTTATTTATGTTTTGGAAGTAAATTTTTGTTTTTTTTTTATTTGCTGCATTTATATGATTTTAATGTGTCACAAATTAATTTCATTTCCTTTTACTCTAGATAATAAACCCAATAAAAATATTTTGTATCACTGTAAGGATGGTTTTGATTGCACTGATTTAAGCGCCATTTGTGTTCAGACTTCATCACAACGTCCGCCCAGTTGTGGCGATACATCACAGTGTGGCATGTGTGCTGCTCATCGTAATTATTTGTTTGCTTGCCTCAGTCGCACCACATTCCAAATGTGTTACGGTGCCATACGACCCACTGGACAAATTGGTTACTGTCCGTCCGGATATGTTTGTTATGGTGGCAGCGATGCTGTTTGTGTTTTGGAGGAGACCATCGATGGTGTAACCTGTGATATTGTGGACGATGGCGTAACTACCTCTTCACCTCCAACCAATACACCACCCACAAAGCCTGGTAATTCAACCACAGAAAATCCCGGAAACGAAATATTAACGCCAACACAGATGTGTGAACAAAAACATTCGATGGGTTTGTATCCGACCACACCAAATGATCCGTATTGTAGAAGGTATTTAAAAACAGTTTTTTAAAAATTATTAGTTAATATTTATTGTAGATAGTAGAATGTTTATACCCTACACCACCATAGTGGTGAGAGT
This sequence comes from Calliphora vomitoria, assembly GCA_942486065.2. NCBI lineage: Eukaryota > Metazoa > Arthropoda > Insecta > Diptera > Calliphoridae > Calliphora > Calliphora vomitoria. Next base: position 54,420,419 of record OW818031.2, on the reverse strand, counting down.
ATATTGATTAAAGTATACAAATATTTCAGAGTCGATTTACCGATATTCGTCCGTCCGCCCATGTAAACCTTGTAATCAAACTACAGGTCGCAATTTCATAGATAATTGGACAAAATTTGGCACAATTGCCCCAAATACGAAGCCTATTGAATTGGGTTAGAATCGGTCCATTATTTCTCCTAGCCCCCATACAACTGCCCTATCTGAAAATAGTTTAGCTCTCATAAATATCTTAATTATATACATATCCAAACCAAATTCAACACAAATGAGTTATATGCTGAACTATACTACTACAGGTTTCCCTATGCCCTTACGAATTTAACCCTTTTTTTTATCGATATTCTGAATTAAGGCTGTGTTCTATTATCGTAGCCATTTTCCGGCTAGATCTAGCGATTTTGTTTTCATTTAGCTATACAAAAAATGGCTAAATATTATCTAGCCGGAAGATCTAGCAATTTTATTTTGTGTAGCCTTTTTTTATTTTTAATTTTTCTTAACATATTTGAAATTTCACTACTTTTTCCAAAAATAAAACAATATATTTTATCAAATAACAATGAAACATTTTAAACTTCGCATATAAATTCATGACCATAGGCAAAGTATAACAAGTAGTCCGAGAAACAATCGACAATATATTGAAAACCATTATTTGACACAAAATAAAATAACTAAGCAGTGGTGTAGTGGGTACAGCATTTGACTAGCAGCTGCGACTTATTTTTTCATTCCTAAGGTCATAATTTCTTTGATTTATATCTGAGTATGATTTTATCAAGTATTTGATCATATAATATTGAATTATTTATTCCACATATTCAATAAATTTTTCGAATGTTATATTAGGAAACCACGATCAAACTATAATTTTAAAATCTGTGTCTTTTATTCATCTTATCTTACATTTTGGTAGAAATTGGAAATCAGAGGACTTTATATAGAAGACTGATATCAAACAATATAATTTGTTTAATTTTTTAACCAAAAAGTATATTGGTACTTGAATGTTGAAGAATGGTAATGCGACTTTTGAAATTTTACCTTTAATAGAGGATGTTATATTGTTAATGGTGAAACTTTTCTAGGATTTAAATAATTTAAATTTTGTTCTCGTAATGGTCAGCGAATAACTGCAACACTAGTCGTCACTTTTGACCACCGTAGGGAACACAAAGACCTGATTTTCGAAACGGTAGGCCAAGAGTGTTATGATTAAAAAGTAATAAGCGGTTTCGCAACCTAAAATTTGTATTTTTATTTAAACGCAATGTCTTTTAATACCATTTCCAAATATCTATAAATATTTTTATTCTGATTTCTATGTTCAGAAACCATAAATTTTTAAACTAGGGCTCACATGCACCACTTTTTTGTTACTAAAAAAATTAGAAAATAGTTTTTTGTTAATTTTACTTAATTCGATATGAATAGATTCAAATTATAATTTTGTGACTATTTTTTATAACGAAATCATAAATATTCTATATTTTTTCGATAATTTCTTACGATGGTGCTATTATTTTGACTACATAAAATCTAGGTATTTTTCAAAAATAACATATAATTGATTGAAAGGTGAATATTTTTGAAAGAAAACTTTACTCATGTTAATTGCTTTACTCCCATGTTAATTGCTTTAAGGTTCTGTGGTGCTATTATTTTGACCGGCACTTTATATATATTTATATAACTATATCTCTTCGATTTGTTTAGTTATATGTATATTTGCAAAGCGCTTTGAAATATCTTTATCACAGATAGTTTTTTACATAAAAATCGTTTATTTTATTTATATATTTTATTTAAACTTATTTTGCGAAAAAATTAAAAAATAAAAATAAATTATCAAAATAAAATAAATATTGCAATAAGGGTCGTGCTTTTTACACCGTTTTCTTACATATTGTTACACTAGGATTGGTGTTTAAAATCATCGTTTTTGAATTGAAAACGTATTATAAAGCTCTTAAAAACATTAACTAATACTTAGTACAACAAAATAATCACTCACCTACTCAATCAACATATGTATGTATGTACATTTTAACTGGTACAAACAAAACGAAACACTTTTATTTACACTTTATTTTACTTTTTTTTATTTCTCATTTATTTAGCTTTTAGCTTCTAAAGATCTGTACTTTATTTATTTCCTCTTCATTTCGTACAATAAACTTAAAAGCTTATTTGACCTTTATTTTCTTTGTATGAAGCTTTTTTACTATACTCCAAACACACACACACACTCACTAACACTTTTTCTTAACGAACGGCCAAACCAAAGCAACACGCCGACCGGCACAAAATTGCATTCATACAATAATTTTTTTTCTTTTTATAACACACTTTTATCACAAATTTACTTGACATTACTTGACAATATTTTTACACACATTTATTAAGAAATATTAAAATTTTATATTTATGTAAAAATATTTTAATTTTTTTTTTACTTTTAACACGATTTATTAATTAATTAATCGAGCTCTAATCACCGAACAACCGAACACTTGTTAAATTTCTAGAAAACTAAAAGAAGAATGCAAGTAACGCTACTGTTGTTGTTGTTGTCATTAGTGTGTAGTAAATTGTACAAATGCATATGAGAGTGTTTGTTGTTATTTATTGTAATGATGATTTGAGTGGGAAATATTGAAGTTAGTTAAGAGATTAAATGATAGATGTCAAGACAGATTTGTCAGTGATGGTCAGTCAATGTTTTTGTGGTGCATTTGCAAGGGGAAAATTTTGGTTGGCAAATATTGATGTTTGTTAAGAGATTAAAGATGTCAAGACAGATATGTCAGTGATGCAAAGTGGTTTAGAATCGTTTTTTTTTGGAAATAATTCGGTATCTCGGAAACTATTTGAGATATTGTTACGAAATTTCACATGGTTAGAGCTGAGGTCTTTTCGAATTGATTTGCAGTTGTTCAGCTTCGTAGCGCTAATGAGGGTCAGTGCCTTACCCCTCAAACTTGATCACCACGGTTCTCAAATTTAAAAAAAAAAATCGCCAAAAATCCATTTATGATCCGAATGAGATGAAATTTAAAAAATTAATAGTGCTTAAGATCTACAAAAAAATATGCTTACATGTGTAGGTTATCTCTATTAGTTGAGAAGATATTTAGGTTTATTTATTTATTTTTTTTTTAATTTTACTCGATCTTTTTATGGTTTTTTTAAATGTGGCGGGACTACGGAGGGTATACAATTTTATATACAATTTTTATATGATTCGAAAATAGAACTTAATCCAAAAGCGTGTAAAGTAAAATTTGGCTCACTTAAGTAGACAGAACAACCCTCAGACATATTCCAACTTGGCTAATTAACAAAAAAAAAGGTTGGTTTGTATCATATCTTTAACCGTTAACATTTTACATTAATTCAATTTTTATATTTTTCTTCATGGAAAATCACGTCCCAAAAATGTATGAAATTATTTAATTTTACTAAAATATCAATCTTCAAGTCCTAAGGTTTTTAAGGTAGTTCAAGATATATTTTCAAAATAACGTTTACCACAAAAACCTGAAGTTTCATGATTTAGTAATTTTTCGTGAAGAAAAACTTAAATTCGAATTGCTTTCAAATTCGAACGGATTCAAATATCGTAATACAATTTTAAACTTATGTAGCTCGGAAAGTCTTTTAATCAATGGATTAATAACTTTTGGCATTATCTGCACTTAAATACCAAAATTCCTAAAGCGGGGAAAATATTATCCAACAATTTCGTTTATCATAAAAGTGGCCGATTTCCACTTTCAAAATAATATTTGTATAACCTTCACCGTGAGTGGCAAGGGTATATTTTAAATTTTTCATTTGCGACCTCAAATAGATAGCAAAGTCGATATAAAAATGTCGGTCTGTATGTTGAAATCATCTTTCCGTAGCCCCCAAATAACTTACATACATGATTCATGCATCAATGGCTGATATATTTTTGAGGAAAAAAATAGGACAACCTCGATTTTTGACCAATTTTTGATCTATATCTGGACTATTAAGTCATTAATATAAACAATAGTGATATCCAATAATAGATATTTTAAAGACCTTTGAACAGCGTATATAAGGCCAAAGTAAGTCGGACCTACAATTGGTCTAAATCGGAAAAATATTTTTTACCCCAAATTTTTTTTGTTATAAAATTTTTTTCACAGATAAATTAAAAAAAAAATTGAAAAAAAAAAATTTAAATTTTGTTTACTAAAAATATTTTGCCTTAAATAATCCATTTTTTATTTTACACGTATTTACGTCAAGTTTCCTTTCAGAAACATATAGATATGTATGTATATACAAAATTTATACAAGCCCGAATATTTTTTTATACAAGGTGGCGCAAAAGTAATCCTCCTATCAGAAAATGCTATAAATTTTTCGATCGGCCCCTAATGTCAGTTCTGTTTTGACATTTGTGTAGTAAACATATGCGAAATACACGTTAATAAGCAATGTTACGCTACACTGCTCCAGAACGCGGAATATTGCTGACTATTTATTTGACCAATAATCGGCAAAATTTATAGCATTTTCTGATAACGTGTATTTCGCATATGTTTACTACACAAATGTCAAAACAGAACTGACATTAGGGGCCGATCGAAAAATTTATAGCATTTTCTGATAGGAGGATTACTTTTGCGCCACCTTGTATAAGAAACAACGTTAAAAAATATGGTATATTTTAGATGTTCAGAATTTCGATGCAAAAACTGTTCTTTATTATTCAAAGTATTTATTAAAATAACAAAATTTTCATAATTATAATTTCGAATAACGTTAAATGTCCATAATTTATTGATTCATTTAATCAAAATTCCTTTTCAGTTACATCTATTGTTACTACTCCAATGGCATCATGAAGGGTCTCGAATACAACTGCTCACCGGGCACATATTTTCATATACAACAGGAAAAATGCGTTTTTAATAAACCCAAGTATTGTTTATAATTAAATGCAAAACTTGATTTTATAAATAATATACATATGTAAAATTTTAAAATAAATTCTGTAAATATTTAAATAAAAATTAACTAACCTGCTTTTACTATGTGTAAGTGATCCATTTCATAAACTTAACAACTTGAAGGTCTTGAGGCCACACAATAAAGTGATACGGGATCAAAATAGGTGGAACCAGCACAGGTATAAATCTGACCAGACCAAGCGCCAGCCGTGGTTTTAAAACAGTAAATATATCTGGAAATTGGAAAGCATAATTATACCCGGTATGCTTAACTAAGTGACAAATTAAATGCTTAAACTCTCCCAGGAGAGAGACAGCATAAAAATTCTCTTAGAAATTAAATGTTATAATACTAAATGATTTATTTACCTTCTACATGAAGTATCAAATTCCGTTGGTATTTGAAATCGCTTGTTGATACGCATAACTTGACAAAAGTATTGGGCATAGGTGGGCACGGTTGCGGGTGTCGTAAAAGTAGGCGTTGAAGCAGTTGTGGTACTTGTCGTGGTAATTGTTCCTCCAGTAGGACAGGTGGCTGTAAGCTTAAAGAGAAATTACACCAATTAAAACCATACATTTACACTCATAAATATAATTTGTCATATTTACTCCTCCCGTAGAACTCGTACATATTTGAGCGGTATTGATATTGCACACCTGATTGGCACTACAAGTACCAGTCACCGTCGTAGAAGGCGTAGGTTGACCCAAACACAAGGCATATGAGCGAACACCCGTACAGGCGAATACCAAATTTAAGTCACATTTATTGCAATCACTGCAAGTGGCTACCACACCCGCTGAATTGGGCAGACAAATGGTGGCTGTCGCCGTCGAACATACATAGCCAGTGGGACATGTGTTGACTGCACCACTGGGTGCATTATTCACACAGAATTGATATTCCGTTTGAGAAACACAAACCATTTGATTTGTAGCCGAACACACGTTACATTGCGCCTTCAAATGTTCGACATAAATCAAAATAATTGATAAAATCTACAAGAGTTAGAATAGATACGATTAACTACATAGATTATTATCGTTAGTGTATTTTATCATGTAAATATGACTAATTAAATGTATTGTATAATTTTATTCAATATATTTAATTATTATAAAAAGTCTTATTTACTTACTTGGAATAGTGCCACCTTTGCGTTCATGTTTCTTTTCACTTACAAGACTTGCAACTAAATCGTTTTGATCGCGCTGTCGTTTTATTTAATGCAAATTATTATAATTATTTTCTTTATTTATTTTGATCTTTGTTATATTCTTTTTTTTTATCTAATCTATAGTTTTTTATGGTAATTTAGCTTATGGAATTTTTAAACGAAATGTAGAATTTGTTTGTTGTTTTGAAACAAAACAAAATTATGAATTCAGGTGAATAGTAAAGTAATTAAATTAAGAAAGTATCAACAAATATGTTGGGTGTATAACTTAAAAATGGGGAATTTTATTAAAATTCGACACAAATAGTAGTGGGACAGGCCACGGTCTGAAGTATAAAGAGGATCAAGCAAAACTTCCCAACCACTTCTTTCTAAATAGTTTTTAACAGGTATTCCAACATGTGGCCGAGCATTGTCATGATGAAATAATATGGTTTCATATCTGGCCGCATAGTCAGGGCGTTTTTCGGCCAATGCTCGCTTAAAAACAAATCAGTTGCGTTCGCTACAGGTTTCTTGTGATGGTCTGGTAAGATTTCAGCAGATAATAATAGATAGTACTGTTTTGCTCCCACCTAATATAGCAAATTGCCATAGCGCCATGAACATTTGGCTTTGGTTTCGATTCGGCTAGTTGGGCGGGCTTCACATACTCTTACTCTTCGGTTTTTGGAATGTAACCATTTTTAACGCAATGATACGGTGCAAAAATTATTTTCTTTTATAGCCTTCAAGCATAATTTCGGACATGCAAAATCGCACTTCTCGGCTTCAATTCATATGGTACCCAATTTCCCAGGTTTTCAAAAATACTGCTGCTCGAAACGTTTAGAAATTGTTGCTTGAGTAGCTCCCAATGATTTTGCAAGCTTCTGTTGAGTTTTACAACAATCTGCATGGAGTTATACCTCCAATTCTTGGTCTTCAAACTTATTTGGCTGGCCTTCCGTGTCAAAGTCAACACTTATGAACCGCACAAACCATCTCTCACATATTCGCCATAAGTTTTGGTGAGCAATCGGCGTGCTTCAGCGGAACTTTTTTTCTTAATTAAAGTAGTAAAGCAAAACTTTTTGCATATGACGATTCGTTGGTACACAATTCGACATTTTCTTAGGATAATAAACTTTGCTGTTTACACTATAATGTTCAGTAAGTAAGTGGGAATAAATCACAGACATGTACCCTTCAAAATGACTTATATGTTATTAACAGATATACATACACCCAATGTAATAATAAATTCGCCAAAGAACGAATTATATATATTTACTAGCTGAACTGGCAAACGTTGTCCTGCCATACAAATTATTTCTAGTGAATATTTTGGTTGTTAAATAAAAAATAACGAATGTATTCTAAGTGAATTTGGCATTTTAGGTATTTTTGATGTCAAATGAAGAGAAATACAAACAAAATTTTTTGGCAAAAAATATTAAAAAAATGAGTGGATAGGGACATCCTAATGACCTAGCGGTATGAACTGTACTTTACGACCTATTCTCGTACCTACCAAAAATATATAAAAAATTCATAAAAAATTGTAATATGTATTGATATTTGGATATTGCTCATACAAAATACTAAAATCTCGGCTAAAAAATGGGTGGGAGAGGGTCGGTTAATGAAAATTTTGGATTAAAAGTTTTTGGCAAAAAAATTGTAAATACAAATTCTGGATAGGGACACCCTCATGACCTAGCGATATGAAACATACTTTACGACCTATTCTCATAGCTCTCAAATAAACATACAAAATTTCATAAAAATCGGTTTAGTCGTTTCGGAGGAGTTCAAACACAAACATTATGACACGAGATTTTAACAATATTTTGATAAGAATACGGCAATAATGTTGTAGATCATCTTGGAACACAAATCTATTTACAAACAGGCTCTGTTCAGTTATTTATTTTCATATATTTTGATCAGGGTAGGAGATTTTCGATACCAAATAAAAAATATTGCCAAAATGTTTTACAAGCAGGAAAAGCTAATACCAAAACAAATTTTAATTATGAAACCGACAACCGATACAAAAAACTCTGTCCTGTCGAATCATTTGGAAATATTAAATATTTTTTTTTTTCATTTTATTTTACAATATAACTAAGCTTTAAAGACCATTTATAGTTAAACTTTTTAGGCAAAAAATTAAATTAAATTTTATAATAAAACAAGTGAGAAAGTATGGTCGCTCAAGTCCGATCATATAATACCCTACACTGAATAAACGAGGAAAAATATTTCTGTTTTCAAATTCAAAGAAATTTATTTTCGTAGATGATTTTCGGAAGTTGCCTTATATGGGAGATATGACTAATTATGAACCGATCGCCATGAAATCAGATTTATTTCTATTTAAAAATACTTTTTGTTACACTTTTTTTGGATACCAAAATTTGTATGAGATTTACTCTCGTTAAAGTGGTTTTCGGTAGTGGTCCTTGTATGAGAGCTATGACCATGAAATGATTCTTATTCGATCGGTATACTTTAAGGTGGGTGTTGCACCCTAATATTTATACCCTACACATTATCATTACATAATATCAACCAATAATATGCAATGATAAAAAAATGTGTGATACAATCAAATACACACTGCTACAAAATAACACTTTTTGTTAGAACTTGAAAGTCCATCTAATGGGGGTTATAGGGCTAGTTGAGGACATACAAAAACCGTTTTCAAAGATTTTGAAACACTCTCAAAATGTTGAGTTATTTTGAAAAATCAGTTTTAGGGTAGGTTGTAGTACTTTAGTACCTCTAACTCACACATTTTTAGACCGATTTAAACAATTATGGAAAGGCAAAGAATTAAGCTTTCATAAAATGTATATTCCAAGAAATTAGGTAAGTTTAAATCAAAAGTTTCGTAATTTTTCAAATTCAACAATAGATATTTTAATTTATTTCTATTTAAAGACAATTTTATATAGAAAAAAACGAGACATTACTTGTTAAAATTGGTTTATATTTGCAAAAGTTATAAAACTTTTTCGAAAAAAGTACGAAAAAATTTCCCTTGTAAATTAAAAACTGTACAACTAACTATTTATACCCTTCACCTTCGTGAGAAGGGTATATATAAGTTTGTCATTCCGTTTGTAATTTCCATAATATTCTGGATCCTTATAAATAGCGGAGTCGATTAAGCCATGTCCGTCTGTCTGTTGAAATCAATTTTCTGAAGACCCTAGATATCTTCGGGATCCAAATCCTCAATAATTCTGTCAGACATGCTTTCGAAAAGTTTCCTATTTAAAATCAGCAAAATACGTCTCGATCTATATCTCGATTTCTAAGTCATAAATATAGAACATATGGATATCTAATGATAGATATTTCAAAGTCCATTGCAACGATGTATATAAGGCTATACAAAATTGGACCTATAATGGGTCAAAATCGGGAAAAATATTTTTTAACCCTAATTTTTTTTTACCGAAAACATTCTTTTGTCATAAATTTTTTTCACTAATAAATTAAAAATTTTTTTTTTAAAAATTGGAAAAAACTTTTAAAAAACAATTTTGAAAAAAAATATTTAAAAACAAATTTTTTTAAATTTTATTTTAAAGTATAATTTGGTGAACGGTATATAAGATTCGGCACAGCCGAATATAGCTCTCTTACTTGTTTTTATTCATATGCGCTGGGGGGAAAATTCTATAAAATGTGTTAATGAAAAGTTAAATAACTTTTACAATTTTCATTCGATTTGAAAAATTAAAACCATGTTTTGTTAAGAACTAAATTTTCATTATACATTGGTATAAATTTTTGTAAGCTTTCATATCAAAATAAGCAATAAAAAGTTACTAAAACCAAAATTCTGTTTTTTTTTAGATATTATTAACAAATTATTATAACTTACAAATGTATCAAAAACTCCACGTCATTTTAAAGCATAATCAGTTTTCTTTCCAAATCCGTTAAAAAATTTAAAGTCGGACAAAAACTGACTGAATTACGAACATCACTGAAAACGGTTTATTTTTAGAAAACAACTGAATTTTAGGATGTATCTGAAATTTTTTGACACAATTTGTAATGTACACGCTAGGTCGTTTTTCAAGTTTTTTTTCACTGCTGCGCCGTGATGTTATTCTCCTGAACATATTATTATATCTTCTTCATATAAACACAACATGAAAGTCCAAATAACCTCATGAAATTTGTAATGGTGTTAACCCTAACATAAAACGATCGTTCTAAAACCAATATTACGTCTTGATTGACTAAATATGATAAAAGGCATCTAGAATGAAAAATTATTTTATTTTTCAACAAAGTCTCCTTTCAGTTTCTCCAATTTGTTTATCACTTCCAAAAAATAACATATGTCGAAATCATCAAAATAGGTATTTTTTTGTGAGATGTTTTCATCGCTGGAGTTAAATCACTTTCGGCCCAGTCAATAAATATTCACTCGGTTCTAAATCTGGAGAATAGGGCTGGAGAGGTAGCATTTCGTTACCTATTTCATGGATTTTTGAAAACTGCATTGTGCAGCCAATTATGAGCAAACGCAGCAGCCATCTTGCGGAAAGCTTTCTCATACCCAAGTGATCATTGAAAATAGAGATGAATATGGCTTCAATAATCACTCACACATTCAATCTCCAATAGTGATTTGGTTCAATTGTTACGTGTGTAGAGACCTCAACTGAGCAACCAGAACGTTCGGTATCTTCCGTAGTCATAGCTCCCATATAAGGCCCAATTTCGTAAATCACTTTAATACGCACAAATATTTTACATAAATCATGCTGCTAATTTGCCCATATACTAAGTTTAGGGCACCATATGGTAGGACTTGACCTATATAGTCTTACTTGTTTTTAGCTACATGATTAATTTTTTATTACATACGTTTTTAAGTAATTAAGTTATAAAATGTTACTAAGAAAGAATGATATTTTCTGTAAAGTATAATTTTTTATTGTATTGCAATTCAAACAAACTAATATTTATAAAAGCACAATGGCCCGATCTTAAGAAAATGGTAATAAATATGTATATTTTAAATAAGTGGGGCGATTAAAAAATTATAAATGAACCTGAAACCATTTAGTTTGAGTACAATGCTGGTAACTTCAAACTTCTTGTATAGTAGATATATTGTAATGGTCTTGGTCTATTATCAGTGTTTGGCGGTTTACTTTTCCCATATTTCCAAAGACTTTTAGAAAAGAAATTGTGGTGATGTACCATTCATACTCAACTGAGGAGACTTGATTAATCGATTTTGTATATATGTGTATGTAGTTTACAAATTTAGGTTGCCAACTAAATAACATACGGAAAGATAATCTTTTATATATTTTCTTATCACTAATTATGGAGAACTAAAATGAATATTTCGATGTGTTGTAAACAAAGCGGGATAAACAAATAACACTCTTACAACTTGTGGGCAAACAACAATAAAACTTGAAAATTTGCGTAAATAACAATATTGTACTCTATATCAGGCCACAATGTGCAATAGATCATGTACACCCAGCGAAAACCTGACGCAAAACTAAAATGGGATCATTTCGGTGTCATTAGTGAATCAACTAGGGATGCCAATCGGGTGTGGTAACGATCTCCACTGACCGTAACGCCAGCTCTGGCTACATTTTTGAAGAAATAAGATCCGATGATGCTACCAGTGTCTAAACCGCACCAACCGGTGCATTTTTCTGGATATAATGGAGTCTTTAGAGTCTGCTGCGGCTAAAAAATGTACACAATATTGCTAAAAAAAACAGTCGTCTATAAGTTGCGCGGATCGATGACAGATTTTCAAAATAAATTTAGGTAATTTGGTAGCGTTGTTCAAGCATCAATCTATTAATGATGGTTTGCCAGAGTTTACTGATCATAAATATCAAAAATTGTGTACAGTATGACAGTTTGTTTGACAACACCTTTTATATAAATAATAAAAATCTGGATCTGTTAGAATTTGAAGCTTCCAAATTGTCAAAAATCCCGGAATTTCCAGGGATTTTTACAAACACTTTGGGGTTTGTTAATCCCGTGATTATCAAGTGTTAACGAAATTTATTCGTGGACTTTCCTTTTAAACATGAATAACTATCTGAACACTGTACACAACAGTGTAGCAGAACTTGCCGTTCGTTCCCGCCAACTACTTTCTTTTTTCCAGTTTTCTATATAAAAAGTAAACGACATCTAATAAATGCGCATTCTGCCAGTATCATTTAGTTCATATAGACTAATTTTAGATACAAAAAAAAAAAAAAATACAAAAATGAAACGTCTCCTGTTGTTAAGTTCCGTAAGTAAAACATTTCTTAAATTACCTATAATATATTCATTTGGTTTCCAATTTTCAGCTGTCAATAGTGTTGCACATACTTAATCTATCCGTTGTGGTACATTCTGAGTGTAATGTCTGCAATGCCCTTACAAATACCTCCTGTATTTCGACAACGGAATATAAACAGTGTGAAAATAATGAACCATTTGGTCGTACATACGAGTGTAATGAGGGTTATTATTGTTCCATAATGGGAAGCTGTACGAAAGAAGAGGGCTTGAGAGATTGTAGAATTTGTGGAGTATGTGACGCAAGTAACACCTTTGCCTGCACGGGCACTCAAACATTTGCGTTGTGTTTGGGTACAGACAAACCCTCTGAAATGACCGGCCAATGTAAAGATGAATATACGTGCAATATTAACGATGATAAAATTTGTGGTGTTGTAAGTTACATAGTTACATATTTACAAATTAGTTAGAAAATTATGAAAGTAATTTATTTTAAAAAATCAGGAAACTCCTACCTGCTCCTATCGTGATGATCCTACACCTGCACCCACTACAACTACCACTACGACCACTAGTACAACTACTACGGAATCGCCGGCACAAGATCCTAATGGCTTTTGTCAACTTATTAAAAAACCAGGTCGTTATCCCGTTGGCACGAATCCCCAAACTACTTGTCGCCAGTAAGTAAATTTAGTTAAATTACAAAAATTTTCATTTAAAATGTTTTTTATATTACAGATATATCAGCTGTGTTAGTGTCGGCGATACTTGGTATGGTCCTATTTATAATTGTCCCGGTCAAACATATTTTGATATTTCGAAAAATGGTTGTGTTGTCAATCAGCCAAGTACATGTAGTGGAACTGTTAATCATCTAGCATTTCGGAATATTTTATTGGAGTGATTTGTAATAATAATAAATAAGGATATTGAAAATTATGTACTAATACATTTTCAATATTAAATTTTGTGGTTTTAGAAAGAAATAAAACTATCTTAAGTACGAGCATTTTAAATTATTGTACCAACTTTTTTCTATAAATAATGTTTAAAAATCAATCTGGTCAGAGTTCGCAAAGTTTTGTTTTGTGTTAAAGCATACAAATATTTAAAATTCAGAAAATAGGCCAGAGAGAAAATATGACAAGACAATTTTTGACCTTAATAAACTTCGAGTAGAGCCTATACATATAATTGTAATTCTCATTTGAGTTTTAGATCGTGATTAAAATCTATAGTTTTGCTACTTTTTTTTTTTTTTGCTATGGTAAGAGTGTAATATTCGGCTGTGCCGAATCTTGTATATCCACCATCAATATGTGTGTATACATACATAGGATATAGGGATTAAATGGGGGTAGGGACAGATTAAAGTTCATATAAAACTTGTTTATGTTCAATTTCATTACGATATTAATTACACTGCGCTAGTTGAAAAAAACTATCAAGCGGAACACCCGGTGGGTTAAACTAATTCCGGTACGCTGAATTCAGTGGTGCTAAAATGGAGGAGGTTGCACAACATATATTCGAGTAACTCAAAAACAGTTTAGTTTATTGAATAAACTGAAAAAACCGAAATTCCGAAATAAAATTACCTTTAAGAAAGGCTAAACATGTTTTTAATCTTGGCAGTTATTTTAGAAACATAAAAAACCAAAAATTTCGAAATTTTTCTAAAAAATTATTTTTTGTTTCTAAAACAAAAAAAAAACGACTGCGAAGATTAAAAACATGTTGGAGCGAAAATCCCAAAAATAGTATTTTTTACAATTTTACCCATATTGCCCACATTTCCTTCGGGGCTGGGAAAATACTTTTGGGATAAATAGGGAACGCATCAACATTTGCAAAGCTGCTTTCCGTTTTCTGATCCCAGCATTGGGATTTTAGAAAATGTGGCCTAATTTTTAAATTTTGATAAAAAATAGGTCAAATTCTGAAGGACGTTGGGACGACATATTCGAAAAATAGAACATGTTTTTTAACCAAAATGTTCTCCATAAAGACACCTTACAGAAAACATAAAACTGTTATATGTTCATAAAGAAAGTTTTTTTTTAATAAAAAAGAGTTTAGTCACCTTTTCGCCAAAAAAAAACAGGTTTTTTTAAATAGAAAATCGTTTATTTTTGGATGCATAATTGATATTGCTCTGAAATCTTGTGTATTATTAGAAATTTAGTTGTCTTACTATTCGGTCCAAAACTACGACCTATATTTTTAGAAAAGCGGACCAAAGTATGGCAAAACTTTAAAATTTCAATTTTCAAATACCTATAACTCGGAAATTATAAGAGATAAATACCACACGCATGCATGTTTTTCCTAAAATATAAAAATCTTTGAAATCGGATGGGAAACAAAAAAATGGCACGTTTTTAAAAATTGTACATGTCGAAGGCACCCTAATTTGAGTCCCAATAGCGCCGCCCCTGAAGCATTTGTAGATTCCATTTTAATAACTTAAACTCGAATACTCCTTGTCTACGCCCACGTAAAATTTTATGCTGATCGCACCAGCCGATTTATTTCTAAAAAATTATGATTCTGCCCCACTGTGCACTGTTAGCTATGACCTTTTCCCATGTTTATGGCAACATATTGGTTCCGAGCCAAAATAACTGCTCATCTTTTGAGGCCAACAATGAATCAATCCAATTTAGGATACTCTGTTCTAAGGTGAAGCGAATCCAAAAGAGAGCGTTCTGCATCGATCGAAACAAATAGTATTCGGACGAGGCAAGGTCTTTACTATAAGACAAAACTTCCCCACCACTTCATTCGAAATCAGTAACGTCCAGCTTATATGCACAATGTGCGAACTTTTACAGAGTTTTTGTGCTTTCACACCGACAAGAGTACAACAAGCAATCAGACAACAATGCTGTTTATTTTGCAAACAAACAACGATCAGTATTAGAGCTTTCAAAACCAGCAGGACCAATACCTATTCCACTCTGCCTACTCCCAGAAGATGTTCTAGAAGGACTTTCCTACTCCTTCTAAAAACCTTCATACACATTAAAAAATGCATTGTATAATTATTATTCCTATGTTGTCTCTCTATAATAAAATTTATTTTGCTGCCTATATAAACCATTACATGAAACAAGGAAAAACAACTAAATCTTCTAAAAAATGTATCTTTAATAATATTTGAGTACTTCACAATATATACATATAAAACTTCACACCTGATACTTTAAAGTCCATTCTTTAGGTTTTATGTTGAATTCATTAGGAATATTCTGTGTGGCATTACGTGGAAGGTTTTCTTACAGACCTTTAACGGTAAAGCTTCTTATATGCCTTCTTAAGTAGGGCTTCTATCAGCGCTGTAACAGAAGTGAGTATGCAAGGCCTTAGCTCACAATGTAAAATTGAAACGATTTTGCAATGTGGCTGGGTGTCCTTATGTCTGTAAAATAAGGCCTTTAGGAAGGCCTATTTACTGCATCTTTTTCCCGCTGGGAAGCTGTTTAACACAAACTCAAATATCGATGTTTGCGTGCTTGGACATAACTGTTCTAAATAGTTTTTAACAGGTATTACATAATGTGGAATATAACG
Organism: Calliphora vomitoria; assembly: GCA_942486065.2. NCBI lineage: Eukaryota > Metazoa > Arthropoda > Insecta > Diptera > Calliphoridae > Calliphora > Calliphora vomitoria. Next base: position 54,404,380 of record OW818031.2, on the reverse strand, counting down.
GTTTCATGTTTGACCGCATATTTGGCAAATGCTGGCATCAAACGAATCAGTTGCATTCGGTAAAGATTCCATGTGATGGTCTGGCCAGATTTCATCCGCTCATATCATATTTGGATAAATCCTGCTACTCGAAGACGTGTTGAAATTACGGCTTGAATAGCTCACAATGATTTTGCAAGCTCTTGTTAAGTTTGACAACAACCTTCATGGAGTAATGCCTCCAATTCTTGGTCTTCAAACCTTTTTTGACTGGGCTGGGCGATTTTTGTCTTCCGTGTCAAAATCGCACTTTTAAACCAATAGAACACATTCACCATAAGCTTTGGTAAGTAATCGGTGTGCTTCTGCGGCACTTTTTTTCAAATTAAAAAAGTAAAGCTAAATTTCCCGCATATGATTCGTTGGAACAAAATTCGACATTTTCGAAGCAAAAATTAAACTTAATTTAACAGAAAGAAATCTTTATCCTTAAGACCTTATGTACACAGTATTCAATATAATGAAAAAAATGTTGTGTTCTTAACAATTTAACAAACTATGTAGTTTCATTCCTCTTTCCATAACTGTTTCAAACATGTATGATGTTTAATGCCCTCTTAAAATGGGGGTATCAAACATGTTCGCACAAAAAGCCAAATGAATTAGCTGTTACATTTTTATGCTTGTATGATGAGAAAAAGCTTTTTTTACAAAGCAAAATTCTAATAAATTATTTACAAGGTTTGAAGTGGTTGGTTGGTTGGTTGGTTGTAACCCAACAAAATAAGGTAGAATTTAATAAAATGAAACCAAATTAAAGTATCAAATTTGTTTCACCAAAATAACTACGTACAAGTAGAAATTTTTATATTGTAATCGTACTTGTATCTGATGCTGCTGTATCTAACAGCTGTTGTAACTTTGTTTGTTGCATGCACAACATATTGTGGTGGCTTAAACTCGGGTGCAAAAATATTATGAAGAAAATCATAAACCAAGAAAACCTTGAAAGTTGACAAATAATTTCAGTTGGATGAATTTTCTTCTAAAGCATCAGAAATAAAACTTATGGAAAAATGTCTTGTTTCATGTTTTCATGAAAATTATAATAAAGTAAATCTAGGTGAATTTGGCGTTGTTTTTTTGTTTTTGAGTGGTAACAAAGGCATCAGGTGTGTAAATATGTCAGAGGAAAAAGTCAGAAGGACAAAACTACATAATTGAAGAAATTAAGAAATTAAAATACTTAGATAATTGAGTCAAATTAGTTTTAAACAAAATATTTTTTATAAAACTAATTGAAAAAAGTTAGTTAAAAAAGTTGTTATTGAAAAAATATTTGGGAACAATCTATGTACTGAGGGGCTAGAATAGAAGTACTTACAATTAATATAGAATCTATAACATTCGTCTTAATACTAATTTATTTACTTACAGCATCTGAATTTATTTACATTTTTATCTGTAAATGTTTAATACCAATAACAACACCAATAACTACTAGACAATAACAATAAAAACAACAACAAACATTCATTTGTTTAAATGACTCAACACACAGTGGGGTTGATCGAAAAAATGTGGAAACAAAGCTGAATATTTTAAACTGATCCAATTGCAAAATTTCGAGGTTGGCGTGGTTGTTTTCTTATATCTCAGCCATTTGTGGCCCGATTTTCTAGAATTTAAAAATCATCCGAACCGGGACTATAGCGGATATATGTATGTATGAATCACGTATAAAAGTTAATTGGGGGCTTCGAGAAGTTGACTTCAATATACAGACGGACAGACAGATATGGCCATATCAACTGCGGTATCTATAACCATCAAGAATATATACTTTGTGGGGTCGCAAATGAAAAATATAGAAATTACTATCGGAATGACAAACTTATATATAACCTTGTCAATCGTGGCGAAGGGTATAAAAAAGTTTTATAATGGTGGATTTCATGCAAGTGATGGATGGATATCTAAATTCAAAAAGAGATACGATTTAAGACTTCTTAAAGAATCAACAGAGAATTTATCATCGCGCGTTCATTGAGTGTAGCACTTCAAATAAAAAAATGCAAACAATTATAGTTGAGCACAATCTAACTCTTTATATTATTCTCAATGCGAATGAAACTGGTCTCTATGCGAAAATGCTACCAGATAATATGTTTGTTTGCACTAATGCATCTGGCACAATCAATGTAAAATCTTTTCTTCCTGGAATGGTAAAGAAATGTCGCACGTTTCGTAACAAAGTCTTATTGTAAATTATTTTCATTGAACTCTGGTATTTGACTGTATTTTCCAAAAAAAAAAACTAAATGTTATTGGGTGCTTACTTAGAAAACATTTTGAAACATTTGTACAATATAAATTTATTCAAAGTTTTGGTCATTGTTAGCTATGACCTTTTCCCATCTTTCTGGCAACATATTTATTCCCAGCAAAAATAACTGCTCATCTTTTGAGGCCAAGAACAAATCAAGCGAATTTCGGATATTGTGTTTTAAGGTGAAGCGTATTCCAGAGAGTGCGTTCTGCATCAATCGAAACAAATAGTATTCGGACGGGGCGGATGAAGCAAAACTTCCCAACCACCTCATTATAAATAGTTTTTAACAGATATTGCAACATGTTGGCCGAGTGTTGTCACGATGGAATATTACGGTTCGGTTTCACATACGATTTCTTACACTTCAGGTTATCATAATGGATCATTTCATGTAATGATTCGGTACATAAATGATTTTCTTTTATAGCTTTCAAGCATCATTTCGGACATGTAAAATCGTCTTTCAAGGTCTCTCAGCTTCAATTCGTATGGTACCCAATTTCCCTGCTTTTGGATGAATCCGTTTTGAAATTGCAACTTGAGTAGCTTCCAATGATTTTGCAAGCTCTTGTTGAGTTTTATAACAATCTTCATGGAGTAATGCCTACAATTCTTGGTCTTCAAACTTTTTTGGCTGGCCTGGGCGATTTTTGTCTTTCGTGTCAAAATCACCACTTCTGAACAATTCAAACCATCTCTTGCTCGTTGAAACCGATGGAACACATTCACCATAAGCTTTGGTGAGCAATTCAGCGGCGCTTTTTTCAAATTAAAGGAGTAGAACAAAACTTCCCCCATATGACGATTCGTTGGTACAAAATTTTTGGAAGCAAAACAAAACTTTGTTGTTTACGATATAATATTCAATAATTAAGTGAGAATAAATAACAGATATATACCTGTCAAAATGACATATAAATTATTTAAAACAAAAAACCGCGTTCAAAAGATACGCCATATATTGTAAATCCCGCATTTTGAAGTCATACACAAAAAAATCCATAGATGTTTAATTTGATACCAGAAAAAAGTCATTAAAATTCATCAAATTTAATGACTTTTTTAAAAAATATATTTAAAAAATTTTTTACGAAATTACAAAAAATTTATAATCTTGTATTTGGTTCTAATAAACACTATACGAGAATTAAAAATACAAATTCTAATTGGGCAATTTCGAGGAAATTTAGATTAATTACCACTTTTTATTTGATCGACCCCACTGTGCAAGAACAACAACAACAACATAAACCAAAAATCAAAACAAATAACAACAATATTCAGAAGAATCAGAAGAGAATAAATATTTATTATTTTTATGCAAATGATTTTCAATAGAGCTTAAAGTGAAAGTTAATAAAACAAATTGTTTTTATGGCCTGTACAATGGAATGAATGAATGAATGAACGAATGACTTCTTCAGTCAGTACGTCATTCATTATTCTGTTTATTTTATTTATTTTTTTTATTTCTTATTTTTGTTGTTGTTGTGTGGTAGTTTGTTCGGCGATTAGTTACGATTATTTGAATTCTTTGTATAGACGAGTGTATGTAAGTGGGAGAGTTTTATTTCCTTGTTGATTTTTTTTTTACTTTTTTTTTGTATTTTTCATTGTGTTTGTAGAAATTTGTTGTACAAGGACATTTAGCAGAAATAAAATTGTTATTTCTGAAGGAAGTCGTTGAAATGTCTTTATTTCTTTTTTTTTATAAATAAGCTAAACTCATGGCAATTGATACAAAATATTTAAGTATAATTGATTGGTTTATTGATTTTTAGATTTTCTGATGAGATTATTTTATATTTAAGTATTTAGGAATTTTGTTTATTTTTAAACTACTACATAGTTACAAGGAGTATTAAAAATTAAAGAGGAGTGATTGATAACAAGTGGTGCGAGTGCTGTTTGTGTCAATTGATGACCATTAAAAATTACAAAATATTTTACTCAGATTTTACTCAGCATTTAAAGTCACCAGTGGTTACCGAATTAGCTATGTAACTAGAAATGTTAATATTTGTCTGTCCTAATATGAAATCAATTGATCTTATAGGGATTGCAAATATATTGTGTGTTAGATGGCTCAAAGTAGTTATATTATGTCACTTACTGGTTACATTGAGTCACTTACCCCACTAGCTCTCTGACTGATTACTTGACTAGCTATTTATTTGTTTATACATATACTAAGTATACCAATTGTTATCGATATCGTTGAATCATATACCATTTAGAATAAGGGTGATTATGTCCGCTTCTCGGCCACTTTCATTACAGTGCACATCGGTGGCATTAGGGTGGCATTACTTCAATATAGTTGTAAAAATGGTGACTTTTTTCATTCTTAGAACCATAAAATTGGACTCACGTGTGAACCTATTAAGGGTGGACCAAATGTTATATTTTTTCTCTCAATTGTATTTTTAATCCTTAACCAATAAAACACATTTTTTCTAAATGGTACTTTTAATTTTAATAAATTAATATGTTCAGAAATTAAGCACATCTATAATTTCTTGAGGGGAAATTAATGGAACATTTTGCTTTTAATGGTACTTAACGATTATTTTTTTAATTAATGACTCTAACACATACTTAGTAAATATAATCCATAAATTTCTCCATTAACCTTATTTTCTCTATCTATTCCGCCTAACATCATTTTATTTTCTAAGTGGTTTAATATCTGTCCTTCCGTTTAAACAAAATAATTTTACATTAATATTTATTTATAAATTTATCTAAAGTAATATTTTATGTAAAATTCAAAGCAATGATATTTTCAAATCAATAAAAAGCTTTTTACCATTTTTATTTAAAGCAAATGACAGCTTTGAGAAACGTATATAACTTCGCACATCATTAAAACACCTTCGCCTCCATTACTTAAAGAATCAAATCAGTTTTTTTTTTGTATTGTAACCTGTCAGATTATAAAAATTGTTAATATTTGATTGAAAATGACCAATTAACATTAATAGTTCATTAATGTCTAATAAGAAATTTCCAATACACTTAAGAATCAAACTGCTCTTTTCACACCACATGCCACATTCTATACACTCACTCACTCAATCACTGTTACAACAAAATGCAGACAATCTGTGGTGGCATTGGTAACAGCAGCAGCAGCAGCACCACCACCAACAACAACTGTCTACAACATGAAAATGAATGCTAATGATGTAATTAACAATAATTTATTAATTTATACATTGAATTAATGTATGGTACAAACAAAACAAAAAAACAAAAAAAAAAAAAAATACTCGTAAATGTACAATCAATTGAAATTATAATTAACAAGGAAAGTAACTGCGAACATAATAAAAATAAATAAATCAATGAATATTTACTAGAGAGATCATGAGAATGTGTAATTTAATGTAGAGTAAGTACTTAAGGTAGGGTCACACATGGCAAATATTTGACGAAAATGACGTAACCACTAAATAAAATATATTTAAATTCTTATATTTATTGTAAAAACTCCTTTTACTTAGGACAATTCAAAGCAAATATTCAGTTTTATTTTATTTGATGCTGTTTGATCTTACAAAACACTTGTTAGAGTAAACAACGTCAAACAAATTTGTACTAAAAAAAGTGGTTACGCTTTTTTAAGTAAATATTTGCCGTGTGTGACCGTACCTTTACTTACTTACTTACTAGAGACCGGGATGTTTGCCATAGCGTGTAGGCTGTATTGGTAATCTGCGCAATTTGTTTAGAATAAGATAAAGAAACCAATTCATGTGGAAAATGACAATAATTTTTTATTGATAAATTACCGCCCAACATAGATTTAGTGTCTGGAGAATTATGTAGACACTTAAGGTAATACGAGCAAGGTGATGTAATTAATTTTTACATGTTAAGAAGGTATCGGTGTTATGTGAGGAAACAGATATAAGGAGATTTCTTAATGTGTTCGTTTTTTTTATAGTTTACAATTTTCAAAAGACTTTACTTTAACTAAGCTCAAATATACCTCCAATGTTATTTCAAAGGTATGTTTATACCAAAAAAATAGATTTTTCGACAAAAAATTTATATTTAAATATCCTAATGCAAACACATACGAATCTTCAATTTTTATACCCTACACCACCATAGTGGAGGTAGTATATTGAGTTTGTGCTGATGTTTGTAATATCCAAAAACATTGTCCTATCACCTACCTTATATTATACCAATCTGTGGAAATATATTTCCAAAAATATGCTCTTTTTTCTAATTTACGCCAAAATGACGTGAAAAATGTTTTTTTTTTTTTTTGCAATATTGAAATCCGCCTAGTCGTAAAAAATAATCAAAATCAAAATTTTGAAACGAGTTTGTAAAATGACTACATGGCTGTGCCGAATCATATATACCCTTCACCAAATTATACTTTAAAATAAAAATTTTTAATATTTTTAGGTAAACAAAATTTAATTTTTTTTTTTTAAATGTTTTACATTTTTTTCTGATTTATTAGCGAAAATTTTTTTTTATTTTTTTTGTGGAAAAAAATTCGGGTTAAAGATATTTTTCCAGATTTTCACAATTGTAGGTCCGACTTACTTTGGCCTTATATGTATACGTCGTTGCAAAGGTCTTTGAAATATCTTTTATTGGATATCCATATTTTTTATATTAATGACTTAGTAATCCAGATATAGATAAAAAATAGGTCAAAAATCGAGGTTGCCCAGGTTTTTTCCTTATATCTCAGCCATTTGTGGGCCCGATATATTGATATATGAATCATGTATGTAAGTTATTTGGGGGCTACGGAAAGTTGATTTCAACATACAGACGGACATGGCTATATCAACTTCGCTATCTATAAAGATCACGAATATATACAATTTCTGGGGTCGCAAATGAAAAATGTAGAAATTACAAATGGAATGACAAACTTATATACACCCTTGCCACTCATGGTGAAGGGTATAAAAAGGATTTAGTTGTTGCTAATATTTCTCTATGATTTTTTTAAAAAATATTGTAATATTTTTACATATTTGATAAGAATTGGCTTCAGATATATAGATATAAATATAGATACACACCCTACTTCAAGCAATGTTCGACGTTGTTCTGACGAAATTTCAATGTATTTGTTTGTGATAATCTATATAAATAAAAATGCAAAGCGCATTGCTGCAGAACTTGGGCATTGTAATGTGGTATATGATCGCTGCGTTTCGTGGACGAGCTGTAGCTAATTGGTTCCCCGATGTAGAATGATATTACGAGTTTCTAAATGTTCACCAACGATGCAAATGGCTACATCATCAATTGTTATCAGATTGTAATCGGTCCAGCGCGGTTTTCAACAATACAATCAACTCATTGTGTTGATGAAAAAAGCTTGAAATTGTTGTCTTTGGTCTTGGTGTTTTCAAGGAACTATTGTAAATGTGGCTTCTGCAAATGTATTTCCCATGAAATAAATCTGCAAAAATGTATGGTCCTCATTTAGGAGTCAAATGACAATTCAGCTCGATGATAGATTTGACCTTGAATCTGAAATCTTTTATAATTTTAAAAAAGTTTTGTACTTTAATAAAATGTATTGCAGTTAGTTTGAAAGTGTGTATAAATTGGTTGCGCCAAACAAAGTCATTTGGAAGCAACTGTTGCATTTCCGGATATGTGGCAAAAAAATCGAAAATTTTTTTTATTCCAAATTTTTCAATATTTCGAAAACCTTTCGAATTTTTCGAAAAGACGAATTAGATATTCCGAAAAAAGTGTGAGTTGTAAATTAAATTTGTACATGAACATTTTCCAGTATTCGTTCTAGGTTTAAGCGAGTTATAACAAAAACACTTCCTTTTTGTAAAATTCCCCAGAAAAACACAGTTTTTGTTTACCGAATTTACCGGGAAACTTGTTTTCAATAAAACACAAATCTTTTCTATATATTTCCGAAAATCACTTTCAAGGAAATATTTGTCATAAATATGATGCTATCGATAAAAATGTTCCACATGGTATTTACTTCATTAATCTAAATCACTCTTCCATATTTTAGTATGATCTATCCATAGTTCTTTCATATATGGGAGCTATGGAGCTATCATATTAACCGTTATAAATCCTTTAAATAAATTGGTCTTGGTAAGACATTCGCACCAAGTAATTCTCCTATCAACCGAAAGTATTCTTTGGATGGATCAGTCCTTAATTGACCATTGCTCCCATAACTGTAATGTCTTATCCGGGAAATACAAACAAAATATTTAAATGTCCTTTTTGAAAGGACTTTTTTGGATTTTTTCGGAAAAATTTTTAAATTGACCACTAAAGAGAGGAGATAGAGGGTTAAGATCTTCCACAAAAATGATCTCCATAAAATTCCACGATTAACTCTGACAATAGGAATTCTCTCAGACATTTACTTATGACATTTTTTTCATATAGTATAATGCTCCCTTCAATAAAAACTTAAAACTTTGACCCACTGTAAAAAAACTCAGACCAGTTAGACTATAAGTCTAAAAATTAAAAAAATGAAATAAATAATAATAAGAGGAAATAGTTTTATAATCGGCTGTGCTGAATCTTGTATACCCACTATCAATATGTGTCAATAAAATATATATTTTTTTGATAAAAAGGTTATATGGGGGGTAATGTACCGATCCTCACAAATGTTGGTAAAAAGATTTAGCTTCATATAAAACCTGTTTATGTCCAATTTCTTCATGATATTAATTACACTGTCCAACAGTATTTTTGGTACAGAATAGCGACTATATATAAGGCATGTTGAGTAGATCATTGTTTTAATTTTTTCACATTAAAAAGTTCATTTCACTTAAACTTGTTCAGCTCATATCACTTGTCATATTAAAGAAAAATGTCACTCAGATTAAGTAAAATAAATATAACCTACAATGAAAATTAACTATACCTTATTGTTTTTATGAAGAATTAAATGAGCACTATATTAGTACTGGACAATAAAATAGAAATTACTAAGCTAGTGTTTAAATTTTAGCCTTAAACCTGAATTTACTGAATTGGATATAATAGAAATACATGATACAAATACATCAGCACAGAGAAAACAGATTCGTTGTATCAACCGTTTTTGTGGCAGCTGAATTATTTTTGTGTAGATCGATTTAATCGGTTCTATCAACAGAAAATTAGTAGATTAACATCAATTACGATTGAAACAAGCTAATATATGTCACCCAATCTAATATATCTGGCAAATTATAAATGTTTTTCTCAAAAGTTACTCAGTATTTGGTCAATATTAGATGGATTCAACAATAACAGTTTTGGTATATAGGCACTATTGGGAAAGTCAGCATATATGTGTAATTTTGAACTAAGTTTCACTTCACTTCTCTCATGCTATATTTGATTATTAATCCCCAGCTGCTTATGAGTAACCCAAACTTTTTTTTATATTATGAAATCAAATAACATATTAATATTTATGTAATTTATTTTCATCTCCTTAGAGTATTTGTTATTCTTCATTGATCACTTGACGTCATGCTTTTAATTTATATTGTGCTGAAAGTTTGAATGAGTACCACAGTTAAATGTAAGACAATCAGAAATTTAAGTAGTAGCACAATTTAAGTGCTTCATAAAGATTAATGAGAATTTGATGTATGGAGTGTATAAATTAAGAATTTCTTAATGAAATTTCCAAGGAATTCATATATGTTAAGAAAATTTAAATAGTTTAGCAGTATGTATAAATAGATATTAACAAGTGATAATATTATATTCAGCTGTGTCACCAATAATCGTGCTGATGGATCTTAAACTTCTTTGTGAGTAAAACCAAGTCACCATTTGGAAGATTGTGGGGTGACTAATCAGCAAACTGTGTCTTTTTCCACTAGTTTTGATGACCTAAAACTGATTACTAAGTTACACGCTTAAAAAATGATTTCCATTACTGATTAAAAAGTGATTCGACTCAAAAATGATTAAAGAATGAGTGGAAACTGATCAGAAGAGGGGTCCATAAAACACTCATTTCGACGAGTCGCGGTTAGGGTACCATTTTCTCCCGACAAAAGTATTGTTACGTTTTTACCTTTTAAAAACATTGGTTTATTTCCTTGAAAAAAAACCGGATACTTTTGATTGCAAATAAAAGCCGTTTAATACTTTAAAATTGTAACAACTCTTTATTTATTTAAAATCTACAACAACAGTTCAAATAGTTAGTGCTTTTATACACGTTTATCAATTCGCAGAAATACACACACACTTTATAATGTACATGTATACATTGGCAATGCTAAGTATACACTGGCAAGACTCAATCAATACTGCAACCGCAGTCACTATTTATACACTCTGCCATCTTCATGTGAGTAGCCTAGATTGTTCTTAACGGTCAAAACTCGAATATTCGAATTATAGAGCTTTCGATGTTAATGTATGCACCTTACACATTTAGTGTTGCCATACTTATAAACAATGCTAACCAACCGCATGCTATCAACATTGTTGATAATAAGTAGAAGCTTCTACTGATGGTCATGTTTATAAACATGATGAATGTTGCAGGCAGTCATTACAGATCGTTAAATTCAACTCGCTATTGAAAATGCGTAACAGTATCATTTATGATCAAAGAAATTAGCGCATATTCCAGAGCATTTTTCAGAATTTTCAAAAAATGCTGGCTTTTCGTCACTTATATTTGTGATCGTTATAACACTATCACGTGTGAAATACCACAGATATTCTCGTGCTTTGATGCATTACTTTTCTTGAATCCAACCGATTTTACTCATTTTCCGCAATATATGTATACTGCTCTGCTATGCCTAGAATATTTATTTTTTTTTGATTCTGCTCTACTGTGCCCTGTTTACTTATTTTTCTTTTTATAAACAAGTTCTTACAAGTATAGGATCGAAACAAAAAAAAAAAAAAAAAAAACTCAAGAACATCTATGTATGATTTTAACTATGATTGATTGTGAAATAAGTATTCTCCTATTGTAGGGTATTACAGTGTCCTAAAAAAAGTTCTTATATAAATTATTTACATCTTAAGCTCTCTAATGACACTTTTACAAAATCAAAATGTTTAATCTTCAAAAAAAATCATTACACTTGTTCCAACTAAATTCCTTTTTGTCTCTTTTGATTGCTCTAGAAGTCACATTAGTCACGTTTGTGCCCATTAATCACGCGAAGCTACTGATTCAGTAACAAAGCAAAGCTTGTTTTACTTTAGATAAATTCCCCAAAAAAAAAAAAAAAAAAACCCAAAGAGAAAAAATAATAAATATTTTGCATAATCGTTTTTGTACCTCCAATATTGCATTCGTAATCGTACAACTACTTGTTTGTGATAAACTAAAATCTTAATTGGCGGAAGCTTTAATAATAAATCACCAACAGCGAAACCGAAAAAAAAAATCACTGCAGCAACAATATTTCGTTGTATGTATATTAGGGTGGCATTTATTTTGGACTTTTGCGTTTTTCGAGGTCTAAAAGATCCGTCATCTATAAACCAAATGGTAAACATTTGAGTAAAATAGCTTTGAATGAACGAATGTTAATATTAAATATTGTGAACAAATTCAATTAAAAACTGTTTATACCCTACATCACCATAGTGGGTAGGTATAATGTGTTTGTGCTGATGTTTGTATCGCCCAAAGATATTAGTCTAACACCCACCTTAAAGTATAGCGATCGGCTCAGAATTACTTTCTGGGTCCGTCCGCCCGTCCTTTGGTAAACACATTTGTTTCAGCCCGGGGAAATGCTTATTGAAACTGGCTAAATTCGGTCTATTATTTCACCTAGCTCCTGAAGTAGGACTTTATCGGTTATAACTGTTTAATTTATATAAGTGTCTACACAAATTTCGCTCCAAATAAGTTTTATATACACGGAATTCGTGTCACCAAATTATATAATGATCGGTCCATAATTAGTCGTAGCTCTCATAAAGGCACGCTTCCGAAAATCACTTTAAAGATCATAAGTCTCTTAAAAATGCTGGTATCCACATAAACTTCCACAGAAATAAGTTTCATAAATCACACGACCTAATTTCATGGCGATCGGTTCATAATTAGTCATAGCTCCCATATAAGGTCAACTTCCGAAAATCATTCACGAAAATAAATTATTGAAATTAAAAAAAAAAAATGTTTTTGTTCATTTACTCAGTTTAGGGTATTATATGGTCGGGCTTGACCAATCATACTTTCTTACTTATCTTGTATTTCATTTACCCATACTAAATTTTAAAACAGAACTTTTTCTTATATTTTTATCGCTCAAAAATAATAAATTGAAGTCCTTCATTATGATCATCTGCTGCACAGTGGGGAAACTAAAAAAGGTGGAAATAAATCTGTAACTTTTAAACGGATAGCCCGATTTTAATAAAATTTCCCATGGCAATAGGGGATGTGTTGATAAGTTTAAGTTTTGAACTTAGGCAGAAAACAGCTAGAGGGTGCCGAGCCATAATGCCCCAAAGTGGGTCACCTAGGGTATATCAAAAATTCGATTCGATTTGAAAAATTTATATATGGGGCATTTCATGTCAAGCGAACCAACTTGAAATTTGCACCATGATTAGTTCTATTGGATAGTAATTCAGGCACTATTTTTCAACTCGATCGTTCAAGAACTTTCTGAGTTAGAGGGGGTCAAAATTTTACATTTTGGCCAAGCAGGTGTTTTTCCTAATCCATGTAACTTATTACCTATATTTCTTAGCAAAATGTGTCCCAAGTAGTTTAGATGGCTATTTCTTCAATCTTTCGAAAAAAAAATTAAAAAAAATTTTAAAATTTTTGTAATTTTTTCCCGAAATCGAAAACTTTTTTTACTTTTTTTTTTTTTTTTTTTTTTTCAAAATGGCCTTTTTTTTCTCCAAAAAAAAAGCTTAGATATTTTCCTCGAAGGCCTATTTGGTCGCTTAGTGGGATGCAAGTTGGATAACTATCAAAATAAATGTTTTTTAACTCAAAACATACAATTTTTGACTTTTTTTGCAAAGTCAAAACGTTGATGAATTTTTTTTCCAAAATTTATTAATAATTTACAAACTTCTTTTTCACTTTTGGACTCTGATTAAATGTTTCTATATATGTGTAAAATTTCAATAAAAACGATTCATATACAAAATTTTGATCAGCTACAATTTTTTATTCCCATATTTTTGAATAAAATCTTCTATCAATGTTTTAATTCTTAAAAATGTTATACATTTTTGAAAAGAAAACAAAATTTCCTACACGTTGATATATAAAATGTATATCCTTTCTTTTCCACAAATACTCTCTGTTGATAAGGCTTGTTTGGTATTGAAAATGGGCAATATCGGTCTTTGATTTTACCTAGCTCCCATACAAATGTTCACCCGTAATACTGTTTGATTAATGTCATTAATATTTTGATTATGCAGCAATACTGTTCAAATATTGCAACACTTAGTTCTAAGTACGCTGAAATTATACTGTAAAGTAAGGCAAAAATCGGGCAACATAATAATTAATATCATTATGAAATTGCACATAAACAAGTTTTATTTTCCAAAAACTTTTTCTTTTTACATGAAGTATAACAATTTTAGCCCTAGGGAGCATCGAAAAACGAATAACTGAGAAATAAGGGCCGCCTTAATATACATTATACATATGTATGTGGAGAAATTGAAAATACAAGTGAAAATTGCTGCTGGTATGTATTTTTTAATTTCGTTTCGCTCTATTACAATCCGTAAACGAGTATAATGCGCGCTGTAGTATATTTATTCTATTTAGAATGCAGATAAATGATTTTGATTATTTTATATAAGTCAGGCCTATCGCGCAATAAAAAGGTCAATGTCAAGTTCAGAATAATAAACAACAACATCATCATCATCAGCATCTGTGCACAGAGTGAGGATTAAGTGTCAGTAAATCAAATGTAATTTAAAGATTTTACACTATTGTAATAAAGTCATGTTTATAGCAAACAAACAAATTAGTTAAATACATAGGAAATCTAATAAATGTTAGCGATAAAATTGCTGGGGAATAGAAATTCTTAATAGCCAGCAGAAAGACAGTTTTCTACTGTCACTTAAAAGATAAAACAAGAATTCATATAAAGATTTAGTAATTGATTTAATCATGAAAAACTTTGGTTAAAACCTGAGGAATAGATGACAACTACAGGCAGAGAAAAAATATAGTTGTGCATGTTTACAGTAATCATTTCAATATCTTTAAAAGTTTTTTAACAATATTATAATCACAGTAACTATTTACATGACTGTGGTAACCATAATATGGTTAACTTACAATTCACATGATTGTATCAGTCATATATATGGTTACAGTAAATCAGTATATGTTTGTGACAACCATTGTTATAATGAATCTTTATATCAGAATATGTTTTTTTCAGAATATGATATCAATTAGCCGAGAGCAACATAATATGGTAAAACCTTAATTACAAAAATGGTTGTCACAAACATATACTTGTTTATTGTAACCATATATATGATTGATACAGTCATGTGAATCATAAGTTAACCATATTATGGTTACCACAATCATGTAAATAGTTACTGTGACTATAATATTGTTAAAAAAAAACTTTTAAAAATGTTGAAATGGTTACTGTAAACATGCACAACTATAATTTTTCTCTGCGTGTAGTCTGTTGTCAAACCTAAAAAACCTAATTCATGATAATGTATTGCCATGTATTTTGTTATTGTATCACACATATTGTTTGATTTCCTCCTTCCTTTCTATGTATTTATTCTATGACTTTTTATTTTGGAAACAACTTGGTAGCTAGAGAACGATTTAGATATCTTAATGAAATTTAAAACAGTCAGAGCTAAGATGTTTTTAAATTGATTTGAGTTTGCATGTTTTTGTAGTTGAAATAAGTGCTAGTGAGCGGCCCCTAATGTTGCCCACCTCGGACCTAAAACATTTAAAAAAAAAAACACATCAGCTCCCACTATTTTAAATTTCATTAAGTAATCTCCAATATTTCACGAGCTAACTGATTTTTTAAAAATTAAAGGTTTCGACACTTTGTTTTTTTTTTTAATTTTGCAATAATTAACTATTTCTAAAGTTTAAAAATTCATCGCCTCTAATATATTTATTTCAAAACCCATGAATGTATGAAATTTAACACACTCAAATAACACATGACGAAAAATAATCACGCAAACACCACTTATCAGCTTGTCTATCTATATTTCCCATTGACTAGTTTTTTTTTTTTTTCATTGTAACCATTGTCACATTCCAACACATTAAATTGTCCTTAAATATTGTTCAACAATTTATTGTCGTATCATGTTGAACAAATTATCACATTGTTAAAAATTCAAGTTTGATTTAATGCAACATGCAAACGAAATAATTGCATGGTCAAGGATTTAGCTGTTTCGTGAATTAAGTAACTAACTATTCAAAGTGAGAAGTGACACTGTCATTAAATTGTTATGTACTGTATTAAAACTGCACATAGTGGGAGAAATTGCAAAATAAATTTTACAAATAAATAAAGAACTTATAAATTACTACCAACACTAACGGTTCGAAAGAATTAATTCTTAATTCGGTTTTCAAAATCAAATTAAATATATTCTCTTAACAAATTGCTTCTCCAAGTTAACACGAATTAATTCATTGTCTTAATACCTTTGTACTGCATACGCTCTGAATTCATTCCTTTCCGAATTCACTCTATAGTATGTATTATTAATTCCTTGCTGAATCATTGAGGTTTTCTTCAATTGAAATCAGTTACATAATAGCTTTAATGATTCAATTTATCTTATATACAAATCTATTACAAAATGTCTTTAGACAATTTTTATACCCTACACCACCATAATGGGGAGGGTATATTGGGTTAGTGCTGATGTTTGTAACGTGCAAAAATATTGTCCCAACATCCACCTTAAAGTATACCAATATGCTCGATTAAGCGATGTCTGTTCGTCCGTCCATGTAAACCTTTTAATGCGTTTATATATTGCGTTTCAATCGGCTCAGTTGTTTCGAATTACCTAGTCAATTTTATGTATATCAAACAAAAAAAATATAATTTTGTGAAAATGAGCGAATTCACTTAAATGTGAATAAATTCGGAAATTATTAATCGATTTTTATGGTCTGTATCTCATTTTGTTCCTATTACATGTGGCTTTGCGATAAAGCCATAAATCTGAACAATTTCTGACGTTTCCGATTTTGCATGATTTCTTTAAAACAAAAAAAATTTATTATCACCTAAAAAATTTATTTTCTTCTTCAATTTGTTATTATAACTCCGAAACTACTGAGCAGATTAAAACGCAATATATATGTGAAAATTTGTACATAGCGTGGGAAAAATGTTTTCAAAATTCAATCAATCGAAAGTAGAACATTAACTACTCAATTTTATGTATATCAAATAAAAAACTAAAATTTTGTGAAAATGAGCGAATTTACTTAATTGTGAATAAATCCGAAAAGAAGAAATCGATTTTTATGGTCTACATAACATTTTGTTCCTATTACATGTGGCTTTGCTATAAAATAATAAAACTGAACAATTTCTGCCGTTTTCGATTTTTCATAATTTTGTTAAAACAAAAAAATTTTCTATTATCACGTAAAAAATAAATTTTTTGCTTCAATATGTTATTATAACTCCGAAACTACTAAGCCGATTGAAACGCAACATATAAATGGATTAAATATTATGTAAATCTCAACTTTTCTAAGCTTATTTTAATAACATCGGACAAGCCCATTTTGAGATATCAGTTATTATGTGAAGAAAGGTCTAACAAAATTTATAATTTTATTTAAAATTTAAAAAAAAAAACAAGTAAGAAAGTATGGTCGGTCAAGCCCGACCAGATAATACCCTACACTAAGTAAATGAGCAAAAACATTTTTCTTTCAAAATTTCAATAATTTATGTTCCTGAGCGATTTTCGGATGTGGCCCTTATATGGGAGCTATGACAAATTATGGACCGATCACCACGAAATTTGGTCACGTGATTAATGTTTATATGAAAGTTATTTATGTTGAATTTTATGTATATACCATATACCTTATATGGGAGCTATGACTAATTATGGACCGATCATAATAAAATTTGGTGACATGAATTCCCTATATATAAAACTTATTTGAACAAAAACTTGTGTAGATACCTATATAAATTAAACATTTGTGACGGATAAAATCCACTTTCGGGAGGACATTTGTATGGGGGCTAGGTCAAATAATGGACCGATTTCAGCCAGTTTCAATAGGGATCGTCCTTGGGCAGAAAAAATGATATGTACCAAATTTTATCGAAATATCTTTAAAATTGCGACCTGTACTCTGCGCACAAGCTTTACATGGACAGCCAGCCAACCAGCCAGCCAGCCAGACGGACGGACGGACATCGTTTAATCGACTCAGAAAGTGATTCTGAGTCGATCGGTATACTCTAAGGTTGGTGTTAGACTAATATTTTTGGGCGTTACAAACATCTGCACAAATCCATTATACCCTCCCCACTATGGTGGTGTAGGGTATAAAAATCTATCCAAAGAATTGACAAATTTTACCATTTTTGACCTTTAAACTAGAAACAAACAAAAACGACACCCTGATGTTTGTTTTCGAGTGAACCCTGTCAGCGTATGAGTAATATGCAGATATATTAATAAATCATAATAAGTATACTCAAGTGGTGAACTTTTAACAAAAAAATATTTATATTTTCGAAATACTTGTGTTAATTAAAAATAAAATAAAAAAAAAACAGGCTTCCACCACAAATTAGCTTTTCCACCAAACAAATTTTGGCTACCCATATTCAAACCAGGACTGCGATTATCATGCAACTACAGTGGTCGGTAACCTAAAATCTCTTTTGAACATTTAGTGTTCCGAATAAGATAATTCGAAACACAGTGGTATCGATTTCTTATTTTTGCATCTTTTTACAATTTTTTATATCAATAACAACTTTTTACAATTTTAACAAAAAAGACGGAGATGCTTTGTGGAAGCCATATGCTCCCAAGATGGGTAATTTTTACAAAACTGGTGTCATAGTAATTCTTATGTACCCTAGTTTCAATTTATTTTCGGTAGAATCCTATTCTTTGTCTATCACGATTGAAATATATATGGGCAAAAACACAATTTTGTTTAAGTTTGAGTAATTTTTTTTTCCTTAGCATATCAATAGTGTTTCGTATGAACAAAAATGAATTAAAAAAACCGTATTAAAAAAAATCACGCTAATTATTTCAGTTTTGAACATATTGACTTCATAATTTAGAACCTCATAACCACAAATTATACAGATATGAATCAGCTGGTTTCAGTAATACGGCAATAGAAAACAAACAAAAGAAAATGTCATAATTGTTGTGGTTTGTATGTTTTCTCTCGCTCTGCAAACCACAACCATTGAAAAGTGGTTGTCGAACGACAAAATATCCATACGGTATAATATTAATTTTTTGAGAACTGTCATTTGTTTCTTATCTGTAATAATCTGTACTCATAACTTTCTACTGGATAGTTATTAAGCAATATAGCAATACTGAAATTAAACTAAATGTTGTGTGTTTTCAAACCCTTTAAGGCTTTTGTTCACCCACTAGTATAAAATCGCTGTTCCAGTATTTAATGTTACTCAGTGTTGTCACATTAAAATATTAGCATGCCGTGCTATACAACAATCACCACAATTATCTGTCTCAAATTCAACAAATTACATTTTAAATAGATAAATAATTATTGTCATAAACAAATCAAAGTATGTAATAATTTAGCTTACAAATTCATTTGTACAATTTGTATTATAAAAAAAAATAAATAAATAAATTGTATTTGTTTCTATTTTTTAATTACTATGAATACGAATATAAAACAATAAAATTGATTGTGTAAGTTTATTGATATGAGTGCTTATAAGTTTTATAAACAATATAAGTATGTAGTTATTTTTTTAAATACAATTTTTTTATTTTTATTCTCAAACAATGTGCTAACAAGACAATTGTTTATTGTAAAATGTATTTCTATAGATTTTCTTTGATCTCCTACTAAGGTGTAGAAAAATCTATAGATGTGTTTAAACATAAAAGATTTTATTACAATGTTTAATATTATTTTTTTTTTTTTTTTTTTTGTATTTACATATTTATCTTTTAGTATTACTTAGTATTAACTAAGAATACTTTGTTATACACTGTGAAAACATTATTCATATTTTAGTTTGCATGTATTCGAAACTAAGTCCATAGGGTAACATAGAGACGGACGTAATTGTCAAAAACCTAAGTCAGTTGCCAAAAACCTAACTCTTGCTACAAGAAAATACATTGACTAGTATTTTGTTGTTGTATCAGACATATGATTTGTTGTATTTTTTTTTTTAAAATCGAAGTGTCTCATCTCTATGTATAATTCTCTATGACTAAGTCATTTATAGAAATTACACTATGCTACACCAAAAAATGCAAAAATGTTTTATTGGCGTGAATAGAGTTATACTTATAGTTTTTCTCGTTTACTTAATTTAGTACTCTTTCAAAAGAATTTCAAAAATGTTGTTTATTTAATAGATATATGCTCAAACATAGCAGACTTTTTGAAAATGGGTTGGAATATGACTGTGTTACGGTGGCTTATGTTTCAAAAACCAAAATTTGTTTTGACAAATTTTCATTTTATTCTCTATCTAAGTTGATGTTGAGGTAGTAAATAAAGTTTTTCTTACTTTAGTGAGAAAGCATATAAAAGTAGCTTTCCAAAACACTTAAAAAATAAAAACCAATTATAAAATTAATGATTTGTGCTAATTTTTGTGATACCACATCTTTAGGCTTTTTCGGGTTTTTTCATAAAAATGCTTGCGTGCTCTTTTTTCTTAAAAAATGTAGCTGACAGTATATCGCTTTAGTTAGGGAGCATCCTGACTTTAAAAGGTATCTATCAAACAAAAAAAATCAATTTTAAAATTAGTTTGTAAATATCATCATATTCATGATGTTTTGAAGTTGAAACTTTAAGAATGCCTTTATTTCACTATAACGAAGTGATCGAGAAAAACTATAAGTTCGAGGGTGAGACAAAAAGTCCGTGCCTTTTTGAATGAAACACAGGTTTTTGAATAAAAAATTATTTTATTTTGAGCTCTATGCACTATGACCAATGTTTCTGCAATTTTTTTATCTCTTCAAAAAAATAAGATTTGTCGAGGTCATCAAAATAGGTATGTTTTGTGAGATGATTTCATCGATGGAGTCAAATCTCTTTCCGCCAAGACATTTCTTCAGGGTTGGAAACAAGAATTAGTCACTCGTGGCTAAATCCGGAGAATAGGATGGAAGAGCGAGCATTTCATATCATAACTCATGGATTTTTATCATGGAAACTGCACAAGTGTGTACACTTTTGTGCACGCGAAAACTTTATCATACCCAAGTGATCATTCAATATTGAAGCCTATGGCTTCCACAATAATTGGCACTTTCAATCTCCGATCGTCCAACACGATATCGTGATTTTTTTCATTGATCAAACGAAATTTAGTATTGAAATTCAGTAAACCACCATTTCACCATTGAAATTGATGATGCAGAGTTCCCATAGTTATCAAGCTTAGCGTTAATTTGCTGACGAAATTTACTTTTTTCCAAGTTCTCCTCAAGTCTGCTATCAATGGCTGTCAAATACAAACTATAAGGAGCTTGTTCAAATTTTGACAGGAGTCAACTGACAGATGCCTGTTGACAGGAGCAGTGTTATCCCATCAGTTAAGAGCTGGGAAATTCAAAAAGTTGCGGACTTATTGAACCCCCTCGTTTTTCTGTACTCTATGGCTTCCAACAAAACAGAATTGATACATGAGAACCCCTGCATATTTTTGTCGTTTACATTTCTATCACTGTGTTATTATTAAAGTAACAGAGAGAAACGGAAATGATTCACTCGTAAACGATTTTAATAATATCTGTTTTTTAACAAAAATTCCAGTAGACTGATTGAATTTTTCAGACATTTCAGCAAAAAATTTCCAACTAACAACCTACGACGCACAGTGGGGTTGAACGAACAATTTGGTAATAAATATGAATCTTGTAAGCTACTGGTCCGTTTACAAAATCATGTATGAATGAATCGTAGAGGAGGGCATAGGCTTTGAGAAAATAATTTGTGACCTACGACACACAGTGGTGAGGTGAAATACAGGGTATGAGATACAGGGTGAGAAACTCTGCTTGGGAATACTTTGTACAGCTTGTAACTTGTAAAGTTTCAATGAATGAAACTTTATAATAGTTAAAGCAAGTGGGAAAATAAAGAATCACCTGTTTATTTCACTAATCTATCTCTTATAGTTTGAAAGATATTTACGTTTATTTATGCTTTTACGCAAATTTCTTCGGTTATGGTTGTTCAAATATTTTTTTACAAAGAATCTCTTATTTCTAATAAATTCCCAAATAACATGTAAAAAGCTTTTTTTATTTGGAAATACGTATCCGCCTAGAGGTAAAAAATATTTAAAGTCAAAATTTTTAAATGATTTTGAAAAATGGCAAAGTTTTTTCATAAATGGTGCTTAATTGTTTTTAATATTTCTCAAAGATTTATTTAAAAAATTTCAATATTTGTACATTTTTGATAAGAATTGATTTTACAAATGACTACTAAGAAATTTTTAAATCTATATAGACATGCACTCTACTTCAGGCAATAGTCGAAAATAGTGAATTATTAAAAAAAAAAAAAAAAAAATGAAATCTAGTTTTACATTTTTTTTACAAATTATAATAAACATATTTATTGGAATTAATGTGACTTTTAATTGTACCCTCCCACTCAAAAACGTGGACAGTGGAACAGATTTTCTAAAACTAGTAAAATTTTCAATAGCATTTTATTCAATTGCACACAAATTAAACTAAAATAAATTTTTTCAAAATTATTTTGTCTATTATTAATGAAAAACATAACAATCTGTTTAAATTTCAAAAATCATTTCAATTCCTCAAAACGGAAATTTTTTTATGAACTTTCAAATCTAAAAAAAAAAAATATGTAAAAAAATTCAAATAGCTAATTTTTTTAGTTTTTTTTTAATTAGTTTCCTTATTATTTTGCATAAGTACTTTAGTTTCAGTAAAATACAAAAATACTCTTATTTGTGTTTCCATTGATATATAATAGGTCTATATGATCCATATCAATTAATACATAAAATGGTCAACACATACATATGGTTATTATTTGACTGCAGTAAAAATAATAAATGTTTGACAGTTCGCTATATTTCCATACTAGAACAGATTGCTGATTTTATCCTGCCTTGTTTTGTCTTAATGTCTTACAAAGTCAAAGTCTGTCTAATAATCCACAAATAGATGACATTTTCTTTTAAATCAAGTAATTTTTGCCCAGTGCATAAAAATGTCATTAATTTAAGTACCACAAACGGATATTACAACTTAATTACTCTACGTTGCTATAAATAGTTTTTAGACCAGAAAAAGCATTTATAAATTCTTTTACTATTTAATGACATAATTAACTTTAATTAAACGAAATAACACAAATAGTTTTTTAACACGTTTAGTACGAAAAAAGCCCCCAAAAAAAATGGCCCATTTATTTAAATGAAAGTAAAAAAAAGACATTAATTACTCTATTTGTAAAACAAAAAAGAGACACTTTATTAGAAATGAAAAAAGGTTTATTACGTGTTCCCATGTATTTTGGCACCATAAATATATAGAATATTATAAGGAAAAAAAAAATGGGAAATAATGTCAACTACTACGAGCAACATGATTTGTTTAAATGTCAACAAATATTATCTACACTTTGTATGGGGAATAGGATGTGCCTTTATTAGAAAACATTAAAGTTGAAGAAAAGTTATATTTTATGCATGTTATCTTTGCATCCATTAATTAGTCATATGACATGAAAAAGAAGGACATATTAGAGGATTCACAAGCTATCCTATCACGTCATAATCTATATTAATATACTTTTGAAAATAAACAGAATCAAGCTATAAATGGAAAACTAGCTATAAATTTAAAAACCGCTGCGGTAAACTTTAAGAAGGATATTTATTATCATTCTCAGAGTACTAAAATTAAAACGTTGAATTATTTCTAATTAACTTTTTAGACCACTTAGTTCAAATGGACATTTACTAAACTTCAGAATAATAACGATCTGAAAATAGACAGATATCTTGGTATAAACTTTATAAATAACTGGTAAAAAGCCCGATATCTAATTTTTGGAAATTCTTTATTTTTAATTTGATTTATTCATCGTGTTTGTGAATTACTATTTCTTTATCAAGCTTATTATTCATTATATTTCAATTGGTATTTTATTTTCCATTTCTCTATGGTTTAACTTTAATCAATATACAATTTCTTTCAAAGGCAATATTTAGTATAATAAATTATGTTTATTAACGCCAGGACAGCCAAAATAACTTATGTTAAACGATTTTTGTATCATGTTTTTCTTGTTACTGTTCTGGAATATTTCCCCGACTATTCGCGATCTAAAACTAAACCCAGTGCTTATACAAAGTCTACAATGATCCAAGTTTCTTCGTTGTCTACGCAACATAGAAAGTTAAAAAAAAAAAAATATATTTTTTTTTTTGAAGACAAATAAGAGTATTTTGTCTCTTTTTGACATTGATAAAGATATCTATTTTTGATTAAGGAGAATTCACATTGTGTTTCTCAATAAAAGTTGAATTGACTTGTGCATATTATTACCATTTTAGATTAGGATTATCAGGACAAGATCGCATACATTATATGTGAGATTGAGGTAAGCTAAGGCTAAGTTTCACCATCACAAATAAAATATCTGGCGCATATATAACAGATCTCACCTTTCATTCGCATTACGGCCAAAAGTGTTTTTAAAAAGGTACACCCTGAAGCATAAATTTTATGTACAAATACGTGCATGTTTGTTAAATCGTTGTGAACGTATTTGTTGCTGTTTGCTACAACATGTTTTCACGCATACAAATAAACATTAGCAGCAACAACAAAAAAAAGTACCACATAATTTGTTGAAATTGTGGTCTACCACAGTGCCACCTATGCTGCCGCTACTCCCAAGACTAACTGCACTAAAACTATTACACAAGTTTAAACATCCCAGCAGTTCTAGGAGGCTGTCCCGAACTAGGGATGTTACCTATCACTTAGGGTTGCAACTTTTAACATAAGTAGTTACCTGAATATTTATTTTAACACGTACATGTCCTAAGCAGGGGGTCCATTGAACCATTTTGATTACAATGAGACTTTCTGATAGATAGTCCAAAGTAGTCAACGCATTGGATTCGCATACACGTTATATAGAGTAAGTTACTTTACTGGCTACCTAACTGGTTACTTGATCAGCTACATAACTAGATATTTTACCATGTTCAGGGTCTACCTGACCTCAAAATATCAGTTAAAAAGACATCTACTAGACAGTCCAGTAACAGATTGGTTGTAAACAAACCTTCCTCCGATAACACTCCAGTAAATTAATTCTGGTGAGGAAAATAACTTATTTCTGTAGTGCAGTACAAAATAAAAAAGTGACTACACCCTAGGTTACTTAGAGACACTAAAGCGGCAATTGAGTTCATGCTATGTTACGCGGGATGTCATTTCAGTTCAGTGAAAAGAAAATAAACTTTATGAGGATTATAACAACACAATTTGTATTGTACACTCTAGATTACTTAGATACACATAACTGACAATTGACTTTATGCTAGATTACCTGGTATGAATAAAGTAACCAAATGATTTCTCTATGCACTATAAACAGTACATACTTGTCGAAAGATCCAAAATATATCAATTGAAGTTAGCTAAGTGATCAGAAATTAGTGACAAATACTGTCTATAAGAGATACATTGACTTCTAGCTTAACTGCTGGGGTACTACAAGGATTTGTGTCCTTCTTTCACGTACTAACACATGTAGGGTCATGTACATATGTATGAATAGTAGGGTGGCCCCCCATTATCACAACTAATGCCGTTTCTCAAAATGTTTATCCTTGGTTTAATATTTGGTGAGCTGGATAAACGGATAGAACAATCCTTTTTTAAGGTTTTTATGATATTTTACATTATTTATCTCTAAGAAAACATATGAAATATTGGTATCATGTTTCACTGCCATATCTGAAATGATCATGTGAGTCCAAAAATATTTAAACTTTTGTAATTTTTACATATTAAGTATTATTTAAAATAATTAGTTTAAATTAATTCGTTATAAACCTCATATAAAGTAACCAAAACGGATTTTTCCTTTTTTCGAAATTTAATTTAGTTCGAATTTATTTTGAATTTTTCGAAACCTATTTGCTCCAGATCTGACGTTATCTACATATCATTAGCTTGGTGTGCAAACGTGCTAAGTCCTTTTTTACAAGTTTTACAGAAGAGACAAAAAACCCTTGGTATAATAATTTTGAATTCTGTCAATTCAGTTTTGTTACCTAGTATGATTTGTAATGTTAAATAATCATAGTTTACAAGAAGTGCGTTGGTGACTTATAGGTAATTTTTAGGGACTTAGCTCATTTATAGTAGTGAGTAAAATATATTATTCGAATAATTCAATAAAATATATACTTATAACACAAGAAATTTTTTAATAATTT
Organism: Calliphora vomitoria; assembly: GCA_942486065.2. Lineage (NCBI taxonomy): Eukaryota > Metazoa > Arthropoda > Insecta > Diptera > Calliphoridae > Calliphora > Calliphora vomitoria. Next base: position 54,378,358 of record OW818031.2, on the reverse strand, counting down.
CTTTGTTATTAATAAATAAAAATACAAAATCATTAATATTAAATGTATTTTTATAAGCCCGATCGAACTTACAAAAGGGTTAACTGTCAAACGAACTGTCATATTGCTCTGACAAATCATCATGAATAGATTGACGCTTGAACAACGCTACCAAATTATCCAAATTCACTTTGAAAATCAGCTCAGCGAATGAGGCTAATAAACTAAATTGCCGGTTATGGAGTGAGACACGCAGGTGGCATTATCGGATCTTATGTCTTCAAAAATAAAACATTAGCATGGGTTAAGGTCAATGGAGATCCTTAACGCACCATGATCACCATGATTTTTTGTTTTTTGTGGCCCCCCTAATATATAGGTATGGATATGTGAATGTGTTTGTTGTGGAAGTGTGTGTGTGTGTCTGTAACTCTATGCGTTACATGTTTTTTGTTGATGTTTTGAAGCGAAAATAAAGTATGAAAATAAATCAACATGTTGTTTGTCCTTGTTTTACGTGTCCTAAATTAAATGTTTTTTTTAGTATGTGAATTTTTTGTTTAAACATTTTATTATTGTTTTTGTTTGTTGTTGTAGTAGTAGTACAGTAGTGTTTATACATATTTGTTTTGATTGTGGCGTGTTATTATTGTTGTAGTTGCTGTAACCTCATTTCCGGTAGCCATTCCCAAATCAAAACAATAAACCTTTTATCCTGAGTATATGAATGGTCCTTTCCATGTTGTGCTTTCTTTTGTGTATGGTTCTTGTTGCTGCTGCTGCTGCTGTTGTTGTTACGCGTGCTGTTGTTGCTGTCACTGGGTCCTTGTTTGAGTTTCTTGTCATGTACTTGTTGTTTAATATTTTATATTTTTTTTATAATTTCTATGCTTAAAACACTCCGCGTGGGGTGACTAGGGTGGGGAGAAATTGTTTAGGGGTTTTTGTTTAATTGGTAGTTAAAAATTTCGCGGGAATTTGGCTAATTTTTCAATATTTTAAAATATAAGCTAAAAATTTAAAAAAATCCCGCATTTAAAGTCATACACCCAATAGTTTGTGAAATTTACGCAGGCAGAAACTATTTTTGGTGATAGATCCTCAAAATATGAAAAAGATTTTGTAAAAAAGCTGACAGATTTTCAATAATTTTAATTCTGCTGTTAAATTCAATCATTATCCTTACCCCCTTCAATTGCAGTGTTATATTAGAAAATGAATCTATGTTAAACATGGTTGCAAATATATGAGTGTTACTTGTAAATTGTTGTATTTATTTATGTAGTTCATATGAAATTCAGTATTTGTGAGTGTCAGCTGCCTTATGCAGTGATAAAAATCATGAGGCCTTCACTTCGATGGCCTTATTCAACAGGACTTAACCTTCATTAGGATTAAATTCACATTCTAGCCTGCCTTGTTCACCTTTCCAATCCACTAATTTTTTAGCAAACATTTCAGTGATCTGTTAAATTATATGAAATAAATTAAATTACTTTATAAAACGTTCACAACCTATAGTTTTATGTGTTTTTACAGTACGCCTTATTCATAATCAGTTTTGTACCCTACAGTGGAGAGGGTATTATGCGTTCGTGCTGATATTTGTAACGCCCAAAAATATTAGTCTAACACCCACCTAAAAGTATATCGTTCGACTCTGAGTAGATTAAACGATGTCCGATCGTCCGTCCGGCTGCCTAGCTGGCTGTAAATACAAGACGTATTAAGTTATCAGACTTAGGTCCATTATTACAACTAGCCTTTATGTTCGTAATAGTAAAAGGTAAATTTAAGCAATAGAAAAAGGTAGCTTTAAAGTTAACTTTTACTATTACGAACATAAAGGCAAGTTGTAATAATGACCCTTAGAATCCTCGTCTCTATTAAAAAAGGCCTTTTGGATGATGACTTTGCTCCTTCCATTTGTATCTGCAAATGTACTCGTATACATTGTGGTCACGTATCTAATTGTGTGTATTTTTGTTTGTTGATGGTTTTATAAACATTTCCTGCTGCAAATACCACAGAAATATATAAATATCTCGCACTCTTACATCCACACATCTAATCACACTATTTACTAACATAATGAAAATATTTAAAAATTCCAGCACATTTTGCAAAATTGTTCAGACAAATGACTGTGTCTAATGTTGTCTCGTTGTTTTCCTACTCTTCCTGGTTGACCAAAACTATTATGGCCAAATAACAAGTCATTTTCACACGAACTTTGTTAGTGACTTCTTTAATTATTTTTGTAAGGACTGAACATAAATTTGTACTAAAAACCTACTTAGAGATACATGATAGAAATAAAAAATAACATGTTTAATTTATGTTTTATTTGAAACATTTTGAAATGTTTTGTTCTTGGTTTTGTGAAACAATTTTATGGTGTCAAAAACATTCAAATATACTTTGCACTTAAAAAATATTATATGTGAAATTAGCTTTTCAAAAAGTATAAATTCTTTATACATCTTCTTAGAAATTTTTGACTTTAAACTTAAAAAAAGGAATTTTTCTAAAAAAAATTAGCGAAAAATCACTTTTTTTAAATTTTTAAATTCAAATGCATATAACTTTGGAGTCAGCAACTATTTTTAAACAATTCTTTATTTGTTGGACACATACATTTGTTGTTAGTCCAACAAAGTAAAAATAGATAAAATCGGGAAATATTTGGATCCGCTGTTATCAAAAAACTGGAGTAGGTTGGGTAAAAATGTTGATAATATATTTTTCAAATGAGAATATCTCTTAAGTTTATAAGAGAATTGCTAGCTACGACGTGGTTTTTTGTAGTGCTCGACGAGGAGTTTATATATGTGTAGTTTTTTGAAATCGGAACACAAACCAAGAAAAAGGATCTTTTTAAAAATGTAACATACCCGAGGTCCTACTTTGAGAGCCCTGGCCGCGCCCCTGGTGGGTCCATGAGGTCCAAATTCGAAACATAAACTCGATAACACTTCCTCTTTGCGCATGCTAAATTTAATTCAAACCGGACTGACGCTTTAGAAATTACAGATTTATTTCCCTCTATTTTTTTTCTCTATACCACTGTGTGCTGTTAAAATCACCTACAAGTATAAATTTTTCACTTTTTCACCGGCGGAATCGACGGGGAAATACCAGGAATAAATCTTAATATAATTACATTTTGATGTTCTTATCGCAGATGCATATTTTTACATATTTGCCATTTATTCCCACTTAGTTATTGAACATTATAGTGTAAACAACATGTTGGAATTTTGTAGCAACGAATCGTCATATGCGGGAAGTTTTGTTTTACTTCTTCAATTTTAAAAAAAGTCCCGCTGAATCATATCGATTGTTCACCGAACCATATGGTGAATGTGTTCCAACGTGCGAGAGTTGGATTATGCTGAATATCAAGAATTGGAGGCATTACTACATGAAGACTGTTGTCATACTCAACAAGAGCTAGCAAAATCATTGGGAGCTATTCAATCAGAAATTTCAAAACGTTTGCGAGCAGCAGGATTCATCCAAAGCAGAGAAATTGGGTACCATACGAATTGAAGATGAGAGACCTTGAATGACGATTTTACATGTCCGAGAAGTGATGCTTGAACACTATAAAAAAAAATAAGTTTTGCACCGAATCATTACTGGCGATGAAAAATGGACCCTTTACGATAACCCGAAGCGTAGGAGATCGTATGTGAAGCCCGGCCAACCAGCCGAATCGACCCCAAAGCAAAATATCCATGGCAATAAGGTAATTCACTGTATTTGGTGCGAGCATAAGGCTGCTATGTATTCTGAGCTGCTGAAATCTGATCTGGGAAGTTTTGCCTGACCCAACTTATAGTCCAGGCCTTGCCCCGTCCGACTACTATGTGAAAAATCGAGGTTGTTGCGATTTTAGCTTCGATCTCATCCATATGTTAGCCGATTTTCTCGATTCTTAATAACAATTTAAGTTGGACTATAGCGGTTATACTTATATAACAATCATGTATGTAAGTTATTTGGGGGCTTCGGAAAGTTGATTTCAACAGACAGACAGAAATGGGTATATCGCCTCCGCAATCTATAACGATCCAGAATATAGTTTATGGGGTCTCAGGTGACAAATATAGTTCTCAAATGCTAATCAAATTATTCTCTAAGGTTTGACATTTTAAAAAAGGTTTAATAGCAAATCATTCGTAATTGGTAATTCAAATAAAATTTTAAATTTCAGAATAGTTTAAAAAGAAAAAGAATTTTTAAATAAAGAAAATTAAATTTTTCAAACATTTTAATCAAATCAACCTCAAATCGAATGCAAATTCGATGTTCAGACTTTTTTTTATAAGAATTGTTAATTGACATCAAATTACTTATCAATTTGTGTGCAAGTTTAGAAGTACTATTTTAGTCCATTAGATTCATATGGGGTCGCGCTCTAAAAATTTACACAATTTCAATTGAAATGTAGTTTTATTTGTTTCTGAAAGAAGCTAATACGTGAAACTAAAATATGTTTTAAACTTTTTTAACTTAAACAAAAAAAAAAAAAAAAAAATGTTTTTAAAATACTAATGTTTTTATTACAAAATTAAGTAAATATTGTTGCATTTTTCAGTATTAAGTAAATACAGATAAAAGTTAAAAGTTTTATTTTTTCAGAAATGTTTGTCATCAAATTCAAAGTAACTTTTTGTGTGTTTAAGTGGCCGTATAAAGAAAACTTGCATTTCAAATGTATTTTGTTTCGAAAAGAAAAATAAATAAAAAAACAATATATAAAATATACTTGCATTTGTAGATACAGTTGTTGCCTGTTGCAATATGTTGGTTTCTTTTGATGGCAGAGTTTTTAAAGAATGTTATTTTAAGACTTGAAATTTGGAATAAAAAAAAGATTCGTTGAGTTGTCTTAATTTGTTGGTAATTGAATGATTCAATTATATTCATAGATTTTCGGTTCAGTCTAGGAAATGTTAGTTGACAAAGAAGAATTACGATTGAAATAACCAAATTTTTGTCACCCCAATTAAAATTTGTTAGTCATAATAGAAAAAATATCTCCTGCCTGATACGCGATTGCTATTTAAAATGTTGTAATGATTTGACAGGAAATTTCTGGCGACATGTAGGAGCTTGTAAAGGTGGGTGGTGGCCTTTGTGTGTAAATTTAATTCCTTTAAATTCCATTCTTCATTTCAGCACATTCACAGAAAGTTGTAACAATTTTTCTGAACGTAGTACGTGTTCAAAACGCAAAAATGTGTTGCTTTCAGTTTTTATTTTCTTTTCGAATTTTTATTCTCCTTCTTTTTTTTCATTTTGTTTTGTGAAAGTAGATATGAAACATTATTTTGTAGCACAATACTTCAGTTTTTTCCCAAAAAAAAAAAAAAAAAACAAAAAACGTTAAACATAAAATGTTACAGGAAGAAAGTTTTAAATCTAGATGTCCTTCAAATACAGCAGGAAATCATTTTTATACGACAGCAAAACGTGTTTGGCTAAAGGGAAAATTTTCTTATATTTCTTCTTATATCAATTAAAAGGTACTTCTATTATTTAGTGGTACTTTTTGATTCTTTGATAAATCATTTATTGAAATAAAAAATGAAAATTTAATTTACAGAGTTTTAAGAATTTGCATACTACAGCATTCAATTTTAAGTACTTTAAGATTTGCGCCAGCTAATCTGAAGTACTTTATAGAGTCGAAGAACTTTAAATTAATATAATATCCATCGAATTGGCTTTATTAATTAGATAATTTTATGTTAAAATATGATTTCGGGCATGTGGCCGTTACACAGTGGCTCAGAATCGTTTTTCATTGCCCAAAACTCTGTAACTTTTGAACCGATAGAGATATTTTTTGATGTAGGGATATTTTCTTGAATTTTTATCCAGTTTTAACGTCATAAAAATCGGTTCACTAGTTGTTGAGAAATTTAAAGCTAAAGTTGAACTTTTAATTTTTTTAATAGCATTTAGTATGAAAATTCAGTTTTTTTTTTGTGAATCAGCTTTACTTATAAACAGGTAAGAAAGTACCAAGACTGACCATATAAAACCCTACACTAAGTAAATGAGCAAAAACATTTTTCTTTTAAAATTTCAACAATTTATTTTCGTGAGTGATTTTCGGAAGAGGGCCTTATATGGGAGATATGACTAATTATGCACCGAACGTTATTTCTGTTTAATTTTATATTTATACCAACATTTTTAAGAGATTTATGCACGTTAAAGTGATTATCGAAAGCGGGCTTTATATGAGAGATATGACCAATTTCGGGAAAACGTTAGTGTGAAACGATTTTAGCCAGAGTTTATTACTTAGTAATCTAAATATAGATCAAAAAAGGCCAAAAATAGAGGTTGTCTCGGAGTTTTGCTCATATCTCCGTTATTTATGGACGGATTTTGCTGATTTTGAATAGGAAACATCTCGAAAGCATGTCTGACAGAATTATTGAAGATTTGGATCTCGAAGATATCTGGGGTCTTCAGAAAATTGTTTTCAACAGACAGACAGACGGACGGACAGACGGACATGGCTTAATCGACTCCGCTATCTACAAGGTTCCAAAATATACAGTGTTGGAATAAATAATAGAAACGAAAGCATTTTTTTCCAATTTTGTATAGTATAGTATATTAGTCAAGTTTAGTTTTGTTAAAAAAAATGTATATGCAGTTTTGTTTATCAGACATACAATATAAGAAAAAACATAATCATTCCTCTTTTCATTAATATTTTAATACACTATATGACTAACAATGTAAAGAGTCAATATTTTTGCTGGAAAAAATAATAGAAACGCGTAAATGGATTAAATTTTTAGAGGCACATCTTTTTACTTTTTGTTAAAAAATTGTTTTATTTTAATATTTAGAGGCTCTACTTTTGTTTTTCACAACTTCATTGCATCTGCAACACATGGAATCAACCAATTTTTTTTGAAAAAGTCCTTGTCAATGGAAAACTACTCTTCCTGGTTTTTTTCCCACAATTAGTCCTTATTTTTCCGACTGATGCCCTCCAGCATCCTCTTGAACACTCCCCAAAGGTTTTCTATTGGTTTAAGGTCCGGTGACTGTGAAGGCCATTCCATAAGAGGTACTTTGTGGACAGCAAACCAATCCTTTGCCAATTTTGAAGAGTGGTTCGGATCACTGTCCAGCTGTATCTCCCATTTCAAGGACATCTATTCCTCAGCAAATGGAAGGATTATGCTTTGCAAAATATTTACGTAGTCCGGGGCTCATATTTTGTTCTTTATCCAAAATATTGAACAGATACCAGAAGAAGAGAAACACCCCCATATCATGATGGATCCACCGCTGTGTTTGACTGTCTTCTTGAGCTGTGGTCAGACGAAACATAGATAAATTTGTTTGGATCCCATGGGAAACATTATGTTAGGCACCCACACAATAAGGCATATGATCCAAAATACACCAAGAAGACCGTAAAATACGACGGTGGATCCATCATGATGGTGCCAAATGTCACACAGCTCGCGATACAATCAATTTACTAACAGAAACATTTGGCTAACGAATAATTTCAAGAAATGTACCTGTTAACTGGCTACCTCGTTCATGCGACTTGACGCCATTCGATTATTTTCTCTGGGAAAACACTAAGTATTAATGGTGAAAAAATAGCACAGGTTTAGGGTCGAATACGAAGGCGGGTCAATAAGTCCGTGACTTTTTGAATAAAACACAGGTTTTTGGATAAAAAATAATTTTACTTTTCAACATAGTCACCTTTGAGCTCTATAAACTTGGTTTAAATTTTGTATCTCTTCCAAAAAATAAGATTTTTCGAGGTCATCAAAACAGGTAATTGTTTGTGAGATGATTTCATCGTTGGAGATAAATCTCCATATCTTCAAATTTGGACACAAGCAATAGTCACTCGGGGATAAATTCAGAGGGAGCAATTCATAGCACCCTTTTGTGTACCCGACTGTGAGCAAACGTGGCAGCCATCTTGTGGAAAGCTTACTCATATCCAAGTGATAATTGAAAATTGAAACCATTGAACCATGTGAGATGCCTATGACATCACTCGCCAACACCATATCGTAATTTTTTTTTTTCAAGTTTTTCGGGAGTAGAGACTTCAAGTGGGCGTCCAGAACGTTCGGCACGTTTGGTTTTTTTCCCCAAAAAGTAATACTTCACTTTTTCACTTTTTTCCAATTTCTCCTCAAGTCACGAGGTAGATTGCTATCAATGGCTGTCAAACACAAACAAAATGACGCAGCTTGTTCAATTTATGACAGGAGTCAACTGACAGATGTACAATATGTGTCGAAAAAGTACAATTTTAAATGCTGATTGGTGTAATTCTCAAAATTTATTTGCCATCCCTGGTACCATTAGAAGAAGAAAGTTCCCATCCCATTTTCCAATTGAATACCCATCAGAAGTAAAATAGCCTTTTAATAACACCAATATAATACTGAAATAACGACATAATTGCAACTACCAATACCGAAACCGAAGTAACCGGTTAACTTATTTTAACTTATTTAACATTTAAACATCGTTAACGATATAAGCAAAAATACAGTTACCGCAAAGTCACCGTTATCGAAAGAATCCTAGTTAGCGTTACCTTTTTATAGTTTCATAACGGTAGCCAACATTACAAAAAAATGGTTTTTATTAAATATTAATATTGATACCTGATGACTACCCAAAAATTGATACTTAACTTTTATTTACACAAAAACTTATATCCCCAAAAAGCATTTATTTGGAAAATTACATTATTATAATATTTGACATGGTCTGCTCTTACAAAAGTCATGTAACATCAAATAAACATTTAGTTACTTCATTAAATATTTAAACAGTGTAAACATACCTTTAAAAAGTTAACAACTTATTCGTTATACTTCCGTTTCCCCTATTAAAGTTTATTAAAATTCCCACCAATTCCCACCAATAATAAAGTTGCCCAACATTATTTGTCGCTGACTAGAAAACTATCAGAACTTATTAAACAATTAAGGACATTAAACAGAGACACACTAACTCTAAAACAAAGTCAGCAGAGAACAAAAACATGTGTGTTCAATTAAAATGTAAAAATATAATTAGAACTGAAATGTTTGCAAACATTTTTATACACATAAGTATGTATAAACATAAACTATTCAAACACTTCTATAAATAAATTAAGACTTTAAAAACTGTAAATAATTGACAACTTCCATAAAGGGTTTTCAATATGAATGTTGTTACACTTGTTGTAAAAACAACTAATGAGTAGCAGATATAGAGACAGTGCTTAACACAAGTGGTGTAACCTCGATGACAGATATTTATCACAACATAATGCAATTTGTTTTTAGGACAAAGTTGCCTGTGCTGAAGCTCTGAAAATGATTGAATTTTATCAAAAACTAATTTTACCACTCGTACATAGAAGAAATACCACTTTGTCCTCTTTATGAGTTCTCACTAAACTATACTTAATTTCATGTTCCTATTTTTATTAACAGGAACATTTTATAGATATCATTTGAGTAAGCCTTTAGATTCACACTCATTAAAAATCATGCGTGTCTAATAATATTAGACACTGTTGACTCTTACTTTTTCAAGATAATTATTATCTTATTTCAAGTTTCAAAATTCAAAAAGTACCATTAAGAATGAAAAAAATTCCCACTTTACTCCGCATCGGAATAATGGTACAGGGCACAATTAAATAAAACTGCACATAAAATATATCATAAAATGTCTCACTTGGATTCCAACTCACCCTGTATCATATATTTTTTAATATCATGTTTCTAAGTTAATTATTTTAGAAAATTCAAAAAGTACCATTAGGAGAACGAAAAGTACCATTGGGAGAACGGAAAAGTACCATCAGTTTTGGTCCCTATTTGGTACAACTTCACTTAGAAGCATATCAGCTAAATTTTAAATCGATAAATTAAACAATTTAAATGTTAAAAAAAGTCCGAAGACTTTTTCTCGTAATCGTACTTTAAGTTTAAAATTGTCTTAAACGATTAAAATCTATGTTCTTGTTCTAATGAAAAAAAAATTTAAAAAAAAGTACCAAACTATTTACACGGATTTATACGGGTTTACACCTGCACTAGAGTTCCAAATAACAACCTGTTAGTTAAATTTTGTTTCACTGGTGAAACCAATGATGTTTCAAAATTGGCTTAATAATATAGGAAAAATGTATTTTCCCGTTTTTGCTTCTTTGTGGTACTTTTTTTGTCGACATTGAGATAATAAAAATTTTATTCAAATAAATTATAGTATCGTAGTCGTATGTCAATGTGTAGACAGCACAATATATAGAAAAACATATTGTTACGAAATTGTATTTGAATTCAAATATAGCAGTATCTAACGGCTGGTTTCAAGTTGCATTATGTTTTTCAACATTTATATTTCTGGAGACTTCTAATTGTGGACATTATTAACATATCTGTTGATATTATTAACATAACTGTGGAACATACAACATTGAATAAAAGCTTTGAGTTGATCATTGTAGAAATAGAACTTTCATGAAGCTACTTGAAGGAAGATATTGCAGTGTATAAATAGTGGCATAGGTTGTAGTCAGTTTATTATAGGCGCTATCTCGCCACGAAATAAAACATAAGGTAGACAGGTTATATATCAATGGATAGTAGATTTTGTCTATTTTTCGAAAATATATATAACTTTTGACAAGTAAAAAATTCATGGAATACTTTTTTGAAAAATATGACAAAAATACTTTTTATTGAGTTTTTGCAAAGATACAAATTTTTCAAATTTTGTTTTTTTTTTTCTGTGCGCTGTTAGAGTAAACAGCAACTGCATTCTTGTACATTATAAAGTGTAATTTATGTGTGTGTAGTATTGTGAATTATAAACGTAATAATATTTTATTAAAAAAAAGTACTAAAAATATATAAAATTTTTAGGTTCAAATTTCCAAAAAGTACGAAATTCATATTTGTTATTTTTTGAGGAGTAAAGAATACAATTTAAATTTTATTTATATGTTTATTGTTTTAAAAGATTTATGGGGTGGCAAAAAAGTACCCGTTTTCTCCCGTAAAATGTGAAAATTTCTAAAAACACCAAACACATGTCCACTATTTTTATACCCTTCACCTTCGTGAGAAGGGTATATATAAGTTTGTCATTCCGCAATATAATTTTCCTCTACCCTATAAAGTATATATATTCTGGATCCTTATAGATAGCGGAGTCGATTTAGCCATGTCCGTCTGTCTGTCTGTCTGTCTGTTGAAATCAATTTTCTGAAGACCCCAGATATCTTCGGGATCCCAATCTTTAATAAGTCTGTCAGATTGCTTTCGAGAAGTTTCCGATTTAAAATCAGCAACATCCGTCCATAAATAATGGAGATATGAGCAAAAATCTGAGTCAACCTCTATTTTGGGACTATTTTTTATCAATATCTCGATTACTAAGTCATAAATATAGACAATATGGATATCTAATGATAGATATTTCAAAGTCCATTGCAAAGATGTATATAATTCTAACCTACAATATTAATTCTAACCTACAATGGGTCAGAATCGGGAAAAATATTTCTTAACCCGAATTTTTTTTCACAAATAACATTTTTTTGTCATAAAAAAAAAAATAAATAATTTTTAAATTAAAAAAATTTTTTTTTTAAAAAATTGGAAAAAACTTGAACAATTTCGAAAAAAAAACTTAAAAAATTGTTTTTTAAATTTAATTTTAAAGTATAATTTGGTGAAGGGTATATAAGATTCTGCACAGCCGAATATAGCTCTCTTACTTGTTTTATATATAGATGAAGATGGATTTTAAATTTGGTTTTTAGCTGTATTAGTTTAGAAGATGCATGGTTACCAAATTTACCCCCTAGGGGTAAATTTCCTAATTTTCCGCCCTATTTCCTTTCCCGGGAGGAAATTAAAAAATCTTTTCATTCCCGGGTATTTTCTAATACAAAATTAAACCAAAATCCAATATTTTTTTTTTTTTTAAATTGTCTTAAAATTTGTTTAAAATAACTATATTTGGTTGTACAATTTCTGTCCAACCTTTTTAAGGGTTTCTAATTTAATAGTGGCAATTGACCGGTATTGTCACATTCGTAGTTTTCATCGGTATTAAATCAATAAATGTGATTTTTTATTAAACAACTTAAGAATTCGGACAAAAACTTCCCGAAAAAATATTCACGCGTAGGACCCTACCACTGGAACCCGTAAGCTAAATTTTATTTCTTCACTCAGTAACGTTACTATTTCATATAGAAGATAATAGATAGACACGAAATAAAACAGATTCTTTTAATTAAATGCGATCAGTAGTTTAAAAAGTGTAACAACTCTTTATTTATTTATTTATAATCTACACAACAACCCAGCGGTAATAATACACATTGGTAGCAGTCATTGGTGATTCTTTCGCTTACTTTCCCACTTAGATTTAACATAAAAGTGTTATAGGCTGCCTAACTGGCCTACCTAAATAAAAGCGTAAGGCGGAACGTTTCTTTACGCTTAGCTTTAACGCTGAAATGTCATACCTAAATAAAAGCGCCAACGCTACGTCAAACAATAAAAACAAGGTTATCAAAAAAATTAATATAACAACCCGGATTATTTAAACAATAAAGTACATTGCAGTATTGGTGTTTCTGATTTTTGTTTCGTGATTTGTAAACTAAAATTTTATCAAAGAAACTAAATATTAAAGTTTAAAATATGTGTTTCTTGCATATTTGTTTCTCCTTTTGTATGTATGTGTTTACATTTGTTGTGTTCTGCAACTAACTTCACTATTAAACGCGCTGTCAAAATCGGATTTTCCAATTGCAAAGCGTTGCCGTCGCGTTATTTCGGTATGCTGCATACAAATTGTATAGGCATGAGAATTTTTAACAAGTAAAAAACGCCTTACGCTCCAATTTAGGTATGCGTGTAAGCGGTGTACTCTCGATTAGAATGTAAGCCTTAATATCATTAGGTTAGGTTCCTATTTAATTTACATCAAAAGTAAAATTCTAAGCAAACTTTATGACTTGCAAATTAGAATGTAATAAATGGAGATTACAGTCCTATATTTTCATGTAAAAATTTCATGAGCAAAAACCTTCCAGTTTCATTTAATTAATTTATAATTTAACGGCACTTAAATCGCTATGTTTTTAAAAACACAACTTTACTTACAACTCCACTATATCAACTTTGAACTAACATATCATTCAAATATACACAAGAATAAAACGTTCAAAATAAAAAGAAAACCAACATTTAAATAGCAGCTGACTATACGTTTAAATCGTAATCGAAGTTATAATTAGTGCATAATGTGTTGGATTACACATATATTACACTCTAACTACTTAGAATGCTCGCTTAGGATGTCATCCTAACGTTCCCGATTATTATCTAGGTATTTCGAGAGATAGTCACTCTCTTTTAATACACACACTTTAACACAGTTGTGGTTAATTCTAATAGCGCCTACGATATACTGACTACTCTGCAACTCGCTATTTATATACACAATACCATCTTTATATACACAATACCATCTTTTAGTAATTTCATGAATTATCTAACGGACAAATCTATAATGTTTATCTAGCAGCTTTAATTTTAATGTTAAGTGCTTTAACAGTTAATGTTGTCAACATTGTTGATAAGTAGAAGTTTCTATGGATGGGAATATTTATAAACATGATGAATGTTGCAAGCAAGACATTACAGACCGTTAAATTCAAATTGACAATGCAATTTCTTAAAAATATGATAATGATATTTAAAAACTCTAATATAACAGATATTTATTATTCTATACTTTCTTGAACTATAAATTGAATTACAATTCTACTTTTCGTATATAAACTCTCTAAATTTCCACCTTAATAGTATTTGCATTTAAACCATTCCAACACACAACTATTCACAGCTCTAATATAATTTATATATTATTGCAGTACTGGTCCATTACTTTGTTAACGCACTGTACTGTCCTTGCTTTTAAAATTCGTTTGTACTACTGTCTGTAGTTGCTTTGCTACAATGTATTAATAATTTGCTTGAAATGTCATTGAAGCTTAAAAAACTATTTAATTGATATTGAATGAATTCCAGATAAATAAATTAATCTTTACACACATCCACACAACTAAAAAGAATAAATACATATTTTACAAATGTACGAAGAGCAGCAAATTATTTGTTACAAGTTTTGCTATGAACTGTATGTAGTAAATGACTTTTACATCCGTTTCCTGTGTATCTATGATATTCATTTGTTAGTATTTTATTTATTTTTTTAAAGTTATACAATTGTGTAGTATAGTTCATGAGAATATGATGACTGTATAGGATATAGAACGAGTTCATCTGGGAATTAAAGTTAATATGAAAATCAATTTAAAATTATTTTTATGTATGTGCAATTAAAATGTGTTTAATGATTATATTTTATAAACTTTTTTGGTTTAATTCAGTAATATTTTTAGATTGGTAGATATTAAATTTAATAAATTAAGCTTTTAATTATTTAATTACATAAGTTTATTTAAGGTCCTAATTTACATGAAATCAACGCTACATTACAAAAAAATAGGTTTCCAATAATTCTGACAACCCTAAGATTTATCTGTTCTAATGACAACATGCTGATTATATTCTGTGGATATTTCACCAATAAAACAGGCTTTTATGAAAGTTATATATGAAAGTAAAATACCCAAATTTGTTATAAAAAATTTATGTAAAACATATTGTTTGTTGCCAGGTGCACAAGTATACATACATCGCTCCCTCTCCCAATATTCATGTTATTAATGACATTTTAAACAAATCCATTTAATTAATTTAAATTTCATACTTTTATAAAACAGTGTCGTCGTCAGAGATTGTGAAAATAAATTTTCGGCTTTTAGTGACTTTTGAACTCTTAAATGATTTTTTAAAAATTTTAATTTGCTTTAAATTTATTATGGCTGCTTCAGTTTTATGTCTACGTTTTAAATCAAGATATTAATTTATTAATTAAACAAAAAGAAGGCAACAACAACAGTAAATAATAATATTGTATAGCAAACTTATACAAAGATTGTGAATAAAATCTATAGAGTAACTTGTGGGAACTACAGACTATGATGACTTAGTGTATGTTTAGAGATCACTATAGTCAAGCAGAGGTGACAGAGTTTAAAATATTCAGCTTACATATTTTCAGAGTAATATAATTTTATAGCCTTCACCAAAAGGGGAAATGGTATATATAAGTTTGTTATTCCGTTTGTATTTCCACATTTATCATTTGCGACCTCATAAAGTATATATATTCTGAATTCGCAGAAATGCACACACACATTTTATAATGACAAGCTCACGACAGTTGATGCCAACTCTAACAGCGCCAATGATCAACTCAACTCACGACTGCCACCTCTGCCACGCCATCTATCGTGAATCTTCTACAATGATCTTAAGAACAGTGAGCACACGAACAGCATCATAATATAACTCCGAAGCCGTTATTGTTAAGGTGTGTCCCTCTTAAGCACTCCATTAACAATAACCGAGAGCCAAGCCACGCAAACACATTTCTCAAACTAAGCCAACCAAACTTACTATTAAAAGACTCTGTTGATTTAGCAACAGCACCTAGTAGGAGTTGGATGTCTGAAATTTGGTTGTTTGAAATTTGACAGGATTTTAAACCACAACCACCAAGTATTCACCGAAGTGACCTCACAATCTATCCAAAAGAACAAGTCCTGGGACTCAATGAATCACCGTAGAACTAGATAAGACTCTAGTCTGCTGCGAATTTAAATTAATAAACTCTAACCAGGAATGAGTAACCTCGGAGCCCCGTGTTCGCTCCATATTTACCTTTGGAGGATAACATCAAGATGTGAGTTTTCACCAAGATGTACCAACCATGCCCCAAAGGGGTAACACCAATTAACCATAAAAACTTTTAAAAATGTATCTAAAATCTATTGTGGTTTTATTTCACATTAAAATTTTTCAATTATTAAGACCTATAGCTAATTTTAAATTAAGTTTTTATTATTCACATTTCGAGATTATGCTTATTTTCTCCAAAAAAGAAAAAAGGAGTTTTATTACAGAGTTATTTAAGTTTTATGTTTTTATTGACTTTTTCTGTGAAAAAAATAGATTTACGAGAAATAGAGAAAAATTTTAATTTAATGACTTCAAACTATACATTTGCATAAACAACTTTTTTTGTTACCAAAAATAGCAGCCAATAAAAACCACCCAGACCGATTATAGTTGTCTTAGGTCCAATATTAGTTTCTATGTAGGCGTAGAAATAAACAAACAAACGAATTTCATAAATTAGTTTTTGTTTAAAAAAAATTTACATAAAAGAGGTATGAATTAGAAAATAAAAAACTAAAACCAAAACCAAACAAATAAATAAATAAATGTTTTGTAATTAATATGCTAATTTCATTTCTCAGATCTCTCGATAATAAAGACATTATTAATCAAACGATTCAATATAAAATAAAACTAAAAACCAAAGAAAGAACTACATGTATTTAAATATTTTTTTATAGTGAAAAAAAAACTACTATGAATTTAGTAGCAAACACCAGCTCCACTAAGCAATTACCGTGAATTTAAACCCATTTCAACTCTTACGAGGTTTATTTAATATTTTCTTATAAATTCTTTAAGTTGTTTGGAAAAAATCTAAAACTTTTATTAGTTTTTTTTTATTAATGATTCATTTTATAATCTTGTGGAAAAATTAATTGAATTATAAATACTTGGTGTGTTTTCTGTTAAATTATTGGTTAATTTTTTATTATTTATGAGAACCACATGTGGTTGTTTTTTTTTTTCTTTTAGCTTTTTATAAATTATTGAAGATGTTGAAGCTGTTGCTGCTGACTCTGCTACTCATAGAATCAAACATATGAGATCATTGAGAATTCTCAGTTTTTTTATTATTGAAATGCCTTGAAAAGTCACGACTTCAATTTAAATCGAATAATATTACATCAACTGTATCTAATATTGTACTTATTTATACACAATCACACTTACTTATAACTAAAAATAAATTGTATTATGGGATGCAGAGATAGATTTTGGAAAATCTATTGTATCTTTATTAGGCTATTCAATTAATTGGGGTTCTGTTTTAATCGGTTAATAATCGATTCATTTTAAATTATTCGATTAACCGTATAATTTATATTAGCGATGTTTTTTAGCAATGTAAAGGGTTTTCCAACAAGAGGTGTTATTTTGAATCACCCGGTATTTCGTTAGCTGTCACTATTGAATCTTTTATTCTTTGACATTTGACAAGAAGAAACTACGCCATTACTAACAAGCAAGAGTACTATATTCGGATATGCTATACCTTTCACCTTTGTTGTGGATGCATTAACTGTCCACTTTCAGCGTATAGCATCCTAAATATATCAAGAAAATTTTTAAAATTTTACATTTAATTGCTGCCGAATAGATTATATTGTAGAAGTTACAAACGAAATGATAATCTTATATATACCCTCCTCACGAAGGTGAAGGGTATAAGAACAACAACGCCAAACGAATGGAAACACACAAAAAAAGAAAAAAAAAAATACGCAAAGCAATGAAACCAACACACATCCAAACATACGTTTTGTTGCTTTTTTGTCAAAGCATGCAATAAATTATCTTTTTTTAATGAAATTTTCAGAGGTTGTCTCGGATTTTTGCTCATATCTCCATTATTTATGGACGGATTTTGCTGATTTTAAATAGGAAAGTTCTCGAAAGCATGTCTGACAGAATTATTGAAGATTTGAATCCCGAAGATATCTGGGGTCTTCAGAAAATTGATTTCAACATACAGACAGACAGACAGATAGATAGAGAAACAGACAGACAGACAGACAGACAGACAGACAGACAGACAGACAGACAGACAGACAGAAGGTGAAGGGTATAAAAATTGTATTATTCCCTCAAATTCAATTAAAGAATCCTTATTAACAGAATCCTTATTAAGCTTTTTTATAGTCACGTCTAAAGGCTTTGATGTTTTGGATAAGTTTTTCTAAAACTTGTATTTCTGAATTTGTAAAAGTAATCCCACCAAAATCAGCTAGAGCATGGTTAACGCATTTGTATATACGATGGAAATTGTATATCTATCATATTGGAAAGGACGACCAGCGATGTTTTATAGCATGTATAAGGCGAATCTCTTTATTTTCTTGCAACTTTACGTAAGCCTGTATTTTTTTGATGTTTTTTATTTGATTTATTAAAAAGTTTACAACGCTTACTAACATGATTAATGGCATTGAACACGCAGAGAAAGAATATAGTTTGGCGGCATGTTTACAGTACCCATTTCCACATTTTTAATAGTTTTTTTTACAATATTATAGTCACAGTAATTATTTACATGATTGTGATAACCATAATATGGATAACATTCGATTCACATGATTGTATCAACAACCATTGTTATGATGAATTTTTATGTCATAATATGTTGTTCTCAGATTATGATAACAATTAGCCGAGAGCAACATAATATGGTGAAACCTTAATCATAAAAATGGTTGTCACAAACATATATTTTAACCATACAACCGTATATATGATTGATATAATCATGAGAATCCTAAGAGAACCATATTATAGTTACCACAATCATGTAAATAGTTAATGTGACTATAATATTGTTAAACAACGTTTAAAAATGTGGAAAAGGTTACTGTAAACATGCACAACTATATTTTTTCGCTGTGTGTATATTTTTACTTTAAGTTCATACTCAGAAATTTCGGTTAATCGACACAAATTAATCGGTTTATTTGTTATTTGAAAGTCTGCAATTTTAAATTATTCGATTGAATACCCTAGTAATTAGCTATGGTGTAGTAAAAATTTATTTTAATATTTATTGGTGCGCTTATTTTCAAATTAATAAAATAAAAATTTAAATTAACTATCTACATAAATATGTATTTGAATAAATTTTTCGTAAATTTCCATATCAAACATTCATGTTTTAAACATTTTTCTGGTCATTAATGTAACGGCAAACAGAACAAAAACTGCTGCAAAAATTTACAATCATTTTTACCAATCAAACATGGCAGAAATTGTTGGTCTATGATTCTCTAACAAACAACAGCAACGAAATCTTTGTTTCTGAATTAAATTTTTTTTCATTTGTTTTTGACAAATGACAGTTGTTGTTTGTTTGTTTGTTTGGCAACACACGTAAAAAGCCGCTTTTAAAAGTTGCTGCAGTTTAAAAGCCTGTTAAGCTAGCTGGTTGGTTGGTCGACTGACTAGCTGTCTAACATTTAATTCATTCAACTGTGATTTCGGTTCACCAAGACCAAAAACCCCAAAAAAAAGCTTTAGCCCAAACAAAAAAGGCATTGAACATTGTATGACTTTTGAGTAAAAAAAAAAAATTGGGTGGAGGGGTATAAGCAAATTCAGCTCGCCACATGACTCTACTACCACAATATGTTTGGCCCGTCCTTGCTATATTTGAATATTTCTACAATAGTACTAAATGCAATTGGACTTACAGGAAAAAATGTTTTTTGTTTGTTTTGTTTGTAATAATCAATTCCATGTTTAAGTACTCTACAGGAAGTCATTCATATTGACTGTGTCAGTAGTAAGTGGTTGGTTGTCGGTTTAATGCAATTATTTCCCTCTAAATAGTTTAACATTAAAGCATCAGAAGAAAACATGACAGCTTATTTTATAGAGCATGTAGTTTTGTTTAATACTTAATTCAGAGAACATAAGCTGATAATTTTGCTAAGAATATTTAAATCAGTGGTAGGCACAAAGAGACCTACATTCATAAGGCTTTTCAATTATTCGATTTTTTTTTTTTTGAACTAGCAAACCCAACTTGTTTCGGTACACAAATCATAGTAAAACTAAAAGGATTTTTTTTAATTATTTAACATATTTAATATCGATTATTTGAATCGCTTTTAAGGATATACCATTATATGTGCTTCTGCCATCAAAAGTGGAAACATATTTGCCTAATAACAAGTAATTTAAAAACAGTTATAAAAACGTCGAAACATATAACATATAAATCGCTTGGCCTCCATATTGATAATTGGATTTTTCTCACCATATTAAGTTATTCTATTATTTCAAAGGTATCATGGACTTTACGAAGGTTATATAATATGAGTTGCTATTTGCCGCTTGCAGTGAGAAGACGGGTAGAAGTTGCTTTATATCTTCCCATGTTGACATAAGGTCTCGTGATAAGTTAGCTACAATAAGATCGCGTACGACAATCTACACAATGCATTCTGCTCTTATTATGCACAGATCTTTCATTATGAAAGTGGTAAGAATATGGAACTTGAGTTTCACATAGTGTAACACAATTTGATGAGAGTTTGAACCAAATCTTTATAAAATTGCTTTCATTAAGGTAGCTTTATATAGATAAAATGGGGGGTAAATTGTTAAGTTATTTTTTTTTTATAAACATTTGTTTTTCGGGTATTTTTTTGAAGGTTTTTGCGAAAATAAAAATAATGTCGTAATTTTTTTTGGAAAATTTTCAAACCTTGTGGTGGTTCAACGCACCTAAAGACGCGAATTATGAGCACATTTTTCTGTAGAGCAAAAACGATTGAATATATTGCAAATATGATTTCACCAGCCGATTCTGCAGCAAAAATTAATACAATTGACGTTTTTTGAATCCTTAAAAAAAGTTCCAAAAACCCACAACAGGGGGCGCAAATCTCAATTAAAAAAAAATAATAATTTTAGTTTTTTTTAAGCATGCACGATGAAAATGCATTTTAAGCTTAGCAAAACGGCACCAATATTTCCTTTCTCTCTCTAACTATTAAAAAGTTATGAGGCTTCAAAGTTATTTTATAACAAGAAAAAAATAATAATAGGTAAAACTATTTTTTAAAGCCAAATAACTTTTTAACGGGTTGCGATAGAAAGGAAATATAATAATTTTAGTTTTTTTTAAGCATGCACGATGAAAATGCATTTTAAGCTTAGCAAAACGGCACCAATATTTCCTTTCTCTCTCTAACTATTAAAAAGTTATGAGGCTTCAAAGTTATTTTTATAACAAGAAAAAAATAATAATAGGTAAAACTATTTTTTAAAGCCAAATAACTTGTTAACGGGTTGCGATAGAAAGGAAATATTGGTGCCGTTTTGCTTAGCTTAAAATGCATTTTCATCGTGCATGTTTAAAAAAACTAAAATTATTATTTTTTTTAATTGAGATTTGCGCCCCCTGTTATGTGTGTTTTTGGAACTTCTTTTAAGGGTTCAAAAAACGTCCTTGTACGTCCAAAATGTGAACCTTGACCCACTCTAACTCTGAAAATTCGCGACGGTGCAAAAACATGGTTCAATTGACACGAAATGCTCCATATATTTATTTGTGTCAAAATATGGATTTAATCTGTTGTTGTTATGGAAATAAGTAAATAAATGAAAAAAAAATTAACAATACTAAAAATAGTTTTTTAGCCTATAATCGCAGTATTTACGAAGTTATGAACGATTTTATATATTTACGTTTCTTATACTACAAATCTATTTTAGGTACAAAATATGAGTGATCACCGATTGAGCTCATTTTCTCTAAAAACCCAGTATTTACGAAGTTATTAATGATTTAAGATATTTGAGTATAAAAAATCCGTGATCACTGATTGAGCTTATTTTGCCTAAAAGCGCAGTACATATTTACGAAGTTATTAACGATTTAGGATATTTGAGGATTTTATACTAAAAATATATTTGTTGGTATCCGATTGAGCTTATTTTCCCTAAAATCGCAGTATTTTCGAAGGTATCAACGATTTTAAATAATTGAGTTTTTTATTCTAAAAATCAATTTTTGGTATGAAATATGACTGAACACAGTTTGAGCTTATTTTCCCTAAAATCTAAAATTTTTCGAAGTTATTAACGATTTAAGATATTTGAGGTTTTTACACTAAATTTATTTTTGTTATAAAATATGACTGATCACAGATTGAGCTTATTTTCCGTAAAATCGCAGTATTTACGAAGTTATAAACGATTTAGGATATTTTAGATTTTTATACTAAAAATATATTTTTTTGGTATCTGATTGAGCTTATTTTCCCTAAAATCACAAATTTTTCGAAGTTATTAAAGATTTAAGATATTTGAGGTGATTATACTAAAAGTTACATTGAGCTTATTTTTCCTAAAATCAAATTATTTACGAAGTTAATAACGATTTAAAATCTTGGAGCTTTTTTATACTAAAAATAGGCTAACAAATGTTTATTTAAGAAATAATTTTAACAAATTTGTGACAAACAACAAAATTTACTCGAAATCCGCTAGTTTCAAATCGGTCCCCACATTAACCCATACGCCGTACAGCTGTTAAAATTTGCATTCTTATAACCACCATCAAAAAAGGTATATTGTTTTCCGATCCGTTTGAAACACATACAAATATTAGTCGAAGACCGACATTAGTATATATATATATCTCTATTCTGGATCCTCATAAGGTTTTAAGACGATAGTTATGTCCGTCTGCATGTCTGTCTGTTGAAAACACGAATTTTTCCACAAATACTCCTCTCTGCTGATAAGGTTTGTTTGGTATTGAATATCGGTGCATGATTTCACATAGCCCCCATACAAATGTCCCCCCGGAATACTGTTTGAGCAGTCATAAATATATTGATTATGCGGCAATCCGGATTCAATTTTGCTCAAATTAGTTCTTAGTACTCTGAAATTATACTGTAAAGTATGGCGAAAATCGGGCAACATTAGTCCCCAGCCCCATGCAAAGTCCCCCTCAGGAAATGATTTGAACAATCATAATTGTCTTATAATAATATCGTGATGAAATTGGACATAAACCAGTTTTATATGAACCTAATCTTTCTACAAACTTTTGTGAGGATCGGTGGGTGCATAATTGACCTTAACCCTCATATAACCGCTATATCAGAAAAATAAGTATGTCTACCCACATATTGATGGTGGGTAAACAAGATTTGACACAGCCAAATATAACACACTTACAGCCATATGCATAAAAATTTACAAGAGCTTTATAAACCAATTATAAGCAAATTTTCATAAAGTTGTATTCATAAACAATTAATAGCTCAAAATACATTTGATAAACCTTTAATAAGTGTACAAATTTTAAAGTTCGTTCGACCCTTCTTTAAACCTACTATAAAGTATTCTTTTTACATTTTATCCTGAAAAAAGTTAATTTTAAAAATAATTCTTTATAAATTTGCAATAATAGATGATACTATTGCAATTGATAAACATAATTTTAACTCCGCTGGGAAATATAGTCTACTTTAATAATATAAGATTTTGTTCCATATTTCTCCGGCAGTAAACTACATGAGGTTCGCAAGTGAGTTTTATTGCCATTTTTGTAATTTATTGTTAACCTGTAACGGCATGTAGTAACTAAACGTGTAAACATTGTGGAAGAAGGTCCACAGAATCTAATATACCCACTCCGGAATTAAAATTATGTGTTTCCACATTGAAATTCATTCAATTTTGTTAAAATTTAACAAAATGACAATAAAAATAAATTAATAAAACAAATTATAAAACAGTGATGTTTATTTTATCACAGAATATTCGTCATTCGTATACTTTTAATAATAATTGAACTAAAATATATAAAAACGTTTGTATATTAATGCATTTTAGCTTAGGATAAATTTACTAGAATCAAATATATATTTTTTCTCTAAATACTTTAGTTTTTTTCTTCAAAAATATATAATTACTAAAAACAATGAAAAAAAAGAGAATTAACGAATATTTTATCCTAATTGCAAGCAACACTAACAACGAAAAAGGGAAAATAACAGAGAAGCATTGCCAGCTTAGACAAAAAACAGTATATTAGTTATTGTGCCTTTAACAAACGTTTATGAATACTTTACTTTTATAAATGATTTTTAAAGCTAAAGTGTTTGTTAACAAATTTGTGTTTTAAATCTACAATAAGTTTTTTTATGCATATAGCCGTTAGTTGTTATTCCTTATTTAAATTTTATTAGAATCAAAAACTTTTTTTTTGAAATTTTGTTAAAAACAATTTTGGAAATGTAAAATTTGGGATTTGAAATACCTGATACATTTTTATGATGATAATCCTCAAAATGGTTGTCAATATAAAAACTTATCAGGTATTGTCTCCATTTATTAGTTTTATTGCTTCGTTATGACAAAATTGTTAGTGCTTTTGCTTAGACAACTTTGTCTTGACAACAAATGTCATTAATTGTTATGATCAATATTTATCAAGTATAGACAGGGGGTTATGATTTTTTGAATATAAAATATCGATTTCAACAATTGCTTATATTTAAACATGTTTTTATAAAACATTCATTCAATTCTTCACAGATTTCAACTTTATTTAACGAATTTTATAATTTTGTGACGAAAAAATTAAAAATAAAAATTTATTTATAAAAACCAAATTTGTAACGAATTCGTTTTTTAATTAGAAATTATTTTTGAACATATTTTTTTTTTTTTTTATAAATTTTTGCTATTTTGATCCAAAACTCTGAATTTCAAATAAAGTGTGCCACATCTAAACGATATCCGTTTTATCTCAAACTTTCATCATTTGGTCATAAGGCTCAACATTGTTGCTAGAACCGACTTTTAACTGGCTCACTGGTATAAAATCAGTGTCAATAGTTGTAGTGTTAGTACATTGCATTAAGCATACATATGTATGTATTTATACACATATGTAAGTATACACAAATACACATATTTGTGCTTGTCCATGGTGTCATTGATATGTCGTATAAATTGTCACGAATTGTCAGGGGTTTCTGTGTCAATTGTTATATTTTTTTTTTTATTTGCCGTATCAAGCAAAACCTATATTTCTATACATATATACAGACATAGAGATATAACAAGTACATATTTGTATATATCATATATAAATCCAAATATAGCCATATATATACATTTACCTGCATATTTACATACATAAATACATATATTATTTATTACATATCGTTACCTAAAATTCAAAACAACGTATTATTAAATACTTCGAAATGGATTTTTGTTATTGATTACGATTAACTACATCATACTACATATGTATTAGGGGTCCTTAAGTCGATTGTTTGAACAATATATTATATTATCGCCCTGATAAATTTCATTTTTATTGCTAAACATTGAAAAAGTCGACCTTTCCAACTTTAGATTTTTTTAAATTTTGAATAGACGACTATTCGACATATAATTTATAAAACGTCGACTTTTTATTTTTACTTGGTTTCTACAATAAATGTAGAAAAAAATTTGATTAGTGAAAATATGACAGAAAAAAAATTTTATGATAAAAAAAAAAAATGTTTTTGGTGAAAAAGACTCGGGTTATAAAATATTCTTTCCAATGTTGACTCACTGCGGATCCATGACAATATCAACAGACCCGGTTATATCGGACCCTTTTGTTCCCATCAAATTCAGAGCATTACCTTAGCACCATGGATGTTTGAGTTTGGTGTCGATTCGGCTGGTTGGCCGGCCTTTTTTTCCATGCAATATATAAAAAAATATAAAAATTTGTCAAAAGGGGCAAGCTGTGTATAACTTCTGAGGAGTAAATAAAGGCTTTTTATATAAGTATTTGATATTGCTGAAAATATTAGGACTTGAAGATTTATACTTTAGTAAAATTAAATAATTTTATTAATTGTTGGGACATCATTTACCTTAAAAACTAAAAATATTATAATATAGTGATTATCCATGAAAAAATATATAAAATTTGAATTAATATAAAATTTTAACGGTTAAAGATATCATAACAATATTTGGAACTAATTTAGATACAAATGTCCTTAAATCAACGGATTTATAATTTTTGATAGATTATATTTTAAAATACCGAAATTTTAAAACCGGAAAAAATGTGTTCCAAAAACTGATTTTTTCTTTAGAAAAGTGCCAACCGTGACGTTATTTACCGTGTGATAGTAAAACAACTTTGTAAATATTTAAGAAACATATAGGGTTATAGAAATATGGAGCTTTTACGAGGAACGGTGTTTTGCTTTTTTAGAACTTTTTACTCAAGCCTAAGATTTTTTTTTAAAATTGGTCAAGTTTGGATAGGTGTGGGGGGGTGTTGTGTGCGCTTAAGTGAACCAAATTTTACTTCGCACGCTTTTGCATTAAGTTCTCTTTTCGGATCATATAAAAACTATATATAGTCCCGAAGAACATTTTTTTCTACAAAATATATGGGTTTTTTTCGGAAAAAACTTAAAAAATACGGCCCTTTTTACATGATTCAAATTTGGATGCGTGTAACTTTTTATAGGGACAATATAACTCTTAGAAATTTTTTTTATTTTATTAAGAATTCTATGGCCAATAAAGGTGATATTTTAAAAATAAACTTTGTTGGCCCGCCATATCTAAAAAACCATAAAAAGTTCGAGCAAAATTAAAAAAAAAAAAAAAAATAGATCAATAAACCTAAATATCTCTTCAACTAATAGAGATAACCTACACGCATAAGTGTACTTTTTGTAGATCTTCTTAAGGACTATTTATATTTTAAATTTCAGCTCATTCGGATCATAAATGAATTTTTTGCGTTTTTTTTTTTTTAAAGTTGAGACCCGTGGTGACCAAATATGAGGGGCTACGCACTGGCCCCCATTAGCGCTAGGAAGCTGAACAATTGCAAATCAACTTGAAAATAACTCTGCTCCAACCACGTGAAATTTCGTAACAATATCTCCAAAAGTTCCCGAGATACTCAATTATTTCCAAAAAAAAACGCTTTAAAACCAATGTTCTAGATTAGAATAAATGACAGATATGTACCCTTCAAAATGACATATAAGTTATTAAAAACCAAAACTGCGTTCAAAAGATATGCCAGCTATTGTAAATCTGGCATTTTTAAGTCATACAGCCAATATATTAATGATACGTTATTTTGGTTTCAAAAAACAACAATTCAAAGTAACGTTAGACACGTAGCATAAAGTGTTCTTTGAAAAAAATATTTTTATACCCTTCCCCTTCATGAGCAGGGTATATATAAGTTTGTCATTCCATTTGTAATTTCCACAATAAAATTTTCCGACCCTATAAAGTATATATATTCTGGATCCTTATAGATAGCGGAGTTGATTAAGCCATGTCCGTCTGTCTGTCTGTTGAAATCAATTTTCTGAAGACCCCAGATATCTTCGGGATTCAAATCTTAAATAATTCTGTCAGACTTGCTATCAAGAAGTTTCCTATTTAAAATCAGCAAAATTCGTCCATAAATAACGGAGATATGAGCAAAAATCCGTTGTAATTTCCACAATAAAATTTTCCGACCCTATAAAGTATATATATTCTGGATCCTTATAGATAGCGGAGTCGATTAAGCCATGTCCTTCTGTCTGTCTGTTGAAATCAATTTTCTGAAGACCCCAGATATCTTCGGGATTCAAATCTTAAATAATTCTGTCAGACTTGCTATCAAGAAGTTTCCTATTTAAAATCAGCAAAATTCGTCCATAAATAACGGAGATATGAGCAAAAATCCGAGACAACCTCTATTTTTGGCTTATCTATATCTCGATTACTAAGTCATAAATATAGACAATACGGATATCTAATGATAGATATTTCAAAGTCCATTGCAACGATGTATATTATGCTATAGTAAGTTGGACCTACAATGGGTGTAAATCGGGACAAATATTTTTTAACACGAATTTTTTTCACAAAAAACATTTTTTTGGCATACATTTCTTTCACTAATAAATTAAAAAAAAAAATTTAAATTAAAAAATTTTATTTTTAAAAAAATTGGAAAAAGTTTAAAAAAAATATTTCGAAAAAAATTTTTTTTTTAAATTTTATTTTAAAGTATATTTTAGTGAAGGGTATATAAGATTCGGCACAGCCGAATGTAGCTCTCTTACTTGTTTTTTTATATATAATATATTTCTAGTTTCATTGTAATCCAGATTTGAATTTTTTTGTTTTTCAACTTCTTAAGTAGTTTCCCTTTTATATCGTTGATTATAAAATGAAAAGTGAAGTTACGTTATTTTGCATTTTAGCTGACGAAATGTATTTGTATGTTTATAATAATAAATGCTACAATAAATAAATGTATTAAATGTATTATGCTCTATTTGATTTTCATTTCAATATTCAAGAATTCTTTTTTTTTTTTTTTTTGTTGTCTCTGATACCAACCAGTACTGGCAGTAGAGTTATTTATGCATTTCGATTGAATGAACGTTTTTTTATTATTTTTTTTTTGTTGTTTTTTGTTGAGTTGTATTTCATTATTATTGAATATCGATTCCATTTTAATAAAGTTGACAATTTGTTGTATCTCAACACTTTATTAAAAAGCTGTGTGTTGTATATTGTTACAGGGGTGGGGTCAAGACCGGATTAAATTTTCTACTGTGTTATTAACAAATTAATAAAGTTATCAATTGAGAAATGTTATCTTTTGTATGGGTGGTTTTAAATTTACATTTATGCATTTTTATATTTGTAGGTTATTGTATTTGTGTTAATTGATTGCTGGAATTAAAGATCAGTTATCATTTTAATAAAAAGTGTAACAGTATACAGCTGTATTCGTTTTATTATTGTATTACTAACTACTTTATCTTGATTTTTAATTATATGTATATTATTTCATTTATATTTAAGTTTTTCCAAAACTCCTATTTACAATTTCTAATACATAGTTTTGTTAAACTGGATTTAAAAATAAATTCACAGTTTTAATCCTTGTTACAAATTGTCCCACCTCTTGGAAAAAATCACCATTGATGTTTGCTAAATCAAGGTTATTCGATAACAAATGCTCATGACACCAATATAGCCATTTCTAAATTGCGCTGATTTTATTTTTAGACCATCAACATGCTGGGTTTTTTCAACCCAATCGATTTTTTTTTTTTGGCATTTTGGCTTGTGTATGGGAGGATTTGTTTGACGGGCAAATATCAAAACAAAATTTTAATGCTGGCATTTTTAAATGACATTTACATACTTTCAACGACAGCAACAACAACAACACTAACAACAACAACGTTAAATGTATGTATTTTCTGTTGTCGTTTAACTTTTTTTCCGTTTTTTTTTTTTTTTTTTGGCAACGTCAACAAAAATTGTCAATTTAATAAAAGCAACAAAATTTTTATACGCATGCAGTAAATGTGGCAGATATTTTGCTTTTTTGTTCTGCCGTTCAACATTGGCTGAATTTGTCAAAAAAATTGTTAAATGTGTGAGTGTGTTAAAGAATTTTTAATTTGTATGAGTATGTAGAGGTTGTTGACTATATACAATTGCTTTATATGGGTGAATTCATAGGAAATCGCCCAGCATTCCGATTCAATAAAATTTACAACAAATACAAATGAAAATATTCAGATTTTAGTCCTTTGCCTTCAATGTTTTGGAAATTAAAGTACACATTTATAAAAACAGCCTAGAAAAATTATTATTCCACAATTTGTTCTAGTTTGGCGTAGATACCTATGATTTTTGTGTAAAACTGTTCTTCAAAAGTTGTATAAAGAAGCACAAACAGATCATATTAGGAATCTTTCTGGAACCAGTTCGTTTCTCAGTGATTTTATTTTGATATTTTCACAAATGGAAGTAGTTC
The DNA here is from genome assembly GCA_942486065.2 of Calliphora vomitoria. Taxonomy (NCBI): domain Eukaryota; kingdom Metazoa; phylum Arthropoda; class Insecta; order Diptera; family Calliphoridae; genus Calliphora; species Calliphora vomitoria. The sequence continues at coordinate 54,348,622 of OW818031.2, read as the reverse complement.
CTACAAACAGTGTAGGCATTTTTATTATTTATCTGGTTCAATTACACAATGAACATTAACCCTCTAACCCGCAATCTTTAAAAAGCTGAAAAAAGTTGTCGAATAATTTGTTTAAGGTAATTATGTACCAATAAACTCAGAACAGCCATCAAAAACTAATTTGCAAATTAAGTTTAGGAACCAGGTGCAAAAAGGTGAAGAGTGCCTCAGGGCACTGTTTTCGGTTTAGGTGAAAAAACAATAAGAAGTAAACTTTAAATTATGATACGATTTTATTGATAAAGATACAAAAAGTAAGAAAATATGTTTTAGTTTCTACGATGGTAATCATAAAAACAATTTTTGGCATTTGAGCAGCATGTTTGCGACTTTTTGCATAGTTTTCACCATCCTATTGCACCTTTTTTGCCTAACCAGATTGGAAAGTGGTCGATATTGCCATAACGGAAGTTTTGTTCTTTCGCCAACTTTTGAACTTTCTGGCTGTGGATATTCTTGTGAAGTACCAGCTGTTCATGAGTCAAGGCGGATAATTTAATCCGTCTGCGATCTCTATCTGTCATTCCTATATTTTTTTTTATATAACAAATAATATAACACAGAGAAAACAGATTCGTAGTAGCAACCGAATTTGTTGTCAAACGAATGATCAACAGAAAGTCAGTTGATAAAGAAGAATTTCGGTTGAAACAACCAAACCTTTGCTTCCCCTTCTAAAATTTTGTAACCACAACTGTAAATTTCAGTATCTAATGTAGAATCATTCGATTCGCAACAAATTCGGTTGCTATCACGAATCTGTTTTCTCTGTGAACAAAAAACGAAAAAAACTATGGAATATTTAGCCGCAACCCGCAACATTGCCCTGAGGCACGCCTTAGTTTTTGCCTTCTCAACACTATTATTGTTAATTGTTTAACATTTACAAATGCATAGACTGAAAGAACAACATCTTACATTTAAAGAAATTTATATTTCAAATATATGACGCGACTAAAAGTTAGTAAAACTTTGATTTTAAAAAAAAATAAATCACACAAAATTTCACGTGCTAAAATTATGACATCACTCACAAAACAGCTGACAAAACAAAAACTAAAAGAAGTAACAAATCTGTAACTAAAGTCACCGTTAAATTTAAAAAAAATAATTAAAATTACTTTTTGTGGTAATTGGTGTTTTGTAATGCATGCCTTGAGGCACTCTTGCGGGTTAGAGGCTTATACATTTAAATAAAATACAAAAACAATTTTTAATTGGATTTTGCCAACTTTTAATTTTAGTGAAATTTCAGATAAAATGCGCAACCTCTAAATATTACCCGATTTAGCTCAAAACTGTCATTATTCGGTGATGGATAACTATTTTCGATGGATAACTATTTGCACCCAAAAAGTGCAAAATAAGGGCCACCTTAGATTCCACATTGAATATTACTTTTAAATATAGAATAGATTTATTTATTTTATATTTATAATCGAAGTCTTTATGAGCCAAATTATTAAAGATATCTCTTATATGGAAGAATTATTAAATCACAACCTTAAAACATACGCACATATGAAGAAACTGGTCCAGTTCTACTCAAATTATATACAAATCTCACAATACGACAAATTACGACAAGACGTACTGCTAAATATCTCTAATCCATACAAAATGTTTGACATAAGAAGTGAATGCGATACTTTCTTTCGAACACTAATGGGCAAAAAATCCAACACTACACAACTTTCTCAATGTAGTATAAATCCAGCAAGTCACGAAATCTACATGACTATCAAACTTCAAACTGCTGTCAATAAAAACTCCGAGAGACGTGTATTGATTCACTCACATATTTCATTCTTAAACCATCAATAAATAATTATGGCAAAAAAAAAAATGGCCGATTTGAAAATATTGTTACGTTTTAACCTTTTATAAACGTTGGTTTATTTCCTTTAAATACACCGGATACTTTTGATTGCAAATATAAACGAGTTTAGTAGTTTAAAATTGTAACAACTCTTTATTTATTTATTTAAAATGTACAACAACAACAGTTCAAATAGTCACTCAGTGTCTTTATACACGTTTATCAATACGCAGAAATGCACACATACTTTATAATGTACAAGCTTAAATGTACAAGACAGTTGATGCTAACTCTAACAGCGCCTATGATAAACTCACTAACGACTACAACCTCTGGCACTAATTATACACACGCCATCTTTCGTGAATCTTCTACAATGATCTTAACGGACAAACTAGTACATACGAATTCTAGAGCTATCGATGTTAATGTTAGCAGCTTAAACATTTAGTGTTGCCATACTTATAAGCAATGCTAATAACCGCGTGCTATCAACATTGTTGATAAGTAGAAGCTTCTACTGATGGACGTGTTTATAAACATGATGAATGCTGCAGGCAGTTGTTACAGACCGTTAAATTCAAATCGCTATTGCAAATTCGTAACAATATTATAGCTCAATATAATCTGAACAACATGTACTAATACGTTGAAGGCAGCTATAGACATTGCCAGGGCAACAAGAACTTACGATCTGGACATCATCAGTTAGTTACTTAATTTTAGGTAGATATTAGTAATAATATATAAGTTTTATGAAATTGTTTATAAAAATGAAATGGTAAAGAAAAGAGTTCGAGAAAAAGTTTTGTAGTTTCTAAAAAGTTTTCCCATATAAATATGTATGCAAATGTTTATTTTATATTTGATAAGTATATCATGGATTCACCCATATTTATACTTATAAGAAAGTTTGTGCTCAAGTATACGTTGGAATGCGTAAAGTATTAAAGTGTATATATGTATTTGAGTATATTGCATGCTATTTACTGCTGTTATAATTAATAGTAAATTCACTTAAAACCCCAAAATATACGACCAAAGGAAACTCAAAAATCAAAGCAGGTATGTACGTTCTTTTACCAGGTCTGTTTCTACATTGTAGGGTAAAAGATCATGAAAAAATTGTTCATGATCTTTTACCCTACCTGCATACCTGCTTTGACTTAAAACGTATACTGAAGTAACAATATTTTCGATTATTTCGGTTTATTAACCGAACTGAAAGTTTATTTTAGGAAGTTTTACAAAATCGATTTGTTGCTATTCTATAAAGCTGACATTTTATATACTTAACATTTTTCACCTTATCCAGGATTTTTCAATCATAATTAGAAAGCATCAACACAAACTTTCTATTATATTTAAGATATAAATATGTGAGCTGTAGGGTGGCTGGAAAAAGACTGACTTAACTGACATTCAGTGAATAAAATGATTAAATACATTAAACTTCACTACTACTACTACACACACATGCAAGCAAGCAAGCAGTAAGTAGCTGTAAATTATTTTTGTTTAATGCACTTTACCAAAGGCACAGTGGGTAAGAATTGAAAAATATATAAATAAATTGAAATTTTGTAACACAGATTCTAATATTATTCCAAATAGTATTCCAAATTCTTCCAAGAATGTTTGACAGCTGATAGTTTAGGATTAGTGAAAGTGGAGCATTTCAAGAAAGAACAACCCATTTTAACTGCTGAATAATATTTCAAAAATAATGAATTCATCCTAAACGATCAAGCACATTTTCACCTTGATGTATTTGTTAATCGTCAAATTGTCTACATTTCTGCCTTATAGACAGTAATTGTCACTAATGTCTGACCACTAGCCTGACTCCAATTTATATATTTTGGGTCATTTGACACGCATGTGCTCTTTGTAAAGCAGAGAGAAGTCAATTGGTTACTTTATACATCCCACGTAACCTAGTGTGAAGTCAGTTGTCAATTAAGTGTCTCTAAGTAATCTAGAGTATAACCACTTTAAACGCTTATTTTGTACTTAAGCTAGCGTGAAGTCAATTGCCACAAGTGTCTCTAGGTAACCTAGAGTGTAATCACTTTAAACAATTATTTTGTACTGTACTTTAGAAAGTAGTTATTTTACTCATCACAAGGATTCTATTGAAGACCTGGCATGTGCTCTTTGTAAAGCAGAGAGAAGTCAATTGGTTACTTTATACATCCCACGTAACCTAGCGTGAAGTCAATTGTCGATTAAGTGTCTCTAAGTAATCTAGAGTGTAATCACTTCAAACGTTTATTTTCTACTGAAACTAGCGTGAAATCAATTGTTATACAAATGTCTCTAGGTAACCTAGAGTGTAATCACTTCAAACGTTTAATTTTTACTGTGCTTTACAATCTATTGAAGACTTGACGAATGGAAGGTATGTTTACAAGTAATCGGTAATTGGACTCTCTCTGAGATGTATTTTTTAATTGATTATTTGAGAACAGTTAATACCCGTATATGTTAAAATAACTAGTTATATAGCTGATCAAGTAACCAGTTAGGTGGCTAGTAAGCAACTGACTTTATGTAACCGGTATGTGAATCCAAGGCATTGACTACTTTGTACCAGCTAACAGACAGTCTCATTGTAATCCAAAAGGATGCTTAGGACATGCAGGTGTTAAGCAAACTAGTCATCTACCAGTAGTGTAACCAGTAGTCACCTAAAATGATAGGTAAAATTACAAGTTCAGGACAGTATCCTAAAACTGATGAGCTGTTTGTTGAGGATTTTGCGTTAGAATTTAGCTGATCAAGCAGTCTCTGTTACTGGTACTTGATATCTTCCTAATTTAGTTGAATTTAAGGTTGGCCGACATGTGGTTTCAACAAGACATGACATATAGCCAGTGAAACAACTTAATTACTACATGACACATTTCCTGGTCGTGTATTCTTTTGTTTCGGTGATCAGAAATGACCCCTTAGATCATTTGAGTTAAAATCATAGAATTTCCTTTTATGAGGTTGTTTGAAGTACCACCAAGCCCATGCTGCATCACAGAAATTCAGTCACATTTATTAAAAATCAATTTTAAATTGCCGCATTTTTAAGTTCCACTGTATTGAGCTCAAAATATGTATTAAATAACATTTGTGTATAAACGTCGAGTCTAAAGGTTTTTGGCCTGATAATTAGTGCCCAGGTTGACATATGACACTTTTGTTTTTCATTATGTTGAAGTTCGTTTTTAACAGTTTTAAAAGTTTTTTTTTTTTTTTGTTAATTTTTGGGTTTTGTTGTTATAATTCTGGTAACAGTGCACATGATGTGTCTGCACTCGAACTCAACTCAACTCTTTGCACATTTAACAAAAAAAAATAAAAAGTATAAAAGTTAAATAACAATAAAAAAAAAGAAGGAAAACAAACTGATTGACTTGTGGTAAAATGCTTTTGGGGCTGGCTTTCTTTTAATTTTTGTAGCATTTTTCAGTTTGCAAATTATGCAAAAATAATAATTATAAAATTTTCATAATGATTATTTAGCAAAAAATAAAACGGAATTTTATATAAAACAGGCAAACTTAAAAACAAACGAAAATAATTATAGAATTGAGAGCAAAAGTTTAATGACATGCAGAGTTGGATAAACATACTAGTACTTATTTATAATTGTGAACAATGATTCAGTTTCTATGACAAAAAAAAAAAAAAAAATCATGTTAAACAAATACTTGAATATCTATTACAAAACTACTTAAAATTTTGTTATATTCAAACAAATAAATAAATAAAATAGAAACATTTTTGAAATATTTATCACATTTTTAAGTAATGTTTGTTGATTGAAATAAACACTTTAGTGTTTATTACAAATAAACCAATTTTTTATAGTTTTTATTCACCAGATTTTAAATGTTTACAAAAATTTTACTTTAGTTCAAAAATATATTTTACTAGCTTTTATAGATATTTAAGTTGATCGAGCTTTTAAATACTGTTTACCCTACCAAGTTTTAGAGAGTATTTACAGTTTTGTGGCTAAACAAGTCACACAACTATATTATATGACTAATTATCAGCAGTACATTTTTAAAATTAGGTACTTCTTAATTTGGCTCCACTCGCAGGTCTTTTAACTTCAATCTTAGATGTTTTTATCGTAAAAATTTGCCCTCAATCGTATGTCTTTTTATCGTAAAAATTTGCTCTCAATCGTAGGTATTTTTATATTAAAAATCTTAGCTCAATCGTAGGTCTTTTCATCGCAAAACTTTGCTTTCAATCATAGGTATTTTTATCGTAAAAACTTACTCTCAGTCGTTGGTCTTTTTATCGGAAAAATTTTCAATCAATCGTTGGTCTTTTTATCGCGAAATTTTGCTTTCAATCATAGGTATTTTTATCGTAAAAATTTGCTCTCAATCGTAGGTCTTTTTATCGCAAAACTTTGCTTTTAATCATAGGTATTTTTATCGTAAAAATTTGCTTTCAATCGTAGGTCTTTTTATCGTAAAAACTTGCTCTCAATCGTAGGTATTTTTATAGTAAAAATCTTAGCTCAAACGTAGGTCTTTTTATCGTAAAAATTTGCTCTCAATCGTAGGTATTTTTATAGTAAAAATCTTAGCTCAAACGTAGGTCTTTTTATCGTAAAAACTTGCTCTCAATTGTTGGTCTTTTTATCGGAAAAATTTGCTTTCAATCATATGCATTTTTATCGTAAAAATTTGCTTTCAATCGTAGGTCTTTTTATCGTAAAAATTTGCTCTCAATCGTAGGTATTTTTATAGTAAAACTTTACCCTTTATCGTAGGTCTTTTTATAGCGAAAATTTAGCTCAATCGTAGGTCTTTTATAGTAAAGATTTGCTCTCAATCGTAGGTCTTTTTATCGTAAAAATTTGCCCTCAATCGTAGGTCTTTTTATAGTAAAAATTTGCTCTCAATCGTAGGTCTTTTTATCGTAAAAATTTGCCCTCAATCGTAGGTCTTTTTATAGTAAAAATTTGCTCTCAATCGTAGGTCTTTTTATATTAAAAATCTTAGCTCAGTCGTAGGTCTTTTTATCGTAAAAATTTGCTCTCAATCGTTGGTCTTTTTATCGTAAAAATTTGCTCTCAATCGTTGGTCTTTTTATCGCAAAAACTTGCTCTCAATCGTTGGTCTTTTTATCGTAAAAATTTGCCCTTAATCGTAGGTATTTTTGTACTAAAAATTTGCTCTCAATCGTTGGTCTTTTTATCGTAAAAATTTGCTCTCAATCGTTGGTCTTTTTATCGTAAAAATTTGCCCTTAATCGTAGGTATTTTTATACTAAAAACTTGCTCTCAATCGAAGATCTTTTCATAGTAAAAATTTACCCTTAATCGTAGGTATTTTTATAGTAAACACTTTTCCTCAATCGAATGTATTTTTATAGTAAAAAGTATCACTCAATTTTAGGTATTTTTACAGTAAAAATTTACCCTCAATCGTAGGTTTTTTTTATACCAAAATTGCAGTAAAGGGTCTATAAGATTCGTTGCAGATTCGAATATAGAAACTCTTGCTTATTTCGTCTAACTATTAAAACTAAGTTAAACTGTGTAGGCTGTCAATATTTCACAAGTGTCTACAAGTTGTGTCGTAGTTTTTGCTTTAAAATTGTTTAAATGTTTCTTTTTTTCTATGCGAAACAAGAGTTTGAAGTTGAACATGCAACGAACGGTGTTCAAAACAATATACTTTTTTTGAATTTCCACTTTTTTTTCTATTACTTACAATGATTTTGGTATCATGCCTTTTCAGTTTTTGTTTTCCAAATACCTACAACGTATACAGCTGTCAATTTATCTTCTTTTTTTTTTAGTATTTTATCGATTTTGTGTCATATTTTAGTTGTTTGGTTTTTTTCTTTTCGATACATTTTTCCATTCATTGTTAAGTTTTATAAGTATTATTTTTTCAAATATTTTCTACTAGTTTTTTGCTAATAAAGTTAATGGTTTATCGGTGTAGTAAGATTTTGAGAAAAGCAGTTTTTTACACATTTACTAGATATATTTATAAAGATACATATTTACTTTTATTTTCCATTTATGCATATACATATATATTTTGTAATAGTTGTAATATTTAACATCTAAAAATAAAATCTGAAGCCTATAATATTAATGGTTAATGAATTTTAAGCGAATCATGAAATACAGCAACAAAATCTAAATCTAACACATGATAGCTTTTAGAAAAAACTCAAAAAAATACAAAATAAATAACCTTTAACACATGATGTTATAAATTATATTATTTTTTTATTTTTTGTTGATAGATTCCTATTTGAAATATTGTATAGAATAATTTTCAGTTTTGGATATATTTTTTATTTATTTTTGTCCATTCATCATTTATTATTATGTAGACAATCGTGTTCATGCAAAACTTGTAAATACACTTGAAAAAAATGTGTACGAAACGAAAGTCAAATGACTGTAGAAAATTTCGTCATGAAGAAACGAGATGAGATAAAATTAAAATTTCTGGAATATTTATGTCTACTCATTATAAGCCAAATAAATACTTCCGTATGAAAGTAACAACTAGACTGCAACAAATTTCCGTATAGAAAATAATTAAGAACTTTTAACTGGATTTTTGGCCTCAATCGTAGGTATATTTATATGACAAAGTTTGTCTTCAATCGTTGGTTTTTTTAAATAAAAAATATTGACTTTTTTTAGTAAAATCTTTTGTATGAAAACTTTAATCGCATGTACTTTTAAACAAACATTTTTCCACCAATCGTAGATATTCTTATAGTAAAATTGTAACCTCAATCGAAGGGTTCTTAGAGTAAATTTAGGGTTTTTTATAGTCAAATTTTAATCTCAATTTTAAAGTTCCTAGGTATTTTTAAATGAAAAAATTAACATAATCGTAGGACTTTTTATAAAATACAATTAGCGCTCAATCGTAGCTCTTTTTGAAATTGAAATTTTTACCTCAAACGTGTAGGTATTTTAATATTAAAATTAGCATTCTATCGTATTTTGATGTGAACATTTTGCCTTCAAACGTAGGACTCTTTTTAGTAAAATTTAGTTTTTAATTGTAGGTCTTTTTGTAGTAAAATTTAGCATTTTATTGTAGGTCTTTTTATACCCACCATCAGAAAAGGCATATCGAAATATTGGTCATAGAACCAAAATGTATATGTCTGTGCGCCTGTTGAAAACACGATAGGGCCCAAACGAAAGGAGCTGAATTAAATTTTCCACAAATACTCTATGTCAATAAGGTTTCTTTGGAATTGAAAATGAGTAATATCCGTCCAACACTCTTACTTGTTATTGTAAAATTTAGCTTTTAATCGTAGGTCTTTTTATACCCTTCACCTTATATATATTCTGGATCCTCATAGATAGCAGAGTCGACTAAGCGACGTCTATCTGAAGATGCCAAATAACTTACAAACTTGATTTATAATTCAATATATCGGGAATTCTTCCGGCTCGGTTGCTATTTTAAATCGAGAAAATCGGCCCACAAATGGATGAAATATAAGAAAAAACCGGGCCAACCTCGATTTTTGGCCTATTTGTTTTTTTATCTATATCTGGATTACTAAGTCATTAATATAGACAATATGGATAATGATAGATACTTCAAAGTCCATTGCAACGATCTATATAAGGGTATAGTAATTTGGACCTACAATGGGTCAAAATCGGAAAAAAAATTTTAGCCCGAATTTTTTTACCAACAAATTTTTTTTTGTAATAAATTTTGTTTCACTAGTAAATTAAAAAAAAATTGAAAAAAATTAAAAAAACTATTTCGAAAAAAAATGTTTGAAAATAATTTTGAAAAAAAAAAAAAATTTTACTTTTTGAGCAACAATTTTGAAAATAAAAAATTAATTTTGTTTACATAAAAATATTTAAAATTTTTATTTTAAAGTATAATTTGGTGAAGATTATATAAGACTCGGCACAGCCAAATATAGCTCTTTTACTTGTTATAGTTAAATTTTCACTAACTTATTGCGCAAAGTATCAATTATTGTTAAGTGTGTCATCTAGCTAAAATTTTGTGTCTGATTACCATAGAGCTTAACAGGCTGTGAGTAACAAAAAAAAAAAAATGATTTAAAAAGATCACTGCATTTGAAACACCCAGCTTAAGTAATATTTTGTTAATTTCCATTTCATTTACATGAATCCAACCATAAATTAATTGCCACCAATAAATATTCGTTTGGTATTTGGATATTTTAATTAACTGTTATTACTTCTAATCATGCAGACAACATTATGAATAAGGTTTATACACTTTAGTAATATTTACTACATCTTCTTTTCCTCCTCACAGTAATTAAGTATGTATGTATTTAGAATAAGTATTTCCTTGTTTCTCTGTAATCATGTAATGTTTTAATAAAGCATCTCTCTGAAACGAACACTTTAATTTAGTTAATAATCGTATGCATGCATCTGGTGTCAGACATTAAGGGATACAAAATAACATCTATCTATATGTCTATGTAATTTAACTAAAATATAATTAAGTTTTCTATGCCAATTTTGTTGCTATTGAATGTAATATTAATAGCTTGACTTGAACATACATAATATGTCTAATAAAAACCTACATACATAAATGAAACACATAAATAAACACAAATGTATGAATTAATTTGTTTAAATGCACTTAAAGAAATATGTTAAAATTTAATGCATTAGAAATACAGTGGTGGCCATGAGGTTAGCACACTAGCTACTTGCTATTTTTAAACGCAAATATTTCCAATATTTCTTAATTTTTTTATGATATCTTTTGCATGCGTGTTACTTGTCCTTTTAAGATCACGTCCCATCATGTCCAGCATTATTCCTTTATATATATTTTGCGTTTTTCTATCCAGAATAGAATAACCTCAAAAAAACACTGGACAGTATTTTAGCACAAAATAAAAAATTTTATTCATATTAGAAAAGTAACAAAACAAAAAAACTTATTTCACTAAAAACTTAGTACTTAGTTGGATACCCTTTATTTTTGATCACAGCTGCTAGTCTCCTTGGCATACTTTCTACAAGGGCCATACAGCGATCCACTGAAATATCATTCCAAGCTTTTTCTACTTCTTTCCATAAATCGGCTAAATTTTTAGGCTTTTCTCTCATTACATGCTGCTCCACATCATTCCAAAGGTTCTCAATAGGATTGAGATCCGGAGATTGGGCTGGCCATTTTAACATGTCAATATTGTTCGATTCCAAGCAACACCTCACTAAGCGTGAGGTGTGTTTTGGATCATTATCTTGCATAAATCGCCACCTAAGTGGCATGTTGTCCTCTGCATAAGGTATCATTGTATTTAGAAGTATATTCTGGTATACGTACTGGTCCATACGAGTATCAATCTTTTTTATAGGACCAACACCATACCCAGAAAATGCTGCCCACACCATCACATTACCCCCACCGTGTTTTATTGTTTTACTGGTGTACTTTGGATTATGTTGCATGTTCGGAGGACGCCATACATACCTCTTACCATCCGATCCGAATCTACAAAATTTAGATTCATCACTCCAAAGGACATTTTTCCAAAAAATTAACGGCTTTTCCAAATGCTCACGAGCAAAGGACAACCGAGCTTGTATGTTCTTTTTTGAAACATGTGGCTTATGCTGAGAAATGCATCCACGTAAATTTTTTTCATTAAGTCTTCTTCTTATCGTTCTGCTGGACACGTTGATACCATATTTTCCTGAAATTTCTCTCTGGATTACGGTGGAGCTCTTAAAAGGATCTTCGACAGAGGCTCTGTATATTAAAGAGTCCTCTTTACGTGAAGTTTTTCTGGGCCGAGGAGCCTGTGTAACATTTTTAGATGTTTTATATTTCTGAATATGTCTTAATGCATTATAAACCATCTTCCTGGAGCATTCCAAAGTATAAGCAATCTCACTTATACTTGTTCCTCTCGAGTTCATTTGTTGAATAATCTTTCGTTGTTCCTCTGTACACCACTTTTTTTTAGCCATATCTAAATAATGTTTATTAAGTCAGTTTGTCTTCCTCATTGATTAAATAATACCTAAACTTACCAATTAATATTTATACCCTCAAAAAACTTTTAAAAAATTTAATTATACTTATATGTGCTAAAATTGTGTCCAGCTTATTTTACATATTACTGCACTAAAATCCAAATTTGAAAGAGAATAGCGATGGAATGCAAAAAAAAAGTAACGGGACTTATTGATCACACCATAAACAACACTAATTACCAAAAACTTTAGTTTATAATTGCAATGAAATGAAATAATTTGCTTTAGAAAACAGCAAGTATGAAGTGTGCTAACCTCATGGCCACCACTGTATATACAACAAGACAATATCTGAAATAAACTTTTCCTTTTGGAAGAAAGCTCGAAGCATTAAAGCACTGGTAATGACACAAGCACTGCTAAGAAAGGCCCTTTAAGTACCCTACGGGAAATTTGAGTTAATATTTTAAAATGCTCTAGTTTTATGATATATGAATATATAACATATCACTTGTCCAGTTGTGGCAAAAAGTTGATAATTCATCAATAAATTTAAGAACAAAATTTTAATTTTTTTAAAAAATAATCAACTAATTTTATAAATAGTTCAGAAAACTATTAAACCTTAATCTAAGAAAGAACAAAATTTTAATTTTTTTAAAAAATAATCAACTAATTTTATAAATAGTTCAGAAAACTATTAAACCTTAATCTAAGAAAGTCAGCAGACTATGATATAATGACAGATTCCATGAATAAAAGCCTACATAATGTCCGAATTATTGAGCGATTTTCCAAATAATTGAAAAATTGTGGAAATACATCTGAAATTCCTAAAGGGATAGTCCGATATTCATGTCTTTAGAAGAATTTAAAGACCAAGTATTATTTGATTTAAAAACCTGGTTCAGGTAGAAGGAATGGTTCACATGATGTTTATTTATTAAGCCTATTATTAACGCCAAACACAGAGTACGGAAATTGAAGTCAAATTTTATAAAAAATAATATTCCTGCTGAAGAAAAGTTTGCTGTTGAAGAAAAGTTTGGGACCCAAAAGCAGACAAAATTTCCCAAAAAGTTCTTTGTATTGCCAGCAATATGCAGTTGCAGCAGAAAAGCCAAACATTTATTACAAAGGGCTCTATAAATACCGAAATTTACATCAAGGAATGTTTACAAAATAGGATGCTTCCATTCATAAGACATTTTGGCACCCTGTCACTATGGTAAGAAAGGTCTTGAGTGGTACAAAAACAATAATGTGTTATTTGTACCAAGAGAGGCCAATCCTCCAAACTGCCTGGAGCTAAGGCCAGTGGAGAGATATTGGGCTCTTGTTAAAAGAGAATTGAAGAGCACAAAAAAGGTGTCCAAAAGTGTGGTAGATTTTAAACGCAGATGGACAACCTGTTCGAACAAAGTGACATAAAGCACTATAAAAACCATAATGGAAGGGTTTCCGAAAAAGGTTCAAAATTTCGTCACTAGTGATTAGAACTATAAAAATATTTTTTTTTTGTAAATTGTAACAATAATTTCAATCAAATAAAAAGAAATCAAAACTGTAAGTTTAGTGGTTTCATTTTTATTAACATATATGTATGTTAAGAATTTTTCGATCTCAGTCCTTAGAATACCTTAGTTAAGAAAAAAAAAATTAACTTTATCTTGTAGTGTTCTCCGATTTTTGGTAATGCAGTAGTCGGCAATGCAAAAAATATATTACAAAATGGCAAGATTCTTTGAATCCATAAATAATCCATAAAAAAGCATTGAGAGACATGTGTTACAAAAACAGGTGGGTATATATCGTATTACCTCATCTTGCTTATAATTATATAATTTCAGATCACTCTGGTTATGGTTTTGTGCACAATATGTCTTCCATATAATACGTTTTCACTATTTCTTTAATCGAATTTAAGATATGAATGTTATTTCATAGCTTGTAACATTACTTTAATATTATTACTCTATAATACATAGACCCATAATCATAGTCAAACAATAAAGTCGGTTCTTTTTAAAAACAACTTTAAAATAAAAACCCGCTTTTTATTATTTTCTAACTATAGTCAAAATTAAAGTATGTTTTAAATTGAACCGACTTTAACTGGGTGTCACCTCTAATGTAGAAACTGTTTTCATACAATATACAAAAAAATATAGTGGCATCGCTGAACAGCTGACTTAGAAAATTTAAAAAAAAAAAAAACAAAAAGTGACAAACAATAAATGTAACCGGGAAGCTAAAGAAAAAACAGTTTGTGGTGGAAAAATAGAAAAGGAAAGATTAATATCAAATTTATTCTATTTTGGTACGAATTTTATTGATTCAATATTCAATAATTGCAAAATCTCTGCCAATATCTTGTAACTTAAACATTTTTGACTTTTTGTCGAACTTTTTTACATGGCGAAGAACAGTTGATGCTGTTGTTAAATGAGTTAAAAACAACTTCAGCTAGTTTTATATTTACAGTCGACTTTAACATCAGAAGTACACTTTAACTTGTCTATGGTAGACCTAAATTCCACTCTTAAGTAAGGACGACTTTATTTCTCTTAAAATATACTTTATTTTTGACTATGATTATGGGCCATAAAATTTAAGTAAAAATTTTGAATTTAGACCTATTTTAAAATGCATTTTTTTTATGGCAAAAAGTTAGCACAGATCTTTTCACGGCCCTTTTAACAACACTATATACTAAGAAAAAATAAAAAATGTCCGATTTTATACGTTTTTTTTTTTTTAAATTCCAAAAAACTTTTGTAATTTTTGAATTAAAAAAAAAATGTATTTTTTTTGTGCGATAAAAAATAATTTTAGTCGAAATGTTTAATAAAAATTTGACTATTGGCAAATTTTGAAAATACTGAAGAACTCAAAAAATAAAAATTTTAACTCATTAAAAAAAAAAATATGAATTTTTGAGAATTATTTTCTTGAAGCAAATCAATTCATTTTTTTATTCATAAATTTTTTCTTAAATTCGACTGACTTTAGCGGCCTCTGGTGATGTCTAGGAGAGTCAAATAAAACCAATTCCAAAAAAAATTTATTTGAGTTGTGTTGTTAGCTATCGATCAATATATATTTTATCATATTTTGAGACTAAATTTTTTTTGGATTTTTGTCTATGAGACAAAGCACCGTGCGCCGTACTCTAAGAATATCATTATTTCAATACATTTTCTAATATTAAAGGTATTATAGGAAGTGATCGAGAAAAACTACAAGTATTTGCGAACTCTATGAGCTCCAATATATATTCAATTATACTTTCTTACTTGTTATACCATCATCAAAATCGATGTTGTCATTCCGTTTGTAGCACATCAACATATTTGTCGCAGACCCATATTAGACGATCTAGCTATGACTGTCCGTGTGTCTGTTTGTTGAAAACTAGGTAGGGCCCAAACGAAAATACTCTGATTCCATTATTTTACCTAGCCACCATACAAATGTCCCCCCGGAGTAATGTTTTTGTACAGTCATAAATATGTTTAATATGCGGCAATTCTCATAAAATTTTGCACAAATTAGTTCTCTGAAATTATAATGTAGAGTATGGCAAAAATCGGTTAACATTTGTCCCTAGTCACCATAATTTTCTTATAATAATAAATATCGTGATGAAATTGGACATAAAAAAGTTTTATACAATATAAACTTTTGTAAAAATCGGTCTATAATTGACGCTACCCCCATATAACACCTATATCAGAAAAATATCTATGTATACCCACAGCCGTTATAACACTCTTTTTGTTGTTATATCTGTATTAAAAAAATTAATATCTGCCCGGCCTTGGTACCGTAAATAGAGCCAACAATCTGAAAAAAGTTCCGAATTGTTTGTGTGAATTGTAGGATTCTCCATTGACTTTGATAATAATCTCTAGTGAAACACCAACTTTGATGTCATAGTATCTTCTCCTGGGACTGATTTGAGTACCATTTGTCTATCATGGCTGTCAATTAAGAGCAACTAGATTTTAGTTTTAGGATTAAGATTTTAATACTTATTGTAAAGCCAAGGAAGTAAATACTGTTTCCATTAATAAAAAAACCAAACGCAAACAAAGTTTTAATGGTATTTAAAGATTTAACCTATATGTATTTTCTTATCAAAATATTACAAAAATAAACCTTGCCTTTAAACCAAGATTATCTTTAAAAATCCAAATGTATACAATAATTAAAACTAAATTGTTTGGAAACCCCTTCCGAAACCATTTGTGGTCAAATTCGTACATGTATCAACATGTGTTCTATATAATAAATGTAAGTTTTTTAATTCTATGGTCTTCCCAAAGCCTTAATAATTCTCTAAATAAATTTTGCTATTATCTATTTGAATTTACTTATTTCAAAAAATTCCTATCTTCTCTTTGTTTTCATTTCACATTTTTTTTGCAATTCGTAATTTTAATCGAAGTTTTAGAGTCTTTTGTTTTGTTTAAGTGTTTTCTTTTAATATTTCACCAATTGACTTCCATTTCAATAAAGCAAACGAACAAAAAACTAAGATAAATAAATAAAATAAAATAAAGAACTTTTCTATTTCCATAAACTTGTACTTGTATTATGATGCCTTCGAAAGTTGAAATTTTTCTTCTTCTGCTAAGGTTTGATTTCTATCCTCTCTAGTGTTTGGAGCACTTCTTCTTATGCTTTGAAATCTATTCTATGGATGTGTGAGTTTAGAAAAGTTTGTCTGTCTGTAGGTCTTTGAATGAATGAATGAATGAATGGCAATAAAAAAAATATGTAAAAAAAGAGAAAATATACAGAAGAATTGTTTATTTCTAACTTTATTTGTGTGTAAGGATGCTTATGGATGCGTGTTTGTGTGTGATTCTAAATAAAAAATTTTAGTTTTCAAGGAAGGAAAACAAGAATCGTTTTTTTTGTTCTTTCTTCTCTATATCCGGTAGTCTGTAAAAGATTTTCTCAATTTAATATAAACTGCATAAAGTAAGAAAAAAAAATAGAAATTTTTATTTATCCTTTTTGTCAGAAAATATCACTTTCAAACATCAACAATATTTCTATTGATTTTGAAAACAGAGAAATATAGAAACAAGGAATATTAAGCAATAAGGTATTTTAAGAACTGCAGGCCATGTTATATCCGCAATAAAATAATACTGATTTAAGTTTTAAAGTTCAAAGTTAGTCTTAATATACTTTGATATATTCTGTTATTGTTTGCTTTCAATCAGTTTTTGCCAAACCCAGCCATACAATTCTCAATAAAGAATTCAAAATGAAGCTGAAAGTAAAACAATTTGAAAAATACTTTTAAAATAAATCTGTAATTAACCAATAAAATCAGCTAAATCTAGCGGAAATGAATCGAAACGGCTAAAAGGTAACGGTAACGCTAAATTGGATTATAATCAAATGAAAAAGTGTTCTACATTTTTCTTGTTTTTTATATGAAAATTTTCGGTTTTGGGGGGGGGGGGGTAATTCCACCCCCTCTGGATCCGCCCCTGTATTTTTGTATGTATATTTTTTTTGTGTTCGTTTGTGTGGGTCCCTGAATGGATTAGATTCACAATTGACCTATATAGGTACAATGGGCGTGGCACCTCCCTTACAAAGTAAACATTTATTATTGCATATCTGGAGTATTTTTTTAGTGGGAGTCTTCAACTTTGTGTGAGCTATGGCAGAACAACGTTTGCTGAGATAGCTAGTTTATATATATAAAAAGAAGTTATATTTTGATGTCACCACTAACTGCGAAAACGGGCCGATCGATTTTAACCAAAAGTTCAGGGTACGTTAGCGATGGTCTGTAGACGGTTTATGTGAAGTTTGCAGTGGTTCTGGATATATGGCATTTGGAAAAGTTAAAGGCAAAACAAAAATTCCTTTTCCAACACGTTTGTCGAGCCAACATTTTATATAGATTGTATGTATATAACAGGTCACTAAGAGCTTGTGAGATATCATCGATATTAGTTATTTGTTTGAAAAACCTATTGATGACACTATGTATGGAATACAACATCGTGCAAATCGTCAGGCTTCGCTGGTGGTGCACATCCCAAATGCTCTATTTTTCATCAGGCTGAATTTGATCGATGGCATAGAACTGATGCTTAAGAAAACCCCACAAGATAAAGTCTAACAGTGGCCAGATCACATTAACTCCGTGAATGTCCAATGTGGCACGTAGTGCCGTCCTGTTGTAACCACATGCAGTTGGTATATAGGTATATCATCCAATTCTGGCCAATTCCAATTGGTATTCAAATAAGTTTCATACCAAAAGTAAACTTTTTATACTCGGTGTAGAGTATAATTTTCTTACTTGTGATGGATGCATTTGACGCTCATGGTTCCCACTTGGATTGGTATCGTCATAAATTCGACAATTGCATATGCTGATTTATCCATTCATCCAGAAATGGGACTTATTGCATAACATTAAACAGAATAAATTACTGCCAATTCGACAGATTTAGCTTCAACAATATGGCCGCTATTAACTATCAAAGTTCAACAAGTCCCTTTTGGAAGACTTGTTACATGCAGATGTGCAGATACTACCTGATTTTTTATTTAATATTAGTCCATAATTATTCCGAGAATAACTATAACTATAACTATACTATACTTGTTATAATTTATAATTATTTATAGAACAGCGGTAACAGTAGTTACGATTAAATCGGTAACGGTAATTAAAGTTATTCCGGTAATGGTAGTCGAGTTAAAATGGTATTTTAAGGGTAACGTTATCTTAGCGGTAAAGGTAGCAAAACTTGTTAAAATATGAAAACAATTCCACTATAGCAACAGAAGAATGGCAATCCTGATAACAGGAGCTCTAAGAACGACCACAACAAAGTCGTTTTTTACTATATTGAACTGGATGCCCGTGGATCTAATGGCAAGCAAAATGGCATTTACCTCTGCCTTTAGGCTAAAGCGATTGGGGCGGGGAAACATGCTTCATACTTAGACTCTTCCGAATAATAAAGATTATTGCATTTCTGGGCCCTTCTTGGCCAGAAATTACGGTTTCTCAATTCCGTATAATACGGAAGAAATGGACAGACCTTTACTTGACACAACGGGTCTCTCAGTCTATACAGACGGTTCCATGAAGGGAGATCGAGTTGGCGTAGGTGTCTACATTCGGGAATTCGACATTAGGTTATCTTTTAGACTTCCAAATGAATGTAGCATAATTTAGGCTGAAATATCAGCCATCAAAAGGGCGGCTAACTGGCTCAGTTATAACAAGATATCAAGCAGAGATATTCGTATATATGTATACTGACAGTCAGGCCGCAATAAAATCTCTAACAGGTGTATACACAACATCCTTAAACAGGATGGCGACACATTCAACAGACGTACTCAAATGGATACGGGGACACGGAGATACTACAGGCAACTGCGTTGCTGATGATTTGGCGAAAAAAAGGCGCCCTGTTACCTGACAAAAACATAGATTTCCTATGTGAAATTCCGTTATCCAAATGCAAGCTATAAATTATTAATTTCTACTATGAGCTCGCTCAGACAAGATGGGGTTGTGGCCCCGACTGAATCGTGGACGAACAACAAATCTTCTTGGCTTGTCACGCTCACAATTGCGTGGCGGTCATTACCGGACACTGCATTTTTGGCAACCACGAGAGGAGACTTGGCTTGCCCTACAACGACTTCTGCAGAAGTTGTCAAAACGAGGAGGATGAGACAATTTTTCATCTTCTTTGTCATTGTCCGGCATTAGGAGATCTACGCTTGCGGTTTATGGGACAACGTTCCATAAATAGTCTTTCTGAGCTCTTGAATATGAGGCTTGAGGGCATTAATGCCTTCATAAGGAGTAGTAATTGGTTAAAACCAGACATGGGAATCTCTCTAGGGTAACCTAATAACCGCTATCTTATTGATACGCAATTTCTTTTTTTTTTTTTTGGAAATCTCTTTCTCTCTTTCTTGAACATCTTCTTCTCAACTTTTCAATCTTCCCCTTCTCACTTTTCATTTCTATCTGCCCCTCTTTCTTTCTAACTTTCTACTTTCAGGTAACACAAAGGGTCCATTGCTTGGACCCATGTGAGCTGTTCCTCTATTCTTCAATTTCGCGGCTGCCTGGAAACCTAACCTAACAGTATTGAGTACAACTATAATTTTATAATTAAAAAATATTTTATAAACCAGTAACAGAGCTATATTCGGATGTGCCGAATCTTATATCTTCATCACATTATACCTTAAAATAAAAATTTCAAATATTTAAAGGTAGACAAATTAAATATTTTTTTATCAAAATTATTAGCGAACAAAATTTTATGACAAAAAACTTTTTTTTTTTTATTTTTTGGTTCAAAAAAAATTCGGAGTAGAAAATATTTTTCCCGATTTTGACCAATTGTAGGTCCGATTTACTTTGGCCTTATATACACCGTTGCAAAGGTCATTGAAATATCTAATTTTGGATATCTGTTATTGTTTGACAAAAATATATCAAAAATCGAGGGTGTCCTGGTTTTTTCCCTTATATCTCAGCCATTTGTGGGCCGATTGTGTCGTTTTTAAATAGAACCGAGCCGGCAGAATTCCCGATGTATTGATGTATGAATCATGTATGTTATTTGTACGCTACGGAAAGTTGATTTCAACATACAGACGGACATGGCTATATCGAACGATCCAGAATATATATACTTTGTGGGGTTGCAAATGAAAAATTTAGAAATTACAAACGGAATGACAAACTTATATATACCCATGAGTGGCAATCATGGTGAAGGGCAAATAAAATATGTAATCCAAAAACTAAATATTGTTGTCTCATGAAATGCCTGGGGGTATGAGATTATCAACCATTTAAATCAAATAATTCGTATGTGAATAACATCAAACCATTACATAATTTACAACAACAAATCTCAAAATTATTTTTACAAAATTAGAAAACTTAATGTGAAAATGATACAACAAATATAAACAACATTTATAAACACTTCCCATAAATACTTTTTAAATGGTGCGCTATTCACCCACCAACCCAGATAATACTGGATACGCACTGGATGATGATAATGATGATGTGAAGAGCTGTAACAAAAAATGTTGTTGTGCGAGTGTGAATGAGTATTACAAGCATGAGTATCAAAGTATTTACAGCATTATTGAGCCATTTTACTAATTGGCTGTGGAAAATAAGAATGAACAAAAAAAAAAAAAAAAAATGTACACCAGAAAAATGTGTACAATATGGGAAGAGAATTTGTAGCAAATGTTAAATATAGTTAGTGGAAAAAGTGAGGGTACAAATGCTGATTAATGATTTTTGTTGTCAAGACAAAGTTTTCCTAGATGAAGCACTAGCAATTTCCTCATAATGATGCAATACCACCTACTATTTGTTATCTCGCCAACCATTTTGAAGTTTATCATGACAAGAATTTATCGAGTATAGACATGGGAGGGTAAATATTAAAAAAAATTCAAAAAAATTCCATTTAAAAATTGCTTTTGTATTCAATTATTTTTCAATTTATTGTACGAACACTTTTCTCTGCAACTGTTGTTAATGATAATGCGTTGCGTATTTAGATGCTGATTACGAAGTGTGATGATGTTGAGATGCTCGAATTGCAACAGCAGCAGGGAGAAACAAAAACAAGAAAAAACTAACAACTTGTTTAGGGTTGTAGTAGCATATTAACAATTACAAACAACATGCTGCTGCTTTGCAGCATGCAACACATTATAAACACTTTTTCGATGTTTTTTTCTTTTAGCTCAACAATTTGTAAATGAAACATAAAATTCTAAAATCTCAAACAAAAAAAGAAATTCTTACAAATTGTAATAGCAGATGTATGTATAAATTTAAATATGTTCATATGTATTTTACATATATCTACATTGTACATACAAGTAAATAGATATAAACTACATAGATTCTGGTGTAAATATGTAAGCGTATGTGGCATGTCGCTATTTAAGAGAAAACATCATGTTTGTGTAGCTTTGGTGCATGTTTGTAAGTAAGTATTTAGTTGCATAATTGTGTGTTGTATGATCATGGGTCTTATGTGGATTATATAAATGAAACTATTTACTTCAATAGTCCAAACACGTTGATGACTCTACATGTTTACTTAGTTCAAAGCATATGGGACGAAACGAAAAATTTCGTTCAATAAAATTAATTTTTATCCTAAAATATTAAATTAAACAATTATTTTTTTTTTACTTTTGGTCTCCCTCACCAAAGTAATTCTCGCCAGCGGAATTTACACGCTGAATTAAACAAAGAAATATCATTTCCTTTGAGGTGTATCAAAAACTGGATTCGCTCAGTAATAATTTTATTCCGGGCGCAAAGGTTTTGTTTTTCCCTTATGGACCCAATCTGAATTTTTTATATGCTGTTAACCATACAATGGTTTAAAATTTACGAAAATCTTAAATAATGAAAGATATATTCGATGAGATATCATTTATTTATTTAAAGATAACTTTTAGGTTCAATATCCAGTATTCAAAAGAAAAGGACTTTTAGGAAAATATATTGAAACTAGGGTACATAAGCATTACTATGAAACCATTATTATATTAAAAAATTGGGCGTATAACAATAAATGGCGTATCTCTTGAACGCAACAAAGCGTCATATGGTTTGTTTGATTCAGAAGTGGTAATTTTGACATGGAAGCCCAGACCAGCCAAAAACGTTTGCAGACCAAGAATTGGAGGCATTACTCTGTGAAGATTGTTGTCAAACTCAACAGCAGTTTAAAAATGTTTGCGAGCACCAGGAGTCATCCAAAAGTAGGGAAATTGGGTAGCATACTAATTGAAGGCGAGAGATCTTGAAAGAAGATTTTGCATGTCCGAAATGATGCATGAATGTTATAAAAAAAATAATTTTTGCACCGAATCATTACTTTCGATGGAAAATGGATACAAATGGTACGTCAAAGCAAAATATCAATGTCGCTAAAGTATTTGGTAGGAGCAAAAGGGTCCTATCTCTTATGAATTTCTGAATTCTGATCAGACCATCACAGGGAACTTATACCAAAAACAACTGATTCAATTGAAGCGAGGATTGGCCGAAAAACGCCTAAACATGAAACTATAATATTTAATCATGACAACACTCGTCCACATGTTAAAAACTATTTTGAAAGAAGTGGTTGCGAAGTTTTGCCTCTGGACTATATATAACCTTGCCACGTCTGACTACTATTTGTTTCGATCGAAGCAGAATGCTCTCTCTGGGATACGCTTGACTTTGGAACAGAGTATCCGATATTGGCTTGATTCGTCCTTGGAATCCATATGTTGCCAGATAGATGGAAAAAGGTCATAGCTAACAATGACCAACACTTTGAAAAAATTTATATTGTACCAATGCACTATAGGAAATTTTCCCCATTTCTTGGCCAAAAGGCAAAATTAAAATTTTTGAAAAATAAATTTTTTATGCTTTAGTATAAATAAAAATATAACAATATAGTTGATTAGCTGTCACTTTATTAGTTGTTTCATGTTCGATTTCTAAATAAGTTTTCATATAACGATTGAGTGCAGTAAATTTTGATACAATTTCTAATAAAAGTTTTCATAATAAAAATATAGAGTTTTTAAAAATTAAAAATAATGGTGAAAGTGAGTACTTTATTAATATATAGAGAAATCTTGGTGAACTCGGCTATTAGACCGATTAAATTGGAAAAATTAAAGTGACCTTACGATGAAATAATAAAATTATGAAACGGAATTTTATTTGGACTTACAAAAAAAATGTTAGCAGATGTTAGTTATAACATCATAACAGTTCTTTAAGACAGTCCTACCTACAGAATTTTTCATATTTCAAAAAACGCATTTTTTTAGGTCGAACCCCGAAAAACTCAGAATTATTTAATGTATGGCATGAGAAATATGGTGAAAATGAAAAAAGAGCCGCTATATATGTATATTTCTTGTCACATATTGATGAAAGTGATTGTTCAGAAAATCTAATGGGTCGATTATGGATGGCAACCGAATTTCAGTTGCGTTGCCAGAGGGCAACCACAAATTTCTGGTTGCCAGTTTGGCAACAGAAATGATAGCTGCCAGTTGCCATCTGTAATACCATTTAGGCAACTGAGAACACAACTGAAGTTCGGTTGCCATCCATAATCGACACATAAATCAATTTTTAGAGGAGCAGTCACTAATGTTTTGTGCAAATATAAAAACCAAATGGAGCAAAAGTCATAGGAGTTTAAATAATTTTAATAAACAACATGCTGTTTGGCTTAAAGGTAATACCTTAATAAAAATAGATAAAGTGCACCCTGCCCCCACTAAATTGAAGCCTGGTCGACCGCAATTAACATTTTGTAAAAAATTTGAAAGAACAAAAAGACGAATTGCAGCCGAAAGATCAAAATAATGAAGTTGAACCTCTACTACTTGCTGCATGTGCGGCTGTTCGTAAAGAGGCTCCGACTAGAGCTTCCAAAGCTATCTGCTGATGAAGCACTAGCCTTTCTTTTAGAAAACAACTTTTCCAAAGACCAATATTGTAATATTAGACATGAAAATAAAATAAGAAATTGCGATATATACCCTCTACACAAAGAACTTACATGCAGTAAATATAATTCCAGACCAGACGCGAAAGTTCCATTGGAAATGTTACTGAAGCTTACATGTGAAAGAATAATAAAAGTACAAAAGGAAGTTACATCTACCCTAATGGAAACGAAAAAAAACGAGCATTTTAGACGCCTAACTCATTGTTATCTACGAGTTTGACAGCAGTACGGGTTATGCAAACTATAAACAACAGTTTGAAAAGTAGGGTTCATCTCAAAATTGTGACTCATCTCTTTTAGCTACAACAATTGTACCTACCTTTGCGTTTAATAGAACCGTCCGGAAATATTTTATGGATTAATAGTAGATTTTGTCGTCCATTAAAGTTGGAATACACAAAGGAGACTATAGAAGTTATTTTGAAAGAGAGACAAGATATAGAAGAAGAAATCAATTCCTTAACTGCATTTGAGTTAAAGTTTGGTGAAAAAAAAATTGTGCGTTAATTTTAAATTATATTTAACATTAATTGATGGCAAAGTATTTAATATTTTGACTGATACCAAATCAAGCCAAACGTGCTCATTATGTGGTGCTACGCCAAAGGTTTTCATAAGCATAACAGATTTCCAAAACGAAAAATTTAAAGTATGGGATAAGCTGGATACGTTTTTTGGAATTTGTCCTGCTTGCAGGTTACAAAAATGAAGTTAAAAAGTGCAAATAAGAAATGCAACTGACAAAGTATTAGTTGCGAAAAGAAAGTCTGACATCCAATAATTATTTTGGGATGAAATTGGAATGCACGTTGATAAGCCTAAAGTTATGGTCACACATAGCATATATTTGCTCAAAAAAGCGCAACCACTTTTTTTACCACAAAATAGTTTGACATGTTTACTCTTACAAGTGATTTATAAGATCAAAAAACAGCATCAAATAAAATAAAAATAAATTGTTTGTTTTGAATAATCTTAAGTAAAATAAGTTTTTTAAAATTAATAAAAGAATTAAAATATATTTTATTTAATGGTCTTTTTCGTCAAATATTTGCCATATTTGACGAAAAAGTCTGGTGGCTTTGGAAGCACGAATGACGGTAATACGGCCCGACGAGCATTCAAAGAAAATTTTAAGTTTTCAGAAATTACAGGCATTGATAAGGAAATAATTTTCAATTAAAAGTTAATTTTAATATGTTTATTATGTTTGAAGAGTTTTGTTTTGAAACCGCCAAAAAGTTCATGAAGAAATATCCATGGTTGCCAGTGAAAGCAACTGTTCATAAAGTTCTTTTGCATTCACGGCAAATTATTGAATCAACAGTGCTTCCCGTTGGATGTTTTGGTGAAGACGCCTCAGAATCGCGTCATAAAATATATAAATCTGATAGATTGTTGCATGCTTGAAAAAGTAGCCGCGAGAAAAATTTGATCGACGTTTTTAATAGAGCATTGGATACAGCTGATCCTTTCATTTCCAACATTTCTCTAAACAAACGGATTAAAAAACAGAAGAAATTAAAGCTTCCTACAGAAGTAAAAATTTAAAAAAATTACGCATTTTGAAGTATAAACGATTTTCTCCATTCTTGTATAAAATTTGAACTTTAAACCTCGATAAAAGAAAAACCAAAGCGAATTTAAAACTTTTAAGCAATTCCACGAGATTTTAACAAAATTTGGAACGGATAAGGTCCAATGCCTTGTCGATAATATTTGTTTCTTCCCATATAACTCTACATACATAGAAAAACAGACATTATTTATATTTGATGTACATGTCTATTATGTACAACATGTTCTATATGTATTAAGCACGTACTTGCAACATACACTTAACAACAAATTTAATTTTATTCTAAATTATTCGAAAAATTTACAAAAAAAAATCTTCAACTATTAAAGGTAAATTATGAAGAAAGTAAAATACATAACGCTCATTTGCTGCAAAACGTCGTCATAACTCAAAAATTTTAATTTTTCAGGAGATGCATTTTTATACCCTTCAGATAGCGGAGTCGATATAGCCATTTCCGTCTGACCGTCCGCATGTTGAAATCAACTTTTCGTAGACCACAAATAACTTACATGATTCATACAGATATGGTTCCATTAAAAATCGAGAAAATCGGGCCACAAATTGCTGAGATATATGGAAAAAATTGGGAAAACATCGTTTGTAATACGAACCTACAATGGATCAAAATCCGGAAATATATTGTTTATCCGAATTTATTTTTAACAAAAAAAATGTTTGTCATAATTATTTTTTAACTAATAAATTAAAAAAAAAAATTTTAAATTTTGAAAAAACATTTTAAAAAAATTCTTTTAAAAATTTTGAAAAAAAAATTTTAAAAAAAATTTTGAAAAAAATTTTGAAAAAAAAATATATATTTTTTTTAATTAAATTTTGTTTGCCTAAAAAGTGTAATTTGGGGAAGAGTATATAAGATTCGGCTCAGCCGAAATTAGGACATATTACTTCTATGGCGAAATTTGGATTTTTTGAATTATCATGTGCAGCAAATGAACGATATGTATTTTGATGTTTATAATTGTAGCAGAAAGTGTTTGTTCCCTCATATGAATGTAATAATAGATATTGACCCTGTTTTTTGCCACTAACTGTATAATATTATATATTTGTGCAGTTGTTGCCTCAAAATTCATACTTCATTTCCTACAATATTTATTTGTTCTTTTAATGTGCAGAACAAAAAACACAAAATTATTTGTATAGATAATTAAACATTATGCAATTGAACATATTTAAAATGTGTTTAAACACATTTTCATTTTGCTTTTTTGTATTTTTTTCTTTTATACAATTTTTTTGAAATTGTGAAATACTCGTAATTTGTTATGTGTTTATTTAAATTGAGCCATCAGAAAGAGCATCATAAATTATGGACAACAAAAAAGAAATGAAAAATTACGAGTATAAATAAAATTGTACAAACATTTAGTACTTAATTATGACACAGAAAAGACTTAAACATCTGCAATTTAAGATATACGAATGCATAAATATTTACATATGTAAATTCGAAATTGGACTCTGCAGTTTTTAAACAGATACTTTTATAAATGGACTGTAAATTGCTAGTAATATATATAACTTGCAGAATTATTTGTATGGAACTTTATGAAATTTACATTTTGTTGGTGAGTGCAATTTATATAATTGTATTTATTTTATATAGAAAAAGGGATAATGTAATGGAAATATTGCGGAAATAAACTAATTTTGTTGTGGCTTGTTATGATAGAGAAAAAGGAGGACCATATAAAGATAAATACTAGGGAAATTTGTAGATTTTTTTTAATATCAAACTATAACTGAAGCAATGATTTAGGGAAATTTAAAAAAATTAGGAGTTATTGAAATAAAAGTGCCGAATCTTGTATACCCACCCAACGTATTTTCAGTCAACGCAACGCTTGGAGCAGTTATTCTGGTTTAGCTGTTACTCCATAGCGTGCATTTGCCCATTTACATGGAGCAATAACCGTCCAACCCAGTTTCGGAAAGATTTTATAGAGATAAGTTCAACCACAATTTTAATACAGTGAGGCCTTGATTATTCGATTAACCGGCAACATCAAAAAGAAAATGTTTTTGGATCGATTTAAATTTGTTTGCATCGATTAACCGTAATTACCTATATTATCCGGGATTATTATTTTTGTTCGATTATTTTTGAACAGTCTAACACAATGTGAATAAAACGAAAAAGGGGAATTCCCTGAATCGATTTGTAAGGCCAACATTTTTTTATATTGTGCCATCGATTTTTCGATAGCTTTTTGCGTAAGGAGTTTTAGACATTATAAAAAACAAAGTGATTAACATTGAAGAAAAGTCTAAAATATTCCACTCAAAATTTAATAAAAAACGTCATGGTATTCACAAACTTAATGCTGCAGGAGAAAAATATTCAGCTAATTAGCTGCCACAATTTTTGTGGAAAAATTAAATGAATTCAAATCAATGAAAAAACTCACCAATGAGATAATGGAGAATGGAAAGTGTTTACTTGAAAGAAGTTTAGCTTGCCATAATGAAAATTTCATAGAATGACACAAAGTCTCAAAGGAGAGACTAACCTCATTAGTTTGCGTCAATGCTGCTGGTACACACAAGTGCAAAGCATTAGTTATTGGAAAGACCATGAGAATGGTTTAACAATAACTTAGTACCAGAAGTGAGAGAGAATTTTAAGAAAATTGATCTAAAAGATGATAGTAAAATCATTCTGCCATTGGACTTCAATGCTAAAAACGTTATTGTGATTTTTTTTTTCACCAAATTGATCCAACCGATGGATCAGTGAGAAATATGGAACTTGAAATTTCATTATCGAAAAACTGTCATTATTAAAAAACTACTTAAAATTGGTACTCAATTAACCGGGAAAATTGATTATCCAGAATGCTCCCGGTCCCGACCATTACGGATAATCGAGGTCTCATTTTATGTACTAATGTGGATCTGCGACAAATATTTTGATGTGTTACAAACGAAATGAAAAATGGTGCGTATAAGCAGCTAACTTCCCATTGTGATACCCAAGATACCCAGCAGAATATTTATACTACATCCGTTGTTTCCAAGGTGAACCATCCAGATTCTCTGATGAAGAAATGGATGCGTCTCAGATTCTTCCTTGATAACCCATCTAAACACGAGAGGAAGGGGGCTCCTAGAATACATTCTCTCAAGTTTGTCAGAGCCGGACATTGGCAGCTCCGCTTTTTTGTTTGGACAGCTTCTACAATTACCTATGTTATCGATAAAAAAATGTCAAACATTTTAATTTGAAATTGAAATTTCGAGATTAAAATAGTGCCAGTGCTGCTAACTCCATTCGTTTATATTAAATTTAGTGTTTTTTATTAGTTTTATTTTGAATTTGGCGACCTTCTATGAGAAAAATATGTTGGCAGCATTGTTTTTTTGCTTAAAGGGGGTTCCCACGGCATGTATTCCATATGTATTTGGAAATATATTCGATACATATGGGCAATTCCACGAGAATGACTACCACGACTGAAAACCCAAAAACCCTTGAAACTTTTTTTCAAGATGATTTGAATAGGAGAAAACACTAATAATATATTATTATGCGTAAGTATTTAGAGCTTATTACAACATTTTATTGGCAAAAATAGTAGATTAAACTATATTTAATTTTTTAATCTAATTGGCGTGTTTTAGGCTAAAATTGCGGTCAAAACCAAGCTCCCAATTAGCATATAGTGTGAAATGAATTTGACTCTGATTGTTTATTTGCTATTATAAAATTGTTTATTGAAACCGAATGTATATTTTCTATTCATTTTTTTAGCTTTTGTATACATATATTTACAGAATATATATTGTTTTATTATAAGAGAAAAATCTGTCACGTAAGATATTAAATTTTATTTATTATAAAATCATCCAAAGATTATTTTTATTTAAATATGACGGATTGTAAAGGAAAAATATTTGGTTTAGTGTAACAAATTAAAAGAAAACATAACGTCTCTCACGATTAGCAAATTTTCGCATATTTCTACATGTACCTCAAAATGACTTCCGTTTTATGTCACGTACGATATACCCTTATTTCGCTCGATATTTTGGACAACAATGTTTCGAAAGAACTTATTATTTTTTTAAAATATAGGACCCTCTGAATGGAACATAAAGACCAAATTATTTTTCAGATACTCTTATTTTTGCAAAATCTATTCCACTCTGTAGGCATACAAATGTCACGTACGATGACATGGAATTGCCCATATGCCATTTGGACAATTTTGAGTTAAGGATGCCACCTTAGGTTTTCGACCCCAAATTTTTCAAATCTGCAATCCGTTTTCGGCTATCTCGTCTCGTTACTAAGATAAATCGTGTCTATTTTGCTCTATTTTTGTGTCATTTTGCTCTATACGTCATTCAGTGGCTATAGAGCAACATTTCAGTACAAAATCATGAAATTGATTACTGCTGGACATTTTGCTCTACGTACAATCAATATTGTGGAATGATAATATTTTTCTGTTATAAAGAAGTTCTTCCTAGAATTCTGCTGTAAAGCATAATTTCTCTTACAACCAAAACTAAATAGGCGTTGCATTAGACTATATAGTAACTAATTTTTCACTGTTAACGTATTTTCGACGTATTCTGATTTGGCTGTTACTCCATAGCGTGCATTTGCCCATTTACATGGAGCAATAACCGTCCAACCCAGTTTCGGAGATTTTAATTTGTCCTTTACAAAGCCTACAAAAGACCAATGTGATCGTTGTGTACAATTTTCAATAAAAAATAATCCAACGGATGATGAAATTGAAGAAATCGATATTTACAGAAATGAAACGAATGACCTTAAAAAGGAACGTGACGTATATCACCGGAAACAAGACCATTTTTCTGTAATTCTATGTTTTCATTTGCAAATCGTTTTCAACCTTCCTAAGGTTTTGTATTGTCTTTTTATTAAAAACGCAAAATAAATGTTTACAATATGACCGCTACAATTATTTTTTTCCCAATAAAGAAAAATTCACTTATTGTTGCGTTTGGGACTTACTTTATAACAGTCGTGGAGGTAACGAAATAAGTAGTTGTATATACTAAATACTCTGTATTATCCTGAATTTTTCTTAGCCTGGCCATTCACAAATCCAAGAAATCGATTGCGTTCATAATGCTTTAGACAAATATATGAAACGTTTAGAAATTTATAGTATTTTGTCACTCGTTATTTTTGGTTTTTTGTAAATGAATATATTTTTTTACAGAGGTTTTAAGTGTGTTTTATTGATTTGTATTACGTTTTTAGCTTTAAAAAACGGGGGTTTATTTCCCTTAAATAAACCGGATATTTTTGATTGCAAATAAAAACAGTTTTAGTAGTTTAAAATCTTCTACAATGCTCTTAACGGACATACTAGTACATTCGATTTCTAGAGCTTTTCGATGTCATTGCCAGATGTCGTTGAATTCAAATCGTTATTGCACATTCGTAACAGTATGTATTTGCATGGAAATATGCTTAAGATGGCGTATAGAGCAAACAATATTTTTATTATCGTTAGAAAATATCCCGTTGTAGATGCAACCGGGGGATAAAAATGAGAATCATATTTTTAAAACAACTATATGGTATAAAAATCTCAAAATCTTATCGAGTACTATCTTAAATGTTTCTTAATGTTAAAATTCAAAATCGATTTACTCAAAATGCATTTTTGACGCATAGAGCACTTAAACCCTCGGACGACGATTTCCTACAAGTTATAAAATAACTAGATATTCAATGCAGAAAAAAGCAAGTATTACAAGGGCTTAAATAAAACTAAATCTAAACATTTTTTAAGGTAACTGTAAACTAATAAGTAAATAGTTGAATAAAATATGACGTAAATATAATAATTTTTCAAGATTCCGATAATAAATGCATTTTTGGATATTTTATAAAAAAAATCTATACATGGTGCACTAAGAAACAAATCAGCTCTGAATATTTTTTCTTAGGTATCTTAGAATTAGAGTTTCCAATACGGTTTTAACCGAAACAGCGGTCTTTCAAGGCCTAAAACCGAAACCGAAAATTATTCTTCGGTTTTCACTTTTAAACAATTTTCACTTCAAAATTTAGAAATGAGAAACAAACTTTTTCATCCAATATCTCTAAACACAGATCGGTAAAAATATCTTAAGATTTGTTTAAATTGTATTACAATAATTTCTTCAGATGATGTAGCAGTCTACCTTTCGCAGGCTAAATAATGCAAAATTTTTGTAACAAAGTCTTGACCGGTGCGCTTCGCCACCTCAATTGGAATATAGAAATAGTACTATTAAGTCTCCCTTTTTAAATTAATACTAATTCAGGAAAACATGTCTCTAGTTTCATGTTTATTGTTGATTCATTGTAATGTGGATTGTAGCTCACTCTAGACGTAGTATTAGAATAAAAACAGTATCATAAAGACCCACATTTTGTATTCCTACTCAGCATCATGAATGTTTATAGAAAATACAATAGAAAGGTAAGACTATAATCACCTTTCGTAAATACTAACTCATTCAGAATCAGTTGTGCCTAATTTTAAGGTTTATTATTATATAATATTCAAAAAGTACCTTTACAATAAATAAATAGTAACATTAATTATCCGTTTTTAATTCGCGTTTCTAGGTCCATCGTTATAAAATATTCAAAAAGTACTACTAGTTCGAAAAAGTACCTGCAATTCCTCTATCTTTGATTCTTTCTTTACCCAGAAGCATATCAGCCAACTATTATGTATATACAATAAGCAAAATAATTTATTATAATAAAAAGTAAAAATTTTCCACACTTAAACCACTGTCAAGTTTGAAATTTCAAAATAATTTTCTGATTCTAGGTTCAATATTATAGAAAATTCATTTTGAAGAACGAAAAAGTACTCCTTACTTTGGTTTAGTATCATAATACAATTGAGCACCCTATTCATGATTATTTCTTTACTGAAAAGCATATTAGGCAACTTTAACTAATTTAATATATTAGAAAGGTACCATTAAAAGAAAAAGTACCAATTTTCCTTTATCCTCGTAAACACTCGACAAATTTGAACTTCAAATTTGTTTAGCAGTTACTATATTATCAACTTTTTTAATAGTTAATAAATTATCACAAAACCGAACCGAAACCGATCGGTTTTCAATTTTTTAAAACCGAAACCGCGGTTTTGAAATTCTTCGGTTTTTTGGAAACTCTACTTAGAATAATAATTTTAATAATTTTTAGGAAAGGAATGGGTTAACAATTTCCTAGAAATTTAAAATCAAGTAAAATCTGAAATTAATTATTAGAAAATTGGCTACGAAATGTATTTTTAAGAAATAATTTTAACAAAATTGTAATCTAAAACAAAAACTTCCTCTAAGTCAGACAATTTAAATTTGGTCCCCACATAACCCATATAATAGGTACAAAAGTACCTTTTTAATTCTTGGAAAATTCGTTTAAAAAAATTTTAAAAATGTAAAATTTTAGATTTTTGATATTCATGACATTTCATGACTTTTTTGTATAGAATTATAATGGGTTATTAAATATTGTAAAGATTATAAATGTAATAACAAATTCAGTATCATAGTAAAGGGTATAAATACTTTAAAGGTTTCCTTTGGTAAATATCACTCTTAATTTTCAACACTTTTATCAAAAACTTTTAATTATGCAATTATTTTAAAATACTAAAATATTTGAAAATATTTTTAATCCACTTACCAAATATTAAGATTGTTGAAAGGAGTTATCCTAAAAAGAAAACAAACAAAAGATTATGTTAAATAGTTACAAAGATTTATAGTAAAAACAAACAAACAATCTGGTCATCTCATCTTCTTTAACTATAAAATAGTTTATTAATTAATCTTTCCCTAGCATCACGATTAGCATCATCATTGTTCATCAACACATCAACATTATTAGCATTTCATTCTTTCATTCATTCATTTCCATCTCAACTGAAAATCTGTAACTGTATGCGGCTATGCTTCACTGCACAGTGGGTGAGATTGGAAAGCAAATGGTATGAAATTTATGTGAAATACATAACAACAAATTTAAAAATTTGGCCCTTAGATGCAAAACATTGGTCTTCTCGAAAATACTTTAAGATCCGACCGTAATTGCCAAAGACGTAACGAAAAATGCAATAAACCCCTACATTCGGCAAAAAAAAAAAAAAAAAAAACTTTGTCGTAACTGCACTTATTTCCAAAAAACCGACAAATTCAAAAAACTGGTTTCCGGTTTAACCGAAAACAGTGTTTTATAAAAAACCGGTTTCGGTTTTCTCATTCTAAAAAAAACCGGTTTCGGTTTTGTCATTCTAAAAACCGGTTAACCGGTCAAATACTGAAATTTTCTAAAAAATAAATGAATATTTTTAAAAATTTCAAAATATTTTGAAGTTATATGTTCAAATAAGATTTACAAAGTATTTCGTTAAAACCCGTTAACCGTCTTAAAAAAACCGGTTTGTCAAAAAACCGAAAAGTTAAAGAAAACCGAAACCGGTCGGTTTTACAAAGATGAAAAAACCGGTTGATCGGTTTTCGGTTTCGGTTTTGGATACTCTAGGTGGTACGCTCTATTGTACATACTACATATTATATTATAACCCCCATATTCATTAAAAAAATTTTAAATAAAACAATGTTTCCATGCAAAATTTCATTTTAATACGTTGTTTAAATTTAAAAATTGTTTATGATTAAGGCCTTTAAATATGTCTCAAGAAAATTTCAATTATTTTTCAAGAACTTAAACATAATAATGAAAATTCTAAAGGTAGGGTCACTCATGGCAAATATTTACTCAAAAAAGCGTAACAACTTTTTTTTGGAACAAATTTGTTTTACGTTGGTATATAAAAAAAGATGGAAATAAACCTGTATCTTCTAAACGGTTAGCTCTGTTTGAATGAAATTTCACGTGCGTAAAGAGAGATTGTTGTCGAGTTTCAGTTTTGAAATTTGACTTCATGCTGCCAAAAGGGGCGCGGCCAGAGGTCCCCAAATCGGGACACCTCGGGTATGTCAAGTTTTTAATACGTTCCTATTACTTTGTGCCCAATTACAAAAAAATTACATATATAGAATCTTCTCATAGAGCAATCAATTATATATTACAGCTTAGGAGATATTCGCATTTGAAAATTAAATGTTCAACATTTTTACCCACTCTGCTCCAGCTTTTTTGGGAAAAAAGTACTTGTTTTCTTTTTGAGTTATCCAAAAAAAATGTCTAAGAAGATGTATTACAAATTAATACTTTTTGAAAAGCTATTTTTATACTAAATATTTTAAATGAAAAAAAAATTAAAACTTTCCATACTGAGGAGACCAGGTTCATCCAAAAAAATTCCTAAATTTTATGTAAAATCAACTTTATCGCATATTCAATATCAAAATATAGTATCCCATTTTAGATTGCCCAAAATGTTCTTAATTATTTTGTAAAGGGTTCGGATAACTCCGACCCTGTTATGGATATTATAGCCAAAAAACAAAAACATCCCATTTTTGGGATTTTTAAAAACATTTTTGGTGATTGCGAAATTCTTGATAAAAAATTTCAAAATTTTCTGGAAAATTTGTATCTTCGCAAAAACTTATCATATTTTTTAAAAAAGTACATTATTTCAGCTAGCCCCCATACAAATGTCCTACCGAAACAGGAATTTATCGGCAATAAATGATTGATTTACATATATAGATATCCACACATATATACAATCTTATATACAAATAAAGCAAACCTACACAACTTGAGCGGATCGATTCATAATTGACCATTAGAGTGTCCCAAGCTAAATTTTTTTTTCCAATTTTAAATGCCCCTATAACTGAAACCCAAAATATTATTGCGATCCGATAACGATAAACCGTGCCGACTTGATGTTAAAGTTTTAACATTAAAGTTAATATGAAAATCCATAGAAAACTTTATGTTAATTTAGTAAATAAAACATGATTTTACTTAAATCTCAAATTTATTAAAAAAAAAAAATGGATATGAATACAGAGTATAGGCTCTGTATAGTGGGGTACCCTTGTCTCTCATCCAATCCCTAAAATTTTCTGCATACACCCTTCATAAAAAATCTGGAAATAAGGCTAAATTATTTATTACTAAATTTTCCTTTTAAAATTTGCTTGGATATATAATTCTGTGTTCTTGTACACAATATAGTAACAATTTTTGTTCCCCTTCAACAGTGATTAAGCCGTGAAAGTCTTTCACTAACTTAACCGATATTTTAGCAGTATCGTTTACTGCTCTCGGCATCTGCACCTTTTTTTAGCTTGTTGAAATGATGCAATATTTGGCCATAAAGTGGGACACTTGCGAAGAAAACTGTCATCAATTTTGTGTCGATTAAATAAGGACTTGCTATTGATTGAAACAAAGTCAGCAATATTTTTCTTCGAAATTAAACAGAGACAACAGTTATTATTTGTATATCAAAGTAGTGAACAATAAGAAAACTAAGTATTTTTGTATTTTTTTCTAATTACCGCAAAGTGAGCCATTAACGTTTTTCTTTCGATGATTTTTGACTCAAATACACATTTTAATTCCAATTCGTAGAGGTGATGGCGGAAAGCAAAAATAAGCATTTCTCTATTTAGTTGCTGTTGTAGAAGATAACAAGCACCATTATTTTTACCTGTATTTGATGCAGTGATAACACAACAAAAAATTTGCACTTTATCTTCAAGATTCCAGACAATAATAGCGTTCCGCTTGATCCCTTTCTGAAGAGTTGTACACTTTTGGTACAGCGATGATTTTTCTTTGTTTTCATAAGTAATAACTATCGGTAAGCATTCTTCTTTACATTTACGTGCATCTAATGCTGGCAACATTTTGCATTCAGTGGACGGTTACAATATTAGTTTTTATTGCATCTTCTTCTTTGAATTGAAGATTTACTTAAAGGAAATTTGTCAGTATTGTGTCCAAGTGCCTAAATAGTTGCTTCAATAACAAACACAGAATTTCTTATACTTAACTGACACCTATCTGAAGCTGCAACTAACTTTGGAGTGATTAAATCTTTACTCACAGAAAATTTATTAGCTTCGGGATATAATATGTAAATATTCTTCTAAATCCGTTATCTCAGATTCAGAAGACGATTTTTTTTTTTTTTTTTTTTTTGTAATGCTTCAGAATGTGAATGTGTTTTATTTATCCAACACCTATGTTTAAAGAATGAATCAAAAATGATACAAAGAAAGAATTATAATTTATTTTTCAATGCTCATTCTACAACTAATAGACAAGTACTGACATGTTTTGATGAAAATCTTCATGGGTTTCCGTGGTTCTAAATAATGAAACATTTTTTACAAATGTTTTAGCATTATTCGAACAAAATTAGAGGGTATGCGTTCAGAAAAAATAAAAAATTTTTTTTTTGGGACACCCTATTGACCATAGCTCCCATTTAAGTCCACTTCCAAAAATTACTTTAAAAATTTTGGTATCCAGAATAAATGCAACACAAATAAGTTTAATTTAGAAACAATTTACGCGAACAAATGTTATTATCTGTAAACTTTTTCTAACCACTTATTTGGCATTCAGTCCCACTGTTACCACTAAGCACTACTTTGTTCGCCACTTGTTAAATAATTTGAAAAATCATGTCTTAAATGAATGTTTAACCAACAATTTGTAATAAAAACAATAAAAATAATAAGAAAGCAACTACTACAAGTACGATATAACAGCGCAAAATAGTTTAAAAGAATAATGATTTTTATTATATCTTGGCATTTTCCCTATAAAACTTTAAGAAAGAATTTCTATGAGCTGAATTTGTTTTTACAAAAGGGAGCAAAGAATATTCTTATTCTCATGCAAAATGATTTATTTGACATGGTGATGAAGCTTTTGAAATTTCTTCATTGACTGGTGCTGGTTGTTATTGCTGTTTTCTTTTTTTTCTTCCTATTAAACATTTAATTTATATTATTTTCTTGGGGGTTTTCTTTTGTTGGTTTGTAGATTTTATGCAAGTGAAATAAATGTTTGTTTTTTCTCTTCATGCTCATCTTTTTAATCAATAAAAATGTTTGTTGGCAATTTTTTTTTCTAAGTTAATGGGTGTGTAAGTAATGATACCCTACGTTTTGCAAAGACCCTATTGACAGGTTTATGGCAATGATTTTTTGTATAAAAAATCGAAAGATAAAATATAGTACTACATGTTTGCCGTAACCAGTTTTTTTTATAAGGCGGCTTGAGAAAATTTGTTCAAGGCATAATTAGCTGGCTATCAGTAGTCGCCTCCACCGATTGGAAGAGAACTTTTATTAATTTTTCTCAACCATTTATGATCTTAAGCATCTCTATGCTCTAGTTCTTAAACATTGTTGCTTTTTTCTTTCATTGCTTAATTTTATTTGATTTCTTTTCTTCTATTTTTTCTAAACTTTTATTAGAAATTGTTAATAGTTTTTGTTTCCGCATAGTTTTTGATAAGTAAAAGAAAAGAATACAATAAATAAAAATTCTCTCTCATCTAACTAATAAATACTAGACAACAAATTCAAACAAACGAATAAAAAAAACTATCTTAAATTGAGTGTAAAAATATTGAATCGGGCGTTTGCAAAACATTGCGTGCTTTTATGAGAATTTCAAACGTTTTTATGCAATAAAAAAAAATGTTCAAGAAGTTTGTATTTTTCTTGATTTTTTTTCTGTTATTAATTAAGATTAATTGAAGGAGAACATGATTTTAGTGTTTTTAGTTATTTTTTTTTTCACAACAAATGTTTATTAACAATAATTAATTGTTAAAGAAGTAAAGAGTAATGATACAAGTCATAAAAAACAAAGCGAAGCATACAGTTTTAAACGATTTTTATATAAAACAAGTAGTTTTTTTTACATTTGAAAAATGATTGCAAGTACTGAGTGAAGTAAGAAAAATGTCAAACTTATCTTTATATCTCATTAATATAGAGAAAATTTAAAAAAAAAAAAATTATATTTCAAAATATTTGCAAGTAGCAAGTTTCATATTTTTAAACAGAGACAACTATTAATATTCCTAGACGTGTTACTTGCTAATACATCTGGTTTTAATTGTAGTAGTCTCGCGATTTGTGAAAAGTGGACATATCACTTTTCGTTTCCAAATATGTGTCAATTTTCCAAATCCTAGGATAACACCATACAGTGCTTTAAAAAAGTTTTTTTTTGAAAATAATTCAGTATCTCGTGAACTATTTCAGATATCGTAACGAAAGTTTGATTTACAGTTGCTCGGCTTCGTAGGCTCAACTCAACTACGGTCTCACATTTGCTTTAAAAATTGTCAAAAATCCATTTATGATCCGAATGAGCTGAAATTTAAAATATGAATAGTCCTTGAGAAGATCTACGAAAAATATGCTTACATACATGCAAGGTAACCTACCTTTTTAAGTTCAACGGATATTTAGGTAAAGGGTTTTCCAACAAGATGTGTTATTTTGAATCATCCGGAATTTCGGTAGTTGTCACTTTTGAAGCTTTTATTCTTTAACATTTGACGAGAAGAAACTACGCCATTACTAAAAATGAAACGATACACTCTTTAAAAACGCATTGAAATTATTAAAATTCACTACAAAAATGGTGAAAATCTTGCAGTCGTAGTTCGCAAAACTAAAGCATTTTTGGGTTGTCGCACCACAATATAGAAATTGTTGGAAAAATTCGAGCTGTTGGGACAAGTTAGTGACGTGAAGAATAAAACCCGTGCACGTCGTTCAAGAACAACTGAGAATATTGCTGCTGTAGCCCAAAGTGTTAAAGAAAACCCAGGTTTGTCCATTTCTCGTCCTATGCGCTATCGACGATGGTCCTATGCGATATCGATGGTCAGAGTTGGATGATATCGTTTACTTTCAACAAGACGGCGCTACGTGACACACAAGCAATGAAACCATTGCTCTTTTACGGAAAAAGTTTCCGGACCTTGTAATCTCTCGAAGAGGGGATCACAATTGGCCACCGAGATCTTGTGATTTAACACCCTGCGACTTCTTCCTTTGGGGCCACGTAAAGGAAAAGGTCTACGCCAACAGCCCAGCGTCGATTCAAGATCTCAAAGATAGAATTCGTGAGGCTGTCGAGGACATAGGGCAGCCACTTTGCGATTTGGGTATGGAAAATTTCATGAAAAGGATATGTATGTCCTGTAAGCGTGGTCTTGGTGGCCATTTGGCTGATGTTGTTTTTCATTATTAGCGGCATTTCTTCCTCTTTATTATAAAATAAACATTCGATCATTTATCTCAACAAATTTAATTTTTCTTTGAATACCAAAATAACACCTCTTGTTGGAAAAACCTGTTTATTTATTAATTTTTGGGTTTTGCCTTCGAATTTACATAGGTTTGAAATATTTCTTTTAAATATCAGCTATATTTGAGAAAAAATTCTGAATAAAAACGAAAATCCAAAAAAATTCAAAACAAATTCCACCCTATTACTGACATTTCTTTGATAATTTCCTTCTAAATAGTTCTAAATGGTACCGTTCCTTTTTTAAAAACTGTATGAAAAATTCCCATTTTTTTTTTTCCTATAAAACTATTTGTCGTAGTGAATTGTCTTAAACTTCCAAATAGTTAAATTTAATTTGTTTATCAAGCTAAAAACATTAGATAATTTATAATTTTATAAAAGTTTAATGTTGCAACCGCTGTTATAACGTAATTACAACTTGTTTAACAAAATGCCACACTTAAGTACACGGGAGAAATATTTGGACCAAAAACAGTTTAGAGAGACACAAACAGCGACAGACATACAACTATAATACAGATAAAAGATTATTTTAAAATAATAAAAGAGAAAGTCTAGGGAATGAATGTGAAGAATCCAACCTATCATATCTTGTCGGGAAATTGTATTGTTTGTAAAAACCTTTCGAGAACCTTCATAGGAAAAGTTAAAACTTATATTCAAAGTTTAACAAGTTTCAGACATTACAAAATAATTAGGAACATATTTAGCTATCTAAAATGGGTTACTATATTTTGATATCGACTATGCGATTTGAGAATTGTTGCCCTAAATTTGAATTTTACATAAAAAATAGGCGTTTTTTGGATGGACCTGGTCCAATCGGTATCAAAAATTTAATTTTTTTCTTTATTTAGAATATTATATGTAAAGTTAGCTTTTCAAAAAGTATAAATTCCTAATACATATTCTTAGACATTTTTTAGATAACTTAAAAAGAAAAAAGTATTTTTTTCCCAAAAATTAGCGAAAAATCAATTTTAAAATTTTTAAATTCAAATATATATAACTTTAGAGTCAGTCACGACCTTTAAACAATTCTTTTTTTATTTGACATATACATTTGTTGTTAGTTCAATAAATGGAAAATTGGGAAAATCGGGAAATATTTTGACCCGCTGTTATCAAAAAACTAGAATAGGGTGGGTAAAAATGTTGAAAATTAAATTTTCAAATGCGATAATCTCCTAAGTTATAAGAGATAGCTACGACTAGATGTATAGGAGAATAAATACCTAATGAATTAAGTCAGTACCTCTCAATGTTTTGCCGTAGCTGCGATTAAAACTTTAAGGATTTCGTGAAAAATTTAATTTTTGTCAATAATTCTGTCAATATCCTACACTCTTGCTTGGTGTAGGTTACTACAGTCAAATCCCAGTATAACGAATCTCACTTTAACGAAAAACCGATATAACATACAGACACATTTTTAACATTAACTGCCTTATATAACGAACGTTTCGACAATTTTGTACTCGTTTTAACGATTGCTGAGAAATATGTATAAAACAAAATCAAACGAACAATCAAAATTTTAACATTGACAATTTATCAATCTATCAAGTGTGGCTCAAATAATCATCGATCTTTAAAGAATGATGTGTATCCTTGAGGAAAAGGAGTCTAATTGTTGATTACTCGACCAGTGGTAAAACCACAGTTAATAAAATTTCTTTTATATCTAGAGCAGAGATGTCCAAATGTATTGGTGTTGGTGAGCGAAAGAGAGCTGCACTGAAAGAAAATTTTAGTGAAATAAATAAAAGATCTTTAAGGCTTTATTTATTATAACAATAATCAAGTCAACAATCTTAATCAAATTGTCTGCGAAATATTACCATAGCTCATTAATTGAGAGACCGATATTTCGACAAATTTAATATATGCAAACCATTTTTATACCCTTCACCTTCGTGAGAAGGGTATATATAAATTTGTCATTCCGTTTGTAATTTCCATAATATAATTTTCCGAACCTATAAAGTATATATATTCTGAATCCTTATAGATAGCGGAGTCGATTAAGCCATGTTCGTCTGTCTGTCTGTTGAAATCAATTTTCTGAAGACCCCAGATATCTTCGGGATCCAATTCTTCAATAATTCTGTCAGACATGCTATCGAGAAGTTTGCTATTTAAAATCAGCAAAATCGGTCCACAAATGGCTGAGATATAAGGAAAAAACCAGGACAACCTCGATTTTTTACCTATTTTTTTACCTATATCTGAATTACTAAGTCATTAATATAGACAATATGGATATCTAATGATAGATATTTCAAAGACCTTTGCAACGACGTATATAAGACCATAGTAAGTTGGACCTACGATGGGTCAAAATCGGGAAAAAATTTTGAACCCGATTTTTTTTTTCACCAAAAGTTTTTTTGGCTAAATATTAAAAAAAAAAATTTTAAAATTTAAAAAAAAAAATTTAAATTAAAAAGAAGTTTTACATAAAAAATTAAAAAAAAAAAAAAATTTCCAAAAAATTAAAAAAAAAAACAACTGGAAAAAAATAAATTTTGTTTACCTAAACATATTTAAAATTTTAATTTTGAAGTATTGTTTGGTGAAGGGTATATAAGATTCGGTCCAGCCGAATATATCTCTCTTACTTGTTCTGCTTATTTTTAATTACGCTGTCTTGATTCAAATCATTTAAAATATGAAAAAAATTGTTCACAAAAGTAAATTGGGGGAAAAAACCAAACAACACATCAATAATTTTTTATCCAAAAAATAGCAATACATCCGCTTAGCGTGTGCATTCGTCGCTGTCTCAGTGACTACTAAACAAAAGAGAATAAGAATAAAAATGGCATTATAAAGTGAATTTCATGCAAGTAATATCTGTATTTAAAAAATACGGTGACTTCTTGAAAACTTCTAAAAGAATCAGCCTACAATTCTAGTTGAGCACAATCTAACTTCTGATGTTATTCTCAATGCGAATAAAACTAATATCTATTGGAAAATGATATCAGATAAAACGTTTGTTCACGCTAGAGAAACTAGTGCTCCAGGAATAAAGTTATCGAAGGATAGACTAATTTTGATTTGCACTAATGAATGTGGAACAAAGAAGATTAACACCCCTATCGGCAAAACATGTGAAATTTATGTTCCCATGAAATATCCATTTCCCTCGAAGGGGAATTTGCTATCGTGATATTCCCTTAAACTTTTCATTCACAATAGTTACCTTTATTCGAAACAGATGTTTATTGTTTACAAAATTCCATCTAAAAGGGAACACATTTCATGTGAAATATTGATTCGCGATAAGGGTGTAAATCATTTCTTCTTTGAAATTATCTTCACTGAAATAATGTATATTTTTCATCGTAAAATAATTTTTAAAA
The DNA here is from genome assembly GCA_942486065.2 of Calliphora vomitoria. Lineage (NCBI taxonomy): Eukaryota > Metazoa > Arthropoda > Insecta > Diptera > Calliphoridae > Calliphora > Calliphora vomitoria. Next base: position 54,304,919 of record OW818031.2, on the reverse strand, counting down.
CCGAAATCCCTTTCAAAGAAGGCTTTATTAATCCTTGGTAATGCCTCAAGTCAACCTACCGAAGAACAATTAATAAAAACTACAAATTAAGGAAAAATATTGGACGATAGTCATGTCTCATAATGTCACACCGCTTAAAACTTATTCAAAAAATAAATCGGGATATAACGAATTTTTCGATTTAACGCATGGGCCTGACAACATATCGTTCGTTATACCGGGATTTAACTGTGTATTAATAATGTGAACTGGTTTCTATTGGTTACAATTGCAGTGCTCACCAACAATCTAACTAGATTTATATTAATATACTTCGTAAGATTCATTAATCAATTTTCAACATTCTTACACATTTAGATAACGGAACTAGTGAGTTTAAGACAATTGAAACAATTGGTCAATTCACAAGGTCTCTTATCATGTCATATTGTCATAATGTCCTAATATTTCACAATGGTTTTTATTGCTTTTCAAGCAAAAAATGTCCTAAAATAATACTACTTTCTATGCTATGTTTATTGTGTTATCGTAACGAACCAGCAAAGTCCTGCGCCGAATGCCTAAAAGTCGGTTAAGCCGAGCCGCCTTGTCGTGATATATAAGGACATTATGACAATATGACTGACAAAAGACCTTGTGAATTGACCAAATGTTTAGCTATGTATCACCATTTGTAGTCTTGTACATTCATTCAGAACTTGAAAAAGTACTTTCTATGCAATAAAATTTCTTAAGAGAAGGGAACTGGCACAAAACTAGCCACACTGCATTTGCTATTGAAGCAAGTTGAAAATAGTTATGGCACTATTGATCCCATTTTGGTACATTTTTGATACTATTTTAGCACTTAATTTTATTTTTGAAATCCAATCTCTGGTACTTAGTTGGCCACATTACGTATGATTAATTTCTAACTAAGTGCAACAATGTTTTTGTTTTTTTTTTCTCAGCTGCAACATTTTCATTACGTGCAAAATGTTCTAGTTTTCATTTGTGCTGACAAACTATAAAATACTTACAACAAAATTCCTACGATTCACTACAACTTTACAGCAACAACATTGAAGAAGGAGAAGAAACTATATTTGTTCCATTTAAGTTTTATTTGTTGTACTTCAAGGAACATGTAGAACTCAAATACAAAACTAACTAATGGTGCTGGTTGGTGTTGGTGGTGGTGGTGGAGGCACAATTGATAGAGGCGGTATGATGGCTTCTTATATCAACATGAACATGAAACTAAATCATTGAACACGTTTATTTTACGGCTGCATGTTTTTTGTTTTTCTAACAAAAAAAAAAAAAAAAAAAAATGTTTTATTTTGGAAACTTTCTTGCTGGCTGACTCTTGTCTAATACGCCATGTAGGTGCTCCTTCAACTACAAGTATTTTTCTTAACTTTATGTTTTTTTTTTTGCATTTTTTTTTTGTATTTCATCAAAACGACCACTAAAAATTGTTATTTTTTTTTTCTTTTAGTTGTTTCGAAAAATAAATAAATTTTAAAGTTTTTTTTTTATACGCTTCTAGTACCTGTAAGTACACAAGTACGAATAAGTACCAGTACAACAAGAGTTTGAGTAGATAATTTATATATATTTTTTCCCAAGAAAAGATATACAGTATAGTTTTTTATTTCTTTGTGGTTTGTTTTATTTTCCCACTTGCAATTTTCAACAAGTTTAACCACAAATCTTCGTATCGGTGAATGTGTTGTTTGGATGCATGTAGCATCCATTGAAACCAACTATCCAACCAGCCAACCCAATCATCCATTCATACATTCCATTCCATTAATCGTCTCTATCATTTACTTTCATTCTTATTTCCTTCCATTTAGTGGGATTCTATTCCATCCATCCATTCATTCATTTGGTTAGTTTTTCTTCTTTTGCTGCTACAAGTTTTATCCAGTTGTGGTTAAAATTTAATTACTTCTCTTCTCTAGTCAATTATACTCTGTATACAATCATTTTCCCAGTTAGTACCTAAATATGTAGGAGTCTGTACGTATGTATGTTGGCGTATATGGGAAAATATGTAGTTGTAAATTCTGCCAAATGAAATAATTTTATTTTAATTGTACTTTTATTTGTTAAGAAATAAATTAAAATTTAATTTGACAATGGGATAGAGAGGAGGTCTGAAAGGAAGGACACTAAAAGTGTTATTTTTAACTCTCAAATATTTCTTAAATTTGGTACAATAAGTATATCGCAATTAGTTTGTATGTTTTGTTTTCTTCTTCAATGATTATGCTTTTTTATCATAAACCTACATTCAACAAATGAAGACTTTTGGAAAAACACACTTTCATGACAGTATAGGTTCGACTCTACTACCAATGGGTAGTAAAACCCTATACTCAGTTTGTCCAATTTGGTAGAAGAATTTTTTTTATGGCCCCAAAGATTCTGAAAGACAGTGGGACCTCAAAAAATGGTGCCATCAGTTTTTGGCCAACAGCTAATACAGACTTGGAGATACCGCTTAACTTTATATGGCAATAATATAGCTAATAGCCCGCTAAACAAATGTTGTTAACATTTTTTCCCAAAAAAATAGCTTTTTCGTGCACTTTTTTTGAAAAAATGTATTTTGCATAAAAACTTGGGTCTTAAGGCTTATAAAGTTCAGTTAACACAAGAACTTAAGCCGGCCGGTCATCAACAACGTCGTGTCTTTGCTGAAAGATAGATTGCGTGAGGCTACCGATGACATAGGGCAGCCACTTTGCGATTTGATTATGGAAAATTTAATGGAAAGGATATGATCATGTAAGCGTGGTCGTGGTGACCATTTGGCTGATGTTGTTTTTCATTATTAACGGCATACCTTCCTCTTTATTATGAAATAAACATCCGATCATTTTTCTCAAAAAATGCAATTTTTCTTTAAATACCAAAATAACACTTCTTGTTGGAAAACCCGAATTATCTGGTCGTCGGCGTAATTATATCCACGGTAGCCTATGACCAGATGACCAGACTTCACAGTACAGCGATAATACGCCACCTTGCGGACAGCCCTTGAATGCCCTTATGATCCTCGATGAACGACTTAAGTGCAATTTAATAGCTCGAGATGACAGAATCTTCAATATCCAGTTACTTATTCTAATGATTTGTATTTAAAACTCAATTTTCATAAAAAGTTGATTTATCATGGTTGCCCAATGATATGTATAGAGTAAACACGAGTATAATATTGGCCTGGGTGAGTTTAAGTGCGTTTTACAATTTATAAATTTATATGATGACCCGCATTTTAGAAGTTTATTGATTTTTTCCATATTTTTGCAATTATGTGTCTATGTATTTTATAAAAAACTTGATTTTTCATCTACGATTAAGAGAAGCTTATTATGAAAAATCTTAAACAGAGATTTAAACGATTTTTTGCTGTTACTCAGAGCCATACTTTTGTGATGCCAATAACAGATAAACATGTCTTAACTCAAATCTTAAATGTGTTTTGGAAGTTTTCTGTTTTTTTTTTTTTTTGCAGGCTAAAAATAAAAATATAAAGGCAACTTTAAAAAAATAAACAAGTAAGAGAGCTATATTGAGCTGTACCGAATCTTATATACCCTGCATTAAAGTAAACTTTAAGAAAAAGATTGAAACATTTTTTTGGTTAAAATGTTTTTTTAATTTAAAAAAATTAAATTTAAAAACAATTTTTAATTAAAAACAATTAATGGAATACAAATTTTTGGGTAAAAAACAATTGTTAGTGAAAAAATCTCGGGTTAAAAAGTATTTTTCCCTATTTTGACCCATTGTAGGTTCAAATTACTAAGGCCTTATATACGACTTCGAAATATCTTTTATTAGATATCCATATTGTCTATATTAATAACTTAGTATTCCAGATATATATCTAAATAGATAAAAAATCGAGGTAGTCCTGGGTTTTAGCTTATATCGCAGTCATTTGTGGACCGATTTTCTCGATTTTAAATAGCAACCGAACCGGAACTAAAGCGGATATATTGATGTATGAATCATGTAAGTACGTTATTTGGGGGCCAGGGAAAGTTGATTTCAACATACATATGGAGAGACGCACATGTCTATATCGACTCCACTATATAAAACGATCCAGAATAAATATATTTTATGGGGTCGCAAATGAAAAATGTAGAAATTACAAACACAATGACAAACCTATATATACCCTTGCCACTCATGGTGAAGGGTATAAAAATGTTGTCGTCTTAAATGCTGTTTGAGGTGGTGACTTTGTAACAAGTATTAAACCCACTTTTTTTTTGGTGTTTTAAAAAAAGTGACACCTTATTACAGCCTCTGCACAATAATAATAATTATTTTTTGTGGCAATTGTTGTTTCTTTATTTATTTTTTTTTTGTCTTTTGCACCATGAAGGACATTTATTGCATTGCTTGTTTTTGTGTCTTTAATAGTTGATCTGACTCTGCTGGCGGAAAAATAGTCGATGTTATTAGAGATTGTGTGTTTACGTTACATTTAATTCGGTTGGTCTTGGTATCACCTTAAACACCTCTTTTTTGTTTTTGGTTTTTCTTTTATATTGCAATGATATTTTTGTTGTAAATGCTGCATATACTACATGCAACATAAAAAGTTGTAGTTGTTGTTGTTGCAATACTAGTGTTCATACGCACGCCTCTTTGCAGCTCATTAGATATGAAATCGTTGATTTAGCCGCAGGCGCCGACTTTCGTCAGACACGCGACTTTAGCAAAACCTACGTGCTTCACAAACTACATACCTCTTGCAATAACTATTCGTACAGTACAACTACAACATAAGATCCCCCTCCCCCCCTAAGAAAAAGTAAAGAGCTACAAAACATAAGTACATTCTATTTCTTTCCCAATACAATTGCTTAAAGAAACCTTTTTTTTTAGAAAACAAGTAAGAGTGCTATATTCGGCTATGCCGAATCTTATATACCCTTCACCTTTGTTGTGGATGCATTACTTGCCTATTTTCAGCGTATATCATCCTAAATATATCAAGAAAACTTTTAAAAATTTTACATTTAATTGCTATTGCTATATTGTAGAAGTTACAAACGAAACAACAATCTTATATATTCCCTTCTCAATAACAACAACGCCAAACGAAACGAAACACCAAAAAAAAAAAAACAAAAACAAAATACGCAAACCAGTGAAACCAACTCACATCCAAACATACATATGTACATTTTGTTGCTTTTTTGTCAAACACCAAAAAAACAAAAACAAAATAATGAAGCCAACAAACATCCAAACATATACACGCTTTGTTGCTTTTTTGTGAAACACCAAAAAAAAAAACAAAAACAAAATACACAAGCATGAAGCCAACACACAATGAATCCAACACACAATGAATCCAACACACATACGTTTTGTTGTTTTTTTGTCAAAGCATGCAATAAATTGTCTTTTTTTGATGAAATTTTCAGAGGTTGTCTCGGATTTTTGCTCATATCTCCGTTATTTATGGACGGATTTTCCTGATTTTAAATAGCAAAATTCTCGAAAGCATGTCTGACAGAATTATTGAAGATTCGGATCCCGAAGATATCTGGGGTCTTCAGAAAATTGATTTCAACAGACAGACAGACAGACGGACAGACAGACAGACAGACAGACAGACAGACGGACATGGCTTAATCGACTCCGCTATCTATAAGGATCCAGAATATATATACTTTATAGGGTCGGAAAATTATATTGTGGAAATTACAAACGGAATGACAAATTTATATATACCCTTCTCACGAAGGTGAAGGGTATAATAAAGTAAATAATCAAAAATATAAAGTAATTTTTTTTTTTTGTTAAATAACGTGGGTTTTGGGATTACAACTTTTTGATTAACAAATAATTAAAAGGTAAACTATAGGTACATATGCTTGTATTTATTTTTTAATAAACATTAAAAACAATATTGAATTCAGGCAAGTAGACATGGAAAATTACTTAAGAAAAAGAAAACAGGGACAGGCAGGCAGGCAGCCTTAGACATAATTACATGTAAAAGTAAAGAGCGCTTATGAGCTCTTCAATAAAATTTTATAAAAATAAAAAAATTTTCGACTTAAACTTAAGCTGGAACGGAATATGACTATATATGATAAAAATCCAATATTAATATCAGAATTTTATATTCCTCAATAAATTTAATTAAATTAAAAATTTGATATCCCTCCAGTATTTCTTTAATATACAATATGATAAATTTGAGTTCGATGTCATCGCCAGGGCAAGTTAAAATATGCACAAAAAAACTAAAATAAACAGGCAACAAAAACGGAAAACATGCAGAAACAAGTAAGAAACTATAGTAAGATAGTAAGACAAGCCCGACCATGTAATACCCTACACTGAGTAAATAAGCAAAAACAATTTTCTTTAAACATTTTAATTAATTATTTTCGTGAGTGGGTCTTATATGGAAGCTATGTTCAATTATGGACCGATAGTCTTGAAATTAGATTAAGTGATTAAATTCTATATGAAACCTCTTTCTGTACAATTTTATTTGCAAACCAACATACTTAAGAGATTAATGCTCGTTAAAGCCATCTTTGGAAGTGAACCTTATATGGCAGCTATGTTCAATTATTGACCTATCGTCCTGAAATTATATCGCATGAGTTCTTTCTATATTAAACTTAGTAGAGATTTTTACTACATAGTTAAAATTAGAGTTTCCAGTTCGTTTTTAACCGAAACCGAAACCGCGGTTTTTCATGGCCTAAAATCGAAACCGACAATTATTCTTCGGTTTTTATTTTTAATATATTAGAAAAATTCAAAATTTAGAAATGAAAAACAAACTTTTCAACCAATGATTCATCCGATATCTCTAAAAACAGATCGGTAAAAATATCTTAAGATTGAAATTACATTACAATAATTGATTCAGATGATGTAGCAGGATACCTTTTGCAGGTTAGGCAAGGAAACCTGTTAACAAATAATGACACAAACTCATTTAAAAATATTGATCAAATGACTGTTTATTTATTTAAAAAAAAACAAGTAAGAGAGCTATATTCGGCTGTGTCGAATCTTAAATACACTTCACCAAATTTACTTTAAAATAAAATTTAAAAGAAAAAAAATTTTAATTTTTTTTTTCGATATTGTTTTTTGAAAGTTTTTTCCAATTTAAAAAAAAAAAATTTTTAATTCAAAAATTTTTTTTTTTAATTGGTGAAAAAAAATTCGGGTTAAAAAATATTTTTCCCGATTTTGACCCATTGTAGGTCCAAATTACTATATCCTTATATACATCGTTGCAATGGACCTTGAAATATCTTTCATTACATATCCATTTTGTAAATATTTATGACTTAGTAATCGAGATATAGATCAAAAATAGAGGTTGTCTCGGATTGTTGCTCATATCTCCGTTATTTAAGGACGGATTTTGCTGAGATATATGGAGTCTTCAGAAAATTGATTTCAACAGACAGACGGACATGGCTTACAAATCCTGGGTCCTTTTACGATTCTATGACGATCTAGCAATGTCCGTACCTCTGTCTGTCTATCAGTCTGTCTGTTAATAACACGATATGGCGCAAACAAAGGGAGACAGCTGGTTAAAATTTTCCACAAATACTCTCTGTTGATAAGGTTTATTTGGTACTGAAAATGAGCAATATTGTTCCATGATTTCATTTAGCTGCCATACAAATTTCTCCCCGGAATACTGTTTGAGCTATCATAAAAATGTTGACTATGCTGCAATCCTGATAAAATTTTGCACAAATTAATTCTAAGTACTCTGAAGAAACAAGTGTTATATGAACATAGATCTTTCTATCAGAAAAACATTTTATTATCGCATATTGATGGTGAGTATACAAGATTCAATTAGCCGAGAGCAACCTAATGGTAAAACCTTAATCATAAAAATGGTTGTCACAAACATATACTTGTTTACTTTAACCATATATATGATTGATACAATCATGTGAATCGTAAGTTAACCATATTATGGTTACCACAATTATGTAAATAGTTACTGTGACTATAATATTGTTAACAAAACTTTTAGAAATGTGGAATAGGTTACTGAAAACATGCACAACTATATTTTTTCTCTGCGTACACATTGGGCAAATAGTAGGGTATTCAATCGATTAACCGCCAATCGGTTAATCGATTAATTTTGGTCGGTTAACTGTTCGAATAATTTAAAATTGGCAATTTTCAAACAACAAATAAACCGATTAATTTGTGTCGATTAACCGATTAACAGAAAATTGTTTTTTTTGCACTTTATATAGAAATATAAACTAATTTATACAGAAATATAACACTAATTTTATGTATTAACTCATGAACATTAACTTCTAGCAATAGTTTTTTAGAAGTATAGCACAAAAATTGAAACTAAGGAATTTGGAAATTAAGTTTTTTCTAGAATGTACTATGACTATCTTTGTCGTAATGAGTCGGAGGACGACTTGATAATAGATGAAGACATAACTGAAACGAGTCTTTTATCAGAAACTATTAAAAGTATTCATAATCTAAAAAAATACAAAAAGGACTCCAAATATATATATGCGGATTTTATATGAGAAATTGGATATTCTTTATCATGCCTTACTTTTGATTTCTCCAACATCTAATCAGTGACAGAGTTCTTTTCAAGTCAAGTTTTATTAAAACTAATGAAAAAAAATCGTTTAAAAGGAAAACATTTCAATTATATATTTTTTAAAAAGCTTATTTCAGAAGATCTCCATAAAATCCTAAAAAAACTCACATGTGTATAAAAAAGGTCTCAGATATATTTTTGTTTTGCTATTACTTATTTGGTTTTGTTGAATTGTTATGTTTTATTTGTTTTTTATGTTTTTGTTCTTTTTATTAATAAAATTCTTAAATAGGTACACAAAATTCGTTGTTTTATTCTCAATTTAAAACTAAAATAGAAATTACTCGGTTAATCGAATAATTCAAAATTAACCGATTAATAACCGATTAAATCTAAACCCCGATTAATTATTTGCTCGATTAACCGATTAAATCAGAAACCCGATTAATTGAATACCCTAGCAAATAGCCTTTATTGTTTTGCTGGCATATACCCACCCGTTTGCAGAAATTTTACGTAGTTGTGAGCTTGTTGCCATAAAAATCCAAAATTCTGTTCACCGCAAGTATTCGCCGGAGTATGACAAGTTCTTGTTAAAACCACATCAATATCATCCAATTTAGACAGAAACTGTCACTACTTGAACAGTCTCAGAAGTATTTGTCCTGTATGCCTCCAATTCAAAGCATACACAGTTAAAGATTGTGTATGCAAATGGTTCTCTGACGATTAACCAAATCATCAAAGTAAAAACTTTAAACATCTCTTAAGATGATTGTTCATTATTTTGGAAATATTGTTCAACAATAAAATTGCGCTGTCTTATCGTTTAACGCTACATTTTTTTGCACGTTTCAAACGAAACAGTTGCATTCGATAGAGGTTCCCTGTGATGGTTTGGCCAGATTTCAGTAGCTCATAATAATAGGATCCTTTTGGTCCTACCAAATAGGGCCATGGATATTTGGCTTTGGTGTCGATTCGGCTGATTAGCCGGGCTTCACATACGATCTCTTACATTTCGGGTTATTGTATTGTTCATCGCAAGTAATGATTCTGTGCAAAAACGACTTTCTTTGATAGTGTTAAAGCAGCATTTCAGACATGCAAAATCGTCTTTTAAAAACTCTCGGCTTCAATTTGTATGATACTCAATTTCCCTGCTTTAGGATGAATCCTGCTGTTCGCAAATGTTTTGAAATTGCTGTTTGAGTAGCTCCCAATGATTTTGCAAGCTTTTGTTGTGTTTGACAACAAGCTTCATGGAGTAATGCCTTCAATTCTTGGTCTTCAAACTTTTTTGGCTGGGCCGGGCGATCTCTTTTGAACCGCACAAACCATCTTTCGCACGTTGAAGCCGTTCGAACACATTCACCATAAGCTTCGGAAGCAATCGGTGTGTTTCAGCGACTTTTTTTTTTCAAATTAAAGAAGTAAAGAAAAGCTTCCCGTATATGACGCTTTGTTGTCTGACGCACAAAATTAATTTTCAAAGCAAAAAAAAAAACTTTGTTGTTTGCACTGACAATGACAGATAAGTACTCTTCAAAGTGACATATAAATTATTAAAGACAAGAACTGCTTTCAAAAAAATACGCTATCTGTTGTGAATCCCGCATTTTTAAGTTATACACCCAATATTTTAAATCATCAAAATCGTTCCATAAGTGGCTGAGATATGATCAAAACTACCTCGACAATGGCAATCATATCATAGCTGAGGAATTTTTAAAAAACTCTTAACATATTACTGCATTAGCTTTGTTAATAACGTAATTTACACAAATTATAAAACAATAAAGAAATGCGTAGAAAGTGAATTTACATTTTACTAGATTTTATTTGGCCCCCTTAACCCTTTTAGAAATATCTAGTGTTAATAACTTATAAAATTTCCATAAATAATGTGATCTGAAATGATAATAGATTTATTTATAATGTGTTTTCTATAAAAACGAGCTAGTATATTTGCATGCAAATTTTTTTGAATTTAATGATTTAGAATTTTAATCAATTTGTTCACTTTGGATTTGCAGTTACATCTGTTCCCTGAATAGCTGTTTTATAGCTCATTGCCACATTTTACACTAATTGGTCATGGGGTGGAAGTTGGTTGGTGGGTGATGTTGCTGGTGGTGGCGAGGTATTTTGCATATGTTAAGCAGTTGGTAACAACAGTACAATTAATGACGACGTTTTTAGAAGAAAAAAAAAATATTGATATATTTTTATTTATACCACGCCTATCACTTGTTAGAAATAAAATAAGAAACAAATTAAATTCGATGAAACGTTTGGTGGTTAGGTTTTTGCAAAAGTCTACTATTTTCGCCTTTGTACCCCATTGGGGGTTTCGGCGATAATCGAAAATGGGCTGCATATGCCAAATTCAAGAATTTTACCAAAAAGAAAATCGAGTTTTTAAATTGTATGGAATATATGTATTTTTAATGGTTTTCTGTATAGGTGAATTAGACACATAGATAGTTCAATAACAAGAACCCATTAAATGTGTAGTGCCCCTTACAGTCTCTCTATGCTCTCAGCATTTTCTGAATACTTGTTTTTTCTCTCTATAACATTTGAGAATTTTTGTTAAGTGTGTTTAATATTTGTGCTTCATCTATTTCAACGTTATAAATCAGTTAAATGGGTGTGAATATTGATTGACAATGAACAGCAATCTATGACAGTTCAGTTGTCTTGCGTTGCCGTTGGCAATATTAATATCAAACGAACAAATCGTATAAACAAAAAATAAATTTACTCGTAATGCGAACAAAAAAAAATCTCATATTAATGCAATGTGAAAAAGCGAAAAACTGAAAAACAGAGAAAAAAATAAACAACAAATAGATACAATTAAAATTTGTATTTGAAACGATAAATTACAAAAGTGTTTCATTAAAATTGTTTGTCGTATCCGTACTCTATTTACAAAAAGCAGTATATTTTGCAAATTAATTGGCATTAGAGATGCAATTACTACTGGGTGTAGCTTAGGGTCAATAAACTTTAAATTTAGGTGTAAATGTATGGCATTTGCTTTTCTGAAAGTTAATGTTGCCCTGTTGTATGCCATTATTTGTATGCTCTTGCAAAATGTTACATTCTTCGTGATTTTCAAGGGTGTCATTTTAAGCCCAATAGAACTCAAAAGAGTAAATTGTTTTTATCAAAAAAATTTTTTATTCGATAGATTAACACATATGGCAAATATTTGACGAAAAATACGTAACCACTAAATAAAATACATTAGAATTTTTTTTATTTCTTTTTTTTTCAAAAACGTATTTTACAAATCACTTGTAAGAGTAAACAACTACAAACAAATTTGTAATTAAAAAAAGTGGTTACGCTTTTTTGAGTAAATATTTGTCATGTCTTAACCTTCGAAAATGATTTCGGGCATATGTACTTGACGAAGCGCTTTGGACCACGTTTTAGAGCATACAATGTTGGCCTCCAAGGCGTCAATTGTGGCCCCACAGGAAATAATCGAGAGGTGTCAAATCGAACGACCTTGAAGGCCAAGTGACAGCTCCACTTCTCGAAATCAAGTTATAACCAAATTTTAATTTCAATAAATGCTATTTTAATGCTATTCAATAGTAAACGTATTGAAAGGTGGCCAAAATATTAGATCAAAATATGTTTTTTTTTTTTTTGGACCAGCACTCATGCAAAGCATTTTGTTGGAACTAGGAAAATAGGTTATGGGAGGGAGGATAAAGGGAGTAGTGATTTGAATTTTTCTATATTGAAAGTGACATAAAAGAACGAATTTTTCCTGTAATGTGTTGTGCGATCCACTGTCCAGTCGACAACGAATTGATGAGCACTTGCCTAAGACATTCGGGAAGTAGTTCCCTAATTTCAGCATAGCACATACCATTGTAGTATCGGTAGAACAGTGAAACACAATCCACATTGCGACGATGTTCCAGTGAGTCAATAGAAATGGATACCCTACTGTCACCGATAAGCACCTTCGCCCTCTCCTGTACGCGGTCGAGTAACTCCAAAATAGACTTTGAAGCACCTGCCCACACATGAGAGTTGTATTCAATAAGTGGTGTAAATAGTAAGGAGATCAGATGGAGTGAAGTATGTCTTACACCGTTTTAGAAAACCAAGGCACTTGAATGCTTCTTTCGCCACTCGAAAAATGTGTTTTGCCCAGCGGACATCGCACTGAATACTCATGAATAGAACATCAAGAGCTTCTGATTCCTTACACCACCATTAAACCACCCATAAAAACAGATGGATCAACATGATCTGTTGTGCGTTTGTTTGTTAACATACAACATTGAGTCTTGCATGCATTGAAATCGACTCTATTCTCACAACCCCATTCAGGGATTGTCACAGGATCTTGGTTAAGCGTATCATTCATGTCTATAATTGTATCCATATGAATGGCAAATGTTGCTGTCATCTGCAAAAGAGTAGATAGGGTTGGAAGTTCGACGTAGAAGGTCGTTTATAAAGATAATAAGTAGAATAGGAGAAAGGACGGCCTCTTATGAACATTACAGTTTAAACAAAAATGTCGAATTTTGTGCCAACAAAACGTCATATGAGGAAAGTTTTGCTTTAATTCTTTAATTTAAAAATAAAGTACCGCTGAAGTACAACGATTGCTCACTGAAGCCTATGGTATATGTGTTTAATCGGTTTCAACATGCGAAATATGGTTTGTGCGGTTCAGGAGTGGTGACTTTGACACGGAAGACAAAGATCGCCCAGGCCAGCCAAAAGCAATTTATCCAAAGCAAGGAAATTGGGTACCATACGAATTAAAGCCGAGAGCCGATTTTGCATAGAATCATTACTTGAGATGAACAATACGATAACCCGAAGTGTAAGAGATCGTATGTGAAGGCCGGCTAGCTAACCAGCCGAATCGACACCTAAGCTAAATATCAATGGCTCTATTTCGTAGGACGAAAAGGATCCTGTTATTATGAGCTGCTGAAATGTGGCCAGACCATAACAGGGAATCTGTACCGAATGCAACTGTTTCGTTTGAAGCGAGCATTGGCCGAAAGACGCTCAGAAAAAAATTTACATTTAAATAATGAACATTTTGCGGTCACAGTTTGGATTTTTCGAGCACAATCATCACAAGCGATATTTAAAGTTTTCACTTTGATGACTTGGTTAATCGTCAAAATTGCCGCATTTAGGGTTCAAAGAACCAATATTTGCATACACAACCTTTCACTCTGTATAGTGCTGACTTTGGAATGGAGGCATACAGGAAAAATACTTCTTTGAAATTGAGACCGGTCAAGCAGTGACAGTTTCTGGTTCTCGATATCACGACCTGTTAACAAGGTACTTTCTGTCTAAATTGTATGATATGGATGTGGTTTTAAGAAGTCCATGTCATACTCCGTTGTATAGAATTTTGGATTTTTATGCCAATAAGCTCACAACTACGTAAAATTTCTGCAAACGAGTGGGTATATGCCAGCAAAGCAATAGAGGCCATTTGCACAATATGTGATTCCATATCTAAATACCGTTATCCTGAGCATTTCCATGCTCCAAGTAAAAGCAAGTTAGAGTGTTACATTCGGTTGTGCCGAATCTTGTCAATATGTGACAATAAATTTTTTTGTAATGTAGGGATTATATGGGAGGTATGGTCCTCACAAAGGTTGGTAGAAAGATTTATGTTCATACTAGCTTGACCCGGTGCGCTTCGCTACCCCTGTCGTAGTCTATGTTGGAAATTTCAATAAAATCGTTTCGGCCGTTTAGTATTTAAGAACTAAAGGTACCAATTTTACCGGTTTTCCCCCTGTTTGCCCCTTCCTGGTCCAAGTATTGAACAAAGTTATAGCCTATTGACGCTTCCAAGTAAGGATCTATCTACGTACCAAATTTCAATAAAATCGATTCAGCCGTTTAGGCGTGATGCTCAAACAAACAAACAAACTTACAAAGACATTTATATATTTATTATAGATAAAACTAGTTTCTTCAGAGTACTTAGAACTAATTTGTGCAAAATTTTATCAGGATTGCAGCATAATCAACTTATTTATGACGGCTCAATATTCCGGGGAGACATTTGTACGGCAGCTAAGTGAAATCGTGGAACGATATAGCCCGTTTTCAATAATTTGTTCTGGATATTATTAAAATGCTTTTGATTCAAAAAACAAAAAATCCACATTCATACTATATGCTATTAAAAACAATTGCTAAACCAATTTTAATTAAACTTAAACTGGAGAAAAATTCAAATACACCAAACGGTGAATTTTTCTGGATGTAATGGAGTCTGTGGGATCAGTTGTGGATACTAGCAAACCCGTTAAGCCTAAAATGAGCCTTATCGCTGAACACAGTTGTGCGAATCGATGACTGATTTTCAAAGTAAATTTGAATAATTTGGTAGCTTTGCTCAAGAGTCAAACTAGTACTGATAATTTTCCAGAGTATACTGAACATAAATGTCTAAAAGTGTGCGCATGCGCAGAAACCATTACAGTAACCATTTCCACATTTTTAAAAGTTTTTTAGCAATATTATAGACACAGTAACTATTTACCATTGTTATGATGAATCTTTATATCATAATATGTTGTTCTAAGACTCTGATATCAATTAGCAAAGAGTAACATAATATGGTAAAACCTTAGTTATAAAAATAGTTGTCACAAAAATATACTTGTTTAGTGTAACCATATATATGATTGATACAATCATGTGAATCGTAAGTTTACCATATTATGGTTACCATAACCATGTGACTATAATATTGTTAAAAAACTTTTAAAAATGTGGAAATGGTTACTGTAAACATGCACAACAATATTTTTTCTCAGTTTAGAATGCTATTTTATGTTGTCAAATTTGAGTCCGTTTTTGATACAAAGCTAATTTTTTTTTAAATTAAAACGTTTTTATTTGTAGGGTTAAGCATTTTTTAAAAATAATTTAACAATTGCACTCTTATCTTTATCTATTACAATACATGTACATATATTTACTTAGTATTAAAGAAAATGTCCCCCTTATAAATCTTAAAAATATGTTGTATTTCTATTATATATGTTGTATTCAAGAATATTAAACATGACTGTTCATTTATTTACCTCTTGCTTATCCCCTTTATAAAATAAAAATACAATAATATTAGTTATGACAGACAAGGTGGTGTTGCTTATCTAACTCTGTCCGACTTCTCCAGTTTAAATATAAACAAAATCAAAATGTAACTGAATTTTAAACAAAATTGATATGAGTAATTTTTTACTAAAAGTCAAATGGTAAATTCATTTATTGTGGTTTTTTATACATGGCTGAGTTGTATATTTAAATACTAGTATTATTCTTGTAATTGTTATGTTTTTCATTTCATTTATTTATGTTTATATATTTCTTTTTTTTGAACAAGCAAACAAATGTCAAAATATATAACAAGACAAATTTACAACCATTCATTAGATAAAAACTACAAATAATCATGATTGTACATTTTTTTAAAACAGACAGACGGACATAAAAACAAATAAATGATTCAAATCATTTATTTGATTTATATAGAAAAACCTACATATAAGTATATATATAGATGTATTCCTATTTAAATATGTATAAATTTAAAAATGTATTTAATTATTATCTTTAATTTTGAGTTTTATTTAGTACGATGAACTGTAATAAGTTTAAAATCGGATAAAGATTTCATATTGTCAGATTTAGTCATTTATGTTGATTAAAGATTTAGAAGAACGGATTTTTATTAGCAGAAAGTTGCTTGAAATTTATATACTCAGATACATAAATGTGAAATAATTTACATTTGTTATGTGACAAAACACTCTAATATTTTTAAGAAATAATAATGCCAAAATATATGAAGAAAATCAAAAATGTTGGATAATTTGACTCAAAATATATTAAAAAATGTATGCTTGCTTACAACACGAAGGCCATTTTGTAGTTGCATAGACCGCACAAAAATGTATACAACTTTTAAGAATTAAACAAGTAAGAGTGCTATCTTCTTATATACCCTTCACCTTTATTGTGGATGCATTAATTGCCCACTTTCAGCGTATAGCATCCTAAATATATCAAGAAAACTTTTTTTTAACGTTTACATTTAATTGCTGACGAACAGATTATATTGGAGAAGTTACAAACGAAATTACAATCCTATATAAACCCTTCTCACGAAGATGAAGGGTATAAAAACAATAACGCCAAACGAAACAAAACACCAAAAAAAAAAAAACAAAATACGCAAAGCAATGAAACCAACACACATACGTTTTGTTGCTTTTTTGTCAAAGCAAACAATAAATTGTCGTTTTATGATGAAATTTTCAGAGGTTGTCACGGATTTTTGCTCATATCTCCGTTATTTATGGACGGATTTTGCTGATTTTAAATAGGAAACTTCTCGAAAGCATGTCTGACAGAACTAATCACTTGGTTATTTTTTTTACTGATACAGGACTTCCAACACTACTAGACACAAGGAGGGCATTGGGGACTTCCACTCCCCCCGTTTTCTAGAGCCACTTATTTTCGAATTTTGTGATTTTGTAAAATTGCTCAACTTTGGCCCAGTAGTTCCCCACGCGGTTGTCTGCATCAATGGCTGTCAAACACAAACTAAAGGAAGCAGCTTGTTTAAATTTTGACAGGAGCCAACTGACAGATGCTTGTTGACAGGAGCAGTGTTAGCCCTTTCAGTTAAGAAGCGAGGAATTCAAAAAGTTGCAAATTACGACAACCTTTAAATGCTGTTGTCAAAATTTTATTTGAATGATGCGTGCAAACGATCTATTTAAAAAAAAATCGATAAATTGTGGTTTCACCAACATTTTAAGAGATTAAATATAAGTAACCTAAGATTTCGGATTCACTGGCTTTTTTCCAATAGTCTACTGATTTATGTAACTGATTTTTTTGTCATTTCGAAACCCAAAAGAAATACAAACTCGTATCTGAATATAGTTTCAACGATTGTCTGAAATTTTTAATTTCACTCATACACATATATTTAATAGAATATGCTTTATAACAAACACATCTAATTACCACCCTACTATTCCCGTTTAACTATTATTTAAGCATAAAATACTGAAATTAATGAATTTACGAGGAGTAAATGGTTTATAATTCTAATGAGACTGACTCATGAGACCAACCAACCAGCTAGCCAGCCCAGTCAGCCAGCCAACCAACCAAACAAATGAACAGACTCAGGCCACGTACGAAATTTGATATTTCTTTAGTAAATTGGATATTTTAATGGAATAGTTACTTTCTGTTGGTTCAGTTTAATAGACATCGACTATAATCGCTGTAAAATATTAACAATCTCTAGTAAAATTGTAATTGAAGTCGTTAAAAACAAATATTGGTGGAGTTAACAATTAAATGGAGATGGGAAATTATATGTTCTCATACATATGTTTGGTAAATGAAAAATTTATGGCTGATATTAAGAATTAAACTAAATTACATAAAAAATAAACATTTATTTATTAATGACTGCTATTAGGAGTTTAATTAAAGCTGTTAAATGTTAAAAAAAATAAATCTATAAAATTTAGATGAATTTATTAAATATGAATGGAAATTGTAAAAGTATGCACTAATGCATATTCCCACTACTAATTTCAAAAATTAAATTTAGGGAGCTACAAATTTGTTCATTAAATCCTTGTTTACCTTAAAATATTTAACTAAAACTTCAATCTTACAATTATTGTTTTTTAATTGATTCCACTAATTTTTTAAAGAAAATTTAAATCAATTTCCTCCCACTTCTTTGTAATTTTTAGCTTGAACTCTATCACTGTCTTTATGCTTTAATTCTGGGCATTACGGGCAAATTCTCCATTGGGTTTAAATCTGATTTGGATTATTTTGAAATATGATTTGTATAATTTTTTCATCAATAAAAATTATCTTCTAAAACTCTTTATTAATTATACTGTTCTCTTTTTTTTGGATCAAAATATCCTGGTTTTTCCAACAGCAGAAAAAGCTTCCCAAACTACATAGAATTTGCATTTCGACAACGAATCTTATACGACTTCAAATTATGTGTTTTTTCTGAAACCCTTTTTTATACCCTTCCTCTTGAGTGGTAAATCTGTCATTCTGTTTGTAATTTCTACATTTTTTATATGCGACCCCACAAAGTATATATTCTGGAACTGTCAGCTGTCAAACTATTTATTTTTTCGATTAACAACACATTACTGCACATATAAAACCAAACATTTGATTACACCAAACCAAATAAGTATTAAAATGAACTACTGATGCTTCATTTAGACACTTTTAAACAATTCTTCCTAGAAAACCAACAAATAGTGTATAACAATTTTTAAATTCTTCACAAAAGCCTCAAGAGTGTCATCAATTAATAATTTATTTCAATAAACACAAAACAAAACTTGTAACCTTTTTAACAAAGAATAATGTGAGAGTGCAACCGAACATGTCAAAGTACACAAAAAGACTTTTTCTAAATCTAATTTTATTTTGCACATTCTGGGCCAAGGGAAGACAAACAGAACGGAAAGGAACTCACTCACACAGCACAGCACAACATAACATAACATAACACAATACCAACCAGCACAAATCATTGCAGCGACGAGAAGAAAAGGAAAACTGTTGCATTTAAGTGAAGAATGTAAAAAAGGAACCAAATAATTGCATCATTGAAATTTAAATTGATAACCTTACTTTGACCGACTTTCTTTCATCACATGTTAATGGCAACAAAAAAGATCTCAATCTCCTTCGGCTGTCTCTCTTTACCCTCTCACTGCACTGTGGCATCCAATTTTATATAGAACACACGTTATACCGACTGAACTTTGTATGTGACATCTTTCCATGTTGGGTTTTTTGTTCATGTTGTTGTTCCTTCTTTCTATTCTTGAAAAGGAAAAACCACTAAACAACTGAGTTTTTGAAAAGTTTTATACAGCAAAAAAAAAAAAAAAAATGTAGGGAAAAAATCAAAAGTGATGGCATGACACAGTTTTTTCTTTTCAAAAAAAAAAATAAGATAAAAACTATACTAACAACCATAACCAGGGCTGACAAAAACGTACATGTTTCCAACTAAGAAAATGGAAAAGTTAAAAGTATTAAAAGGCTTCAAATAAAAGATAAAAATGTGTTTAGAATAAAGACAACATCATGCAGGCATGAAGACAGGCACCCCGTTTTGTTCAACATCGAATAATAATAAAAAAATAAAAAAAACAGAAAAACTAAAGACAAAAAGTTTTAAAAGCTTTTTTGTTTTTTTGTTTTGTTTTAGCAAACAACTTAGCAAACTAAAATTTTATTAAAAATAATGCAACAAAAACCACCATCCAAATAAACTAAACTAATTAAGCCCCAAATGTAGGCAATGTGTTTTTCAGCACAATCAACTCCTTGTAGTATGCAATACAAAATACTCAAATACTCAAAAGATTGCTGCAACTCAGTAGCAGGGCACGAAACATCAGCCACATGCCTGATAAATGACTCAAACGAAATAAAAAGTATCAATCAATTTGGTTGATTGCATATTTTGTTTCGACGTCAAAATGTCTGTTCAATAACTGAGATCACATTTACCACACACACACACACAGGCCACCACAAGCACTCATACGAACGTATCCAACTTTTGAAAAGTTATTGTAACCCATATCCGTAATGTCTCGTCCAACAGCAAAAAAGAAAAAGGAGCAAAAAGCCAGCCAACAAGACAAGACTATATGAGTAGAATGAAAGCAAAACACATGAAAAAGAAAAACTCTCCTCGCTCGCACACAGAAATTGTGTAAAATAACTTTGGCAAACCAACATTTTGAAATGCAATCATTTTGTACACTTCAATCATGTTCATAAATAATGATGACGTGCAGCATTAGTAAGACAAGTTAAAAGTCAAACAAGTCAGAGTGTTCGAATTTTGATTAAGACGAATTTTGTATACCCTATAGGTCACATGATGACATTTTGTAATTACAAACACATTTTTGGTTTGCAACATGAGTTAATAATTGAGCAATCCATGTCAGTATGATGGAACAATCAATTGGCATCACTACCTCATGTTTAAAACATCTTCTTTTCTAAGGTGCCAACATGTAAAGGCCAGTATATGTTATCAGGTTTTTAATATTGAAGAAAATTTCCATTTAAAAGTAAAGGGTATTTCATTAAGCGCTGCCTATCTTTAAATTTAAATAAAACAAGCTGTGCGTGAGATATCATCGAGTACTAATATTTTAAGATATGTGTGCTTGTTAACGTGATTTTCGGAGGTGGGTATTAATGGGAGGTAAGGTCAATTATTGACGGATCCGCACAACATATTTAAATGCAATTTTTATACCCTTTGCTGTGAGTGACAAGGGTATACATAAATCTATGTACAGACGGTTGCCAAAAAATCTCTAAAAACAGTGTGAACTTACAATGTTTGTATTGCAACGTTGTCAGTAAAAGCATTGTTAGTACTTTGTAAGACCATTAATATTGTCAGACATCTAACAATCGTGTGAACACATTGCGTTGCAATTGTCAGATTATTGTAAGATAATTGGCAGTCACTTTTTATGAGCCAATTGACTTGACTTTTATTATCCAGTCGCCAAAAGACTCTGAAGGCGGCTAAAAGGTACAATCCGTGTGGTCACAGGAAAATATCAAACTTAATGATGTAGTTGAGGCACTGCGAAGTTTATGGGATGCTGGTTGCGAAGAGAATAAACTTCTTAAAGATATTTTATGGCAAGAGCTTGCAGATGCCATCCAGATAAGTTTGAACGATTGAAAAGGAAATAGGGCAAATCTCCGCTCCTCTTTCCAGTGTTATTTGGAAAAATTCAGAAGAAAAACAAGTAAGAGTGCTATATTTGGTAATGCCGAATCTTATATACCCTTCACTTTTGTTGTGGATGCATTAATTGCCCATTTTCAGCGTATAGCATCCTAAATATATCAAGAAAACTTTTAAACATTTTACATTTAATTATTAAAGATTTGGATCCCGATTTCAACAGACAGACGGACGAACAAACAGACGGACATGGCTTAATCGAATCCGCTATCTATAAGGATCCAGAATATATATACTTTATAGGGTCGGAAAATTATATTGTGGAAATTACAAACGGCATGACAAACTTATATGTGTGCGTGAGATATCATCGAATACCAACATGTTAAGGTATTTATACTTGCTAAAGTGGACTTTATATGGGAGGTTAGGTCAATTATTGCGGATCCACACAACATTTTGAAATGTGATTTTTATAATAAAGCTATGTCAGAGGGTTGTTACAATATTGTTAGAAAATGTCTAACAACCGCGTGAACTTACAATTGCATCATTTTCAACCATTTAAAACTAAACAAAAGTACAACAAGATTGGTAAACAAATTAAATAAATAATGGATAGCGACATTTGACTTTACTTTTTATATCTAGCTGCCAAAAGGCTCTGAAGGCGGTAAAAACTCAAGGCTCAAACAAAAATCCTACCGCTAAATGATAGGAGGAAGTTGAGCCACCTCTAAATTTATGGGTTGTTGGTTGCGCAGAGTAAAAACTTTACAAATAGATTTTATGACCAGAGGTTGCAGATGCCATCCAGGTAAGTATGAACGATTGAAAAGGCCAAATTTAAAAACCGTCTATACATAGCTTAAGTTTGTCATGGCCGGAGTCGATATAGTCATGTACGTCCATATAATGAAATCCACTTTCCGCAGCCTCTAAATAACTTTCATACATGATTGATACATCAATATATCTATAGTCCAACTTTATTTAAAATCGTTAAAATCTATCTCACACATAAAGAAGAATTCGGTAAAGACGATTTAAAATTTGGCACAGGTGAATATAGAACTCGGACATTTATGACCGATAAAGTCCTACAATACAACGAGGTGACATTTGTATGGGAGCTATCTGAAATAATGATAAGATTTCAACCGATTTTTTTACTAAGCAAAAAAACCCATTTACCAAATTGAACAGCCAGCCAGCAGTAAAGCGATTCGAAGTTAATTGCTATACTTAGTCAAATATTTTTGGACATTGCAAGCATCAGCACAAACGCATAATATCCTACCATCTATGGTGTTATATGACTTAAAAATGCGGGATTTTTAGCTTTTATTTTGAAACATTTGTACAATATAAACTTATTCAAAGTATTGGCCAGTATTAGCTATGATCTTTTCCCATCATTCTGGCAACATAAGGATTCCGAGCCAAAAGAACTGCTTATCTTTTGAGGCCATGAAAGAATCAAACCAATATCGGATACTCAGTTCCAAAGTAAAGCGCATCCCAGAGAGAGAGAGTTCTGCATCAATCAAAACAAGTAGTGGTCGGACGGGGCACGGTCTGGATTATAAAGTGGGTGAAGCAAAACTTCCCAACCACTTCATTCTATGTACTTTTTAGCAGGTATTGCAACATGTGTCATGATGGAATATTACGGTTTCATGTCTGCGTTTCGGTACAGGTTTACTGTGATGGTCTGGTCAGATTTCAGCAGCTACAGAGAATTACCTTAACGTCATGGATGTTTGGCTTTGGTGTCGATTCTGGTTGGCCGGATTTGCTGCCAATCGAATGATTTTTCGGTTCTATCAACAGAAAGTCAGTTGATAAAGAAGAATTTCGGTTGAAAAAACCAAACTTTTGTTACCCCTTCTAAAATTTTGTAGCCACTAATGTAAAATTAGGTCACTAAGAAACACATTCGGTTTCTATCACGAATCTGTATTCCCTGTGTACGATCAATTCTTGATCTTCAAACTTTTTAGGCTGGCCTGTGAGATCTTTGTCTGCCGTGTCCAAATCACCACTTCTGAACCGAACAAACCATCTCTCGCACGTTAAAACTGATGGAACACATTCACCATAAGCTTTGGTGAGCAATCGGTGTGCTTTAGCGGCACTTTTTTTCTCAAATTAAAGATGATGACAAAAAATTCGAAGCAAAAAAAAAAACTTTGTTGTTTACACTATAATGTTCAACAACTAAGTGAGATGAAATGACAGATATGTACCCTTCAAAATGATATAAAGGTTTTTCCAACAAGATATGTTATTTTGAATCAACCGGTATTTCGGTAGCTGTCAATTTTGAAGCTTTTATTCATTGACACTTGACAAGTAGAAACTACGCCATTACTAAAAATGGAACGATACACTCTTCAACAACGCATTGGAATTATTAAAATTCACTGCAAAAATGGTAAAAATCTTGCAGTCACAGTTCGCAAAACTAAAGCATTTTTGGGTCGTCGTGAAGCACCTTGTCGGACTGCAATACAGAAATTGATGGAAAAAATGCGAGCTGTTGGGAAAAGTTAGTGATGTGAAGAATAAAACCCGTGTACGTCGCTCAAGAACAACTGAAAATATTGCGGCTGTAGCCCAGTGTTGAAGAAAACCAAGGTTTGTCCATTCCTTGTCGTTCTTTGGAATTGGGCATTCCACAAACGTCATTACACCGTATTTTGCTTAATTACTTGGGTCTTAAGGCTTATAAAGTTCAGTTAACACAAGAACTCAACCCGACCGGTCATCAACAACGTCGTGTCTTTGCTGATTGAGTCCTTGTTATTATCTCTCGAAGAGGTGATCACAATTGGCCATCGAAATCTTGTGATTTAACACCTTGCGACTTCTTCCTTTGGGGCCACGTGAAAGATAAGGTCTACGCCAACAGCCCAGCGCCGATTTAAGACCACTTTGCGATTTGGTTATGGAAAATATCATGAAAAGGTTATGGTCCGGTAAGCGTGGTCATGGCGGTCATTTGACTGATGTTGTTTTTCACTATTAACGGCATACCTTCCTCTTTATTATGAAATAAACATCCGATCATTTAGCTCAAAAAATTCCATTTTTCTTTGAATACCAAAATAATACCTATTGTTGGAAAACCCTGTATATGTTATTAAAAACAAAAATACGACATCTATTGTAAGTCCCGCATTTTTAAGTCATATACCCAATTCTTGCCAGGGAGCAGCGCAATAAGCATTTATGTTTACTGATACCTAAAACTGAACTGAACTTTATTTTAAAACCAATTATTTGATGTAGAGTACTCAAATAACTATGTGCTTAAAAATGCGTAAATAAGTTAGCCCACCCCAGTATTGAAGATTCATAAACAATTGTGTATAAAAATGTATTTAGTTTTTTGCAAAATAAAAAACGCTAAAATATTACTCAAGACACTCCTTCTTATTTTCTCTATACAATACAAGTAAATAAGTTTTTTCTTTACATTATTTGGCTATTTTTATTTTATTTCATTTTTATTTTGTACTAAACAGCATAATTGCTAAAGGAGTGTCTTTTTTGAACAAAACAAAAAATAAATAAACAAAAGCAATAATTGTTGATTTTTTCTTTAATGTTTAAAACTAATTTTGTGTAGTTTTTATCTTTCATTTGAGGAAAAAAAACTAAAAGTAAAAAATAAAAAAAATAATAAAATACTTGATTGAACATAAACGTCAACATGTTTGTAGTGACGAGTACTAAAAATTCACATAAAGATTTTATTTGTTGGCGATTGTGTAGAGAAATTAATAGTTTTAGAGAGCTACTTTAGGTATATTCAATTTGTATTGGAAGAGAAAAGCCTGATATATTGGAGATCATTTAACGTTTACCATGTTTGAATTTAAATAATGAAAATCATAATAATTTATCCAGTACCTTATAACTTTTCCACTTGCTCTTATTTAACACTTAATGATAAATACTTTTCCCTTTTATACAAATTTGGTCAAATAACAGTCCTAACTAGTATCTGATAGTTGATCAAATAAATACTTTTAAAATATATTATAAATAGCAATATTTGTTATAATATTTTGCATTATTTAATATCTTTAGTCTTCTACAACATAAATGCATACATCCTCACACACTCTCTTCCTCTCTCTCTCTCTCTGCCTCTCTTAATATATTTGTTATACAAAACAACATAAGTCCATAAGTTAATTAATTAATTTGTTGATAACTTAAAACAACTTAATTAATTTATATTTTTACAAATAAAATCTGCATGTTTATGCCTGTCTTAATCTGTATGTGTGTTCTTATCAATATTATTATTGAAAATTATATTTTATAGAATGTCTTTAATAAAGACTTGAAAACCAATATGGGGTATTAGTTTTCTTAAAAACCCAGTAAACTTTTAGCCCAACATTTATTGTTTAAATGCGGTTGTTTCTTTGCTTTGCTGTATTAACATTTGTTTATTGGGTTGCTATTAAACGCTCAACATAAAAGTGTTCTGTTTAGCTTAAACCCAGCATGCATATTTTACGGACATTCGCCTTTAATTATATATATTTTGTTTCTTTTTATTTATATTTCTAAACCCAGTGATTTAAATGGATGAATTCTTATTAAGGGCATAAAATATTTAAAAAACTGGAAATTTTTAATTGATTGCTCTATGATCTTAATATATTTTGAAAGCCTTCGATTAGGCATATATGTATTTATCTCTTATTGTTATCGATTAATATGCGTTTGAAAATTCATACTTCAATACCTGGCCTAGCTTTTTTCACAATATTGGATGCAAACTTATGCTAATTGGTAAACAATAAATAACACAAGTAAAAGTGTTACATTATGATATAGCGGTTATGTGAGGGGTAGAGTCAATTATGAACCGATCCTTACAAAAGTTGGTAGTTGGTAGCATGTTTATGTTCATTTAAAACTTGTTTATGTCCAATTTCATTACGAGACAATTATGAATGTTAAAATCATTTTCTGAGGGGGACCTTGTATGGGGACTACCCGAATTTCACCATACTTTACAGTATAATTTCAGAGCACTTAGAACTAATTTGTGCAACATTTTATCAGTATTGCTGCATAATAAACATATTTATGACTGCTCAAACAGTATTTCCGGGGGACATTTGTATGGGGGCTAGGTGAAATTTCTTAAGGACCCAGAATATAAATATATATACTTTTGTGGGACTGCAATTAATATTTCGATGTGTTACAATATAACAAAATCAATATACCCCTCATATAGTTGATGGTGTGTGTAAATTTAGTTTGAAAAAAGTTTCAAAGCAATATCTTTTAAGGGTTCAAAAATAATCGATTTTTCATTTGATAATAATGTTTCTAAAGAAACTTATGTTTTTATATTTTTTTAAGAAAAGCATCCTAGTTTTAAAATAAAATAAACCTTTATTATGGTAATAGTAGTTTCCCTAGGCTCTTCTGAATTTAAACCATGATTTTATCAAAATCATGAATATAGACTTAGTACTGTACAATTAGGGATTTCAAAACGAGCAACAGTTTTTAAACCTATGACATCATTCTAAATCAGTTATGTTATTGTTTGCAGCCCAAGACCAAATGTTGACTTTTTGGGCAAATCCAAAACAGAAGAAACACAAGAACTTAATCCGGTCGATCATCAACAACGTCGTGTCTTTGCTGATTGAGTCCTTGTTATTATCTCTCGAAGAGGTGATCACAATTGGCCACCGAGATCTTGTGATTTAACACCTTGCGACTTCTTCCTTTGGGGCCAGGTGACATACAAGGTCTACGCCAACAGCCCAGCGTCGATTCAAGACCTCAAAGATAGAATTCGTGATGCTATCGAGGACCTAGGGCAGCCACTTTGCGATTTGGTTATGGAAAAGTTCGTGAAAAGGATATGGTCCTGTAAGCGTGGTCGTGGTGGCCATTTGGCTGATGTTGTTTAATATTATTAACGGCATTCCTTTTATTACGAAATAAACATCCGATAATTTGTCTCAAAAAATGCCATTTTTCTTTGAATACCAAAATAACACCTCTTGTTGGAAAACCCTGTATATGTTATTAAAAACAAAAATACACTAGTTAGTAGAGTTAGTAATGAACTTTTGCAGTCGAAACAATTAATTTTTTATTTCATATTATATTAAATTATAAGTTTTATGTTAAAACCATTGTTAGCTTACGATTAAATAACTCGTACATAGATCAGTAAGTAAGCAGATAGACTTTTGATCACAAAAAAAGATTAAGCATGCCGCACAGTGGTAAGAAAAACAAGTAATCTTATATACCCTTCACCAAATTATGCTTTAAAATAAAATTTAAAAAAAATTTTTTAATTTTTATAAAAATTTTTAAAAACATTTTTGTTTTTTAAAAATTGCTCTTCAAAAGTTTTTTTCCAATTTAAAAAAAAAAAAAATGTTAATTTATTAGTGAAAAAAATGTATAACAAAAATTTTTTTTTTTTTAAAAAAATCGGGTTAAAAAATATTTGTCCCGATTTTGAACCATTGTAGGTCCAACTTACTATATATAGACTTATATACATCGTTGCAACGGACTTTGAAATATCTATCATTAAATATCCATATTGTCTACATTTATGGCTTAGTAATCGAGATATAGATCAAAAATAGAGCATGTCCCGGTTTTTTCCTTATATCTCAGCCATTTGTGGGCCGATTTTCTTGATTTTAAATAGCAACCGAGCCGGAAGAATTTCCAGCTCGGTTCATGTATGTAAGTTATTTGGGGACTACGGAAAGTTGATTTCAACATACAGACGGACATGGCTATATCGACTTCGCTATCTATAACGATCCAGAATATATATACTTTGTAGGGTCGCACATGAAAAAAATATTACAAATGGAATGACAAACTTATATATACCCTTTTCATGGTGAAGGGTATAATAAAATATAGCCTCGGAAGTACCCTTCTTTAAGTATATATGTATATTGTCCACTTTCAGCGTATAGCATCATAAATATATTAAGAAAGCTTTTAAAAATTATACATTTAATTGCTGACGAACATATTATATTGTAGAAGTTACAAACGAAATGACAATCTTATTATCTTCAACTTCTCACGAAGGTGAAGGGTATAAAAACAATAACGCCAAACGAAACAAACACCAAACAAAAAAAAAAACAAAATACGCAAAGCAATGAAACCAACACACATCCAAACATACGTTTTGTTGCTTTTTTTGTCAAAGCATGCAAAAAATTGTCTTTTATTGATGAAATTTTCAGAGGTTGTCTCGGATTTTTGCTCATATCTCCGTTATTTATGGAAGGATTTTGCTGATGTTAAATAGGAAACTTCTCTTCTGACAGAATTATTGACGATTTGGATCCCGATCCATATTCAATATTTAAACTCGAAAACAATTCCTCTTTGCGTAAGTGAAAGTTCATTAAAACCGACCTATCCATTCTTTTTTTTCTATACACTGTGTGCCGATTCGATTCCCACACAAGCCAATTTTTCCTGTTTTTTCTTTAAGCTACATATTCCTGGGGTAAATATAAGTACATGTGTAAGCGAGACGCATGAATTTTGTCAATTCGCAAACAAAAATAACTAGTGTTTCTGTCAAATAATAAGTAGTTATCACTCAGCTCCAATATTACTTGTTATCTTACTAGGTAAGTAGAGTTTATGCTGGGTAATTTCTAATCTTTTCATTTGCGACCCCACAAAGTATACATATCCTGGATTGTTATAGATAGTGGAGTCGATATAGCCATGAAATTAAATGTTGGGAGCTTCCCAAATAACTTTCGTACAAGATTGATACAGCAATATATATCCAACTTAGGTTGCTATTAAAAAATCGAGAAAAGCGAACCACAAATGGCTGATACTTATGTAAGAAAAAAAACCGCGACTACCTCGATAATTTCTACAATTTTTTATAAATGGAATATTTTTGTTCGTACTTTAAATTATTAAAAATTAAAAATTCAAATAATTACCAAAAATCTCTTGAATTTTTTTCACTCCATATTTTTCACTTTTTCTTTAGCAAAAAATTTTAAATTAATATTTTTTTCGAGCCTAAAAATAGCTGACTTTAAGGTAGAATATTACAGACATTGTGAATTTGATAATCTGCATAAACAGAAAAAAGTTTCAACATAAATGGTATGAATTGATTTCAATTCATAACATTTATAAATAACTAGCGCACCCGGCGAACTTCGCCTTTTAAGCCTTCAGACAAACTTTAGAGTAAAACTTGAGACAATTAGCCTTATTTGCCCACGACGGTATTCTATAAGTATATTCGTCCTGCTGGCATCATATACGGGACAAGTCGACCTCGCTGTAGCACAGGAAGGTTCATTAGTCCACCTGTTTTGTGCACTCTCATATAGTTTCTGCTGAACAGCCATCTTGCATTTAACAAGGGAAATACCAGAAAAGGGGTCGATCGCCTCACTCATCATTACCCTGATATTCATCGAATCCAGGGACCCATATAAGCGTTATCCTAGAATGTCTCGCTATCTCATTTAGGGATATCCGGGATAGGGATTAGGGATAACCTAGATGTCGTGAAGACACTCGCTATTCCGTTAACGACAGCCTTGCTGTCAGTAAGTAAACATATATCACCAAATATAATACCTCAGCCAGTTGGATGCACGTTTAATGGCAGTAATTTCCGCCTGAATAGCAGTGCAGAAGTTAGGTAGCCTAAGGTTGCATTTTATCCCAAAGTTTTAAATATAGAAACCTCCACCGACCCTATTACCCCTGTTAGAGCCATCAGTGTATATCCGTATGACATCAGCTGGGAGAAGAGTCCCTGTTGCCATAAATCCCTATTAGGGATCATAATATGGAAATGCCTATGGAAAAAAGGTTTTGCGATGCAGTAATCGAGATTACCATGTATGTGCCCATAGTGATTCAGTATCCTAGAGTGTCCAAGGTCCTTACCAGACCACGAACAACCAGCATTTAGTCTCACAGCAGAGTTGAGAGCCATTTGCATCACCATCAAATCCACTGGTAACCAGTTTAGAATAGTTAAAAGTGCCTTAGAGGAAGTAGACCTTATAGCGCCTGTAATCAGTATCGCGATAGTCCTTAGAACTCGTTCAACGGCTTTCCTTTGAGTAGCATTATCCAAAGCCTGCCACCACACCATTACTCCATAGAACAAGTAACTAAAGACATACTATTTTTGAAAATCGAAAACTTTGTTGACTTTTTTTTCAAAATGGGCCCTTTTTTTATTTTTTTTTTTTTGCCCAACAGAAAGTTTAGGTATTTTCCTTTAAGAGCTATTTGTCACTGAGTGGGATGCGATTTTGTTGAATCATCTTAAAATATTGGCCAATATATGGCAACAGAAGCATTTTACCAAATATGGTCCCAACGGGCAAAAATTCATGTTTTTGAATTATCTATTGGGAATTGTGGAATTCTTTTACTACAAAATTATTAAATTTTTATCAATTAACGTATTGGCTTTAAAAGAAATCCATTCTTTTAAACACTGAACTTTGAAGTCAGTTATGGTTTTATAACTTTACTTAAATTCCTTGTATTTTTTTTTTCTTTTTTTCATTTCATTATTGTTGCTGTTTGTTGTTGCATACAACATTTATGCATATCCAAGTACCAGTTAAACTTCGTGTTTATGTTTGTACTTGTATGTATATAACATACATAAGTGTGTGTTTGAGTGTGGATGCAACAAAATTCTTTTAAAAAAGTTCAACTTAAGTTACTTTAAAAATACAATATATATATGTATACAATTTTTATCTTTTCTCTTGGTTTTTTCTTTTCAATTTTTTTTATATATTCTGGTTCTGTTCCAAAGTTTTATATAGTATATAGTTGTTGTTGTTCTTGCTGTTGCTTTTGTTTGTTTGCATTTTTGTCTGAGCTTTAACTCTCAGGATTCCCACGCTGTATGGCAACATTTATGCCCCACAGGGTATTTTTTGTACTGCTGCTGCTGCTACTTCTGCTGTTGTTGCATTCTGTTAGCACTTCCTTTACTGTCTTGCTGCATTATTGTTGTTCTTGTTTTCCTTTTTTTCTTTATCTTATGCAGATTTAAATTTTTTCTGAATCTTCAGTTTTTTTCTATTTCGGAATTTCTTTTTTTTTATTCTTCTTCTAATCTCTATATGAGGAGAGTGTGTATGTTGGGTTTGTTTGGTCAACTGGACGGACGTTTTGTGACAATTTTGTGGTGTAAAGCAAAACTTCCCGCATATTTGCAGGAAGAGCATCAAATACCTCACGAAAAAGTCAATGTTTGATGTGGATTTTGAGCTGGTGGCAGCATCGGTCCATATATCTGCGAGAGCGATGTTGGCCATGCCATCACCGTCAACGTCGAGTGCTATAGGTTGGATGATATGGACACCAACGACATGTTGTTTCAACATGGTGGTGTTAGGTGCCATACATTGGGCATTGTCATCTTACGTGAGCTGGCCACCGAACTCGTGAGACTTTTAGATTTTTCTTTTGGGATTTCCTTAAGTCGTAGATCTATGCGATTAAGCCACTAACTAAGCCCTCAAATCTAACATAACCCATGCCATCGGTCAAATTCAGCCTGATTTATGAGCCAGAGTCATGGAAAATTTGAAATTTAGGATGCGCCGTACCCATCGAAGGCGCTGCGGATATTTACACAATGTTTCCATACATAATGGCCTTTCAAATGAATAAAAAAATTTGTTTTATTAAAATTTAAAGATAGGAAGCGCGTAATAAAAGACCCTTCAGTAGCTATTAAAGGTATGTTATTCAGTAAGTTGTTATCAAGTTTTTGCTGGGTATTTTCCATTTCTGACTTTAAAGCTCAATCTAAATCGACCATGATCCTCTCATTGCTTCAAGTTGTTCTATATTATTTAATGCATTTGTTTATTTGGTTTTCTAAGCAAAGTTTTGCTACCAACGACAACAACAAAAAAAGTTACACTGTGGTACATGCTTTAAGGTTTAAAAACTATTTTTATTTAAGTTTCTAATAAAAAAAAAAGTAACATTCTTTAAAGCATCCTGTTTTTTTCTCCTGAAAAGATGTATGACCATGCGACCGGGTTGCCAAATCTACATACAACATACTATTCCTATATTCGCTATAATTTTTCCAAATCGAAAATTCTTCTTACAAGTTACAGCAACAAGTTTGCGTGTTAGGAAATGTCATAGAGTTAGTAGTTAACATTTTTGTCGCAAAATTAGTTTTATTACCAACATGGTAACACTGATTAAAAGTTATAAATTTTTAAAGGTGGACAACGTATGATGATGAACAAAACAAAACGAGAAAAAAAAATATCCATGAACAAGTAGAAATAGAACTGAGAATGAATGATGCTCGCATCTAGAATTCTAGTTCTATTTGCTTACATTATGGTTGTCTTTGCTGTTGTTTTTTTGTTATGCAAAACAAAACTTACAAAAGCAAAAAAAAAAAAAAAAAACTTACGATAACAAAAAACATCAAAAAAACCAAAAGGTGGACTTTAATCTTTGTGCAAGAAAAATTTTTTTATAAAATTCCATCTCCCCTATTTGTCTGCTTTTTTTTACCCATATTTTCTATATGTAAATAAGCATTTACTCAGTCGTTGCACTGAGAAAAATTTAAAGGCATCTATTTATTACATTAAAGCACTAGTTCCAATTCAATGTCTAAAGGTAAGGTCAGATTACGCAAATTATTTGACACAAAATGTTTCATGTGTTTGATCAAAATTACATCAAATAATCCATGGCTTGATTTTGTGGTCACACTGTACACATTTATTTGCCATATTAATACTATCAAACACACGAAGGGGAAAATATATTTGTCTTGTGGTCACATTTATGGTAATAATTTTTCTAAATAATTATTAAATAAAGCTGTAAAAAAACTTTAATTTCATTCATCAATAAAAAATACATATCTAGAAAGTAAAATACTACTAGATTTTGCTTTAAATTTGAAAGAATTGTGAAATTTCAGTACTTTTATTTTAACGTCAAATATTTTATGTTCTTAGTTTGAACAGAAAATATTTTTGCACGGCAAACAAGAAAACAGCTGAATTTGGTCAAACAAATTTATTTGCCTATAAGAAAACTTTCTTGTAATGTGACCAATGTGTGACCACTAAACAACAAATATTTTCCTCAATTTTTTATTTGATCTTGCAATTCATTTGCAAGATCAAACAGCGTCAAATAACAGCTGTTGCATCATGTGTTATCGCAAAAGTAGTGTTGCTATATCTTAAAATAAAAATCGCAAAATAATGAAAACAAATCGCGAAAAGAACTCAAGCTTGAACAATTTAATAATATAATATTAAAAGTTTATTTATTAAATTATATTACTATCAACGTATTAAAATTTGTAGGTATATTTGTACTTAAAATCTACAAAATATCCCTAATATAATTAACAATTTTGGAATTTTATTGTATTTGTTTTGGCTTTGTTTGGATTTTGAACTAAAAATCGCATTATTCAAACAAAACGAATGTTACTATGATGAACTTTACAATAATCAAATAAGTTAACTGTTAAAAAGAAAAAGTATATTTTTAAAATGTTGATACCAAAGTACATACAAGTAGTCCAACTCTTTGATAGCAGTACCTAACTATATATTGGACGCAAAACGAAATGAAAATGTGCTAGAAATGTAAAATAAAATTATAAAGCTCTGTGTGTTAAAGAATTAACGAGAATTAAACTATATTTAATCGAAAATTTTTTCTTAAAATATCGAGACATTTGATGTGTACATTTTTCACAAGGGTGTTGAATTCACACGGTACTCATTTATGTGAGAGAGTAATATTGAAAAATAGAGTCGGACTACTTGTTATACTTTGGTTGAAACTATACTTATATGTAGAAGGAAAAATGAAATTCATAATTGAAATTATTTTTTTTTTAATAAAAATTATTAATCGAACAGGACTTTCACCAAACTTTTTTCATTCTGAATGTTCACAAATATTATATTAGCATTAAAAAAAATTAAGCAGATCATACTGTTTAAGAATTAATTTTTAATTGCAATCCAATCATAATATTTATGTATGTCTAAACTATTTTCTTTGATTTTAAATTCAATAAATATTCCATTCATTTGAGCAATTTTAAATTTTGTAAATAGAAAAACTCCATGTATAAAAACAATCAAACATCAGACTATGTTATACGTATACAAATATAATCGCATACAAATGAAAAAATCGCAACATAGACTTCATGTCTTCAATTAGTTTTTCTCCCAGTATGTCATTCTAGGCTGAATGACTTTTATGTGAAGAAGAAGACTTCATTTATTGATGCCATTTTTTTAGTGAAAATAATTTAAATAAGAATTTTACAAGAAATATTGATATGTATTATAGTTAAAGAATAAAAATAGTGCAATTTTGTTTTTAATTTAGTACCAAAAATGTTTAAATATTCTCCTATTTAATCCGCTGTGTTGAGCAAATAATTTTCTTTGTTTTCTCTATTTGTTCAAACAATTATTTCATGAAAGTATTTGATATAGTGTGACCACACGGCAAATATATTTACTGATTCTTTTTCGCAGCAGTTTGGTCAAACAAAAAGTGAAAAATTAAATTCACTATATGATAACAAAATTCAATAAAGCTTTAATAAAATAATTGTTTTACAATTAGAAATAAGTGCGTTAAACTTAAATAGATTTGTAAGATCAAATTATATATTTTTTATGTATTTATATAGCTAGTGGTCACACTATGTTCACATTAAGAAAATTTTTTGTTTGCCGACAAATAAATTTGTTTGACTAAAATCATCTGTTTTGTTGTTTGCTCTAAGTTTTATTTGTGGTCAGATTCAGACAATGAAATATTTGACGATAATCGTCAAATATTAGCTGTGTCTGACCGTACCTTAAGTATTTAAAAATGAAGAACATCCGTCCTAAAAAATAAATTAAAAATCGAGATAGTTGTGGTGTTTTGATATACATTTTCAATACTAAAATTCTCAAACGTATATCGAATATATTAATAGAAGATTGAGGTTCATCAGATATCTGCAGCCTTCGCTAAGTTGACTCCTAGCAACAGATCGTTATATCAACATTCCTATCCATAAAGATCAATAAATATGCCATTATTGAGGGGCAGGTCCGATTGACATGAAATTTCACATAGGTGTAGCAGGAGAGTATTTGACAACGGACCTCACAAATCCATCTAGAGCTGGTTTGTGAGGTCTCAAAGTAGGGACTTGCAGACATCCAGAACTTTTAAAACCCTTGCGAATTCGGTTAGGATCGTCCAATATAAAAGATAGATAACAGATAATGCCCTCGATTAGGTCTATATAAAACATAGTTACATGTGCTATTTACCTCTTATAGTTAATATTACTTGGCCTCTTGCTTCTTTGTTTCCTATTTTTTATATATTTCTGAAAGACATTTCAGCAAAGAAAGCTTTAGAAAAGGATCTTCCAATAGGGACTTCCGAACTTTGACATTTGATAGCGTGTCCCATTGTTGAAGGCACACCTGTCGAATTGACTGTTATTTATTAAGTTTGTTTTGCCACATCACCATGGATGGATATATTGTTTAGCGACACGTGCAAATGATAAAATTGTTTTATCAAAATGGGTGCTATGTGCGGGCAACATTCCGCGAGCTTCGGCTACTTTACGCTAATGCCCATTTCTGGATGAATGGATCAACATCAACAAGCAACATTGTCGACTTTGCAGCTCTACCAACCCACATTAGATGCAAGAGCGTCCAATGCATCCCGAAAAGTCACCTTTTGGTGTGGATTTTGTGCTGGCGGCGTCACATATTTCACCTCGGCCAGGCCATTATCGTCAATGGCGAGCGTTATAGGTCGACGATTACTAACTTACTTTGGCCTGAATTGAATGATATGGACACCCACGGTATGTGAATTCAATAGGTCGGTGCTACGTGCCACACAGCTCATGTCACATTGGACATTCTGCACAAGCAATTTAAGGGTGTAGTTATCTTAAGTGAAGGTGATGTGAGCTGGCCACCGAAATCATTCGATTTCAACCCCGTTAGACTTTTGTAGCCCTCAAAGCCAACATAAGCCATGCATGCCATCGGTCAAATTCTGCCTGATTTATGCACCCGAGTCATGGAGAACTGCATATTTCGCGAGGCAGACATTTGCAGGTTGTTATTATCCAAACATAATGACATCGATAGGCTTTTCAAACGAATAAAATAGTTCAATGATATCACACACACTTTGTTTTTTTCTTGGACCAGCACTTAGGAGATGACCCCTACTCATGCAAAGCATTGTATTGGAACTAGGAAAATAAGTTATGAAAGAGAGGACAGAGGGAGTAGGTTTGTGGACATTTGATTTGAATGAAAGTGACAGGAAAGACTTCAGGAGGAAGCTTATTCCACATGAGGACAGTACGGATAAAGAACGAATTTTCCCTTTAATGTGTTGTGCGATCCACTTTTCAGTCGACAACGAATTGATGAGCCTTTACCGAAGAACGTGTGTTGCTAAAAAACCTATGGGTTTCGGGAACAAGTTCCTTAATTTCAGCAGAGCACATACCATTGTAGTATCGGTAGAACAGTGAAACACAACCCACATTGCGACGTCAATAGAACTGGATACCCTACTGTCACCGATAAGCACCTTCACCCTCTCCTATACGCGGTCGAGTAACTCCAAAATACAGTTCGAAGCACCGCCCCACACATGAGAGTTGTATTCCATTTTGGGTCGAATATAAGTGGTGTAAATAGTAAGGAGATCAGATTGATTAAAGTATGTCTTACACCGTTTTAGAAAATCAAGGCTTGAAAAATATGTTTTGTCCAGAACATCGAGAGCTTCTGATTCCTTGATATTTACACCACCCATAAAAACAGATGGAGCAACATGATCTGTTGTGGGTTTGTGTGTTAACATACAACATTGAGTCTTGCGTGTATTAAAATCGAATCTATTCGCAAAACCCCATTCAGAGATTGTCACAAGATCTTGGTGAAGCGTATCATTCATGTTTTACTTCATTGCTCCAATCGCCGACAGGCTTGGTCTATATGGAATATGAAATGCTGTTATCTGAGTAGATAGGGTTTGAAGTTTGACGAAGAAAGTCGTTTGAAAACGACCATATTACAACTGAATTTTTCACGTTGGTACATCTTTTGATAGCAAATTTAAAGGTGGAAACAAATGTATCATTTAGGATAAGTAAAATCCGTAATTCCCAAAAAAAACCAACAAAAAATCAACAACCGTATATGAATGATTTGGAATACATCCAAGTGCATATAAGTATAAAACTATTGTCAATTTTGGAAATTCATAATTTCTATAAATAATTTCTTGAATTCGGAACGAATGCTAACCCATATTAGCATACTTTAGTCAAGCGCGGATCCAGAGAGGGTGAAATAGGAATTTTCCCACCCAAAACCAAAAAGTTTTCATATAAAAAAGAAGAAAAATGTAGAACAAATTTTGACTCGATAGGGTACAAACGAAAAGAGCTATCTGGCTGAATTTTACACAAATACTCTCTAGTGATAAGGTTTGGTTGTTTCCCCCGGAATACTGTTGAGCAATCATGAATATGTTGATATTGCGGAAATCCTGATAAACTTCTTGTAACTATTCTTTATACTATAAAGTATGGCGAAAATCGTTCAACATTTGTCCCTAGTCCCTATACACGAATCCCCTCAGAAAATGACTTTTACATTCATAATTGTATTATAATAATTATTATCGTGATGAAATTGGACATAAAAAAGTTTTATATGAATCTAAATCTTTCTACCCCACAGAAAAAATATTTTTTATTGTCATTAAATAATTTATATATGCTATTAACATAAGCCATTTAAAGTTTTAAGAAATTAATTACTCTTCAAATCTTGTACAATTCAAGTCCCCATAGAAGGTCAAAACTACAGATAGATGCTGGGTTATTTAGAGTATTCACACGGTAGTCAAAAAGTCGTATGTCACAAAATAACAACACGAAAAAATATGACTGCTGTGAGCAACCCTCATAAGTTAGTGTGCTATTTCAAATTTGAGTCAACTAACAATTATAAATATTTTTAATAAAATATACAAAAACAAATGAAACAAGTAAGAGAGATATATACGCTTGTGCCGGATCTTATGTACCCTTCACCAAATTATACTTTTAAATAAAGATTTTTAATACTTATTTTTAGGTAAACATAATTAAAAAATGTTTATTTTCATTTAAAAATTTTTTAAAAAGTTTTTTTAAATTTTTGGTGAAAAAAATTGTATGCAATATTTTTTTTTAGTGAAATTTTTATTTTTAAATTTATGAAATTAATGAAAAAATGAATGATAACAAAAATTTTTTGGTGAAAAAAAAAAATTCGGGTTAAAAAATAATTTTTGCGATATTGACCCATTGTAATATGGCGTTATATACGTCGTTGCAAGCGCTCGATGAAGAGTTTTTTCCTTTCGGCTTAGATTTACACTGGTTAGTTGTGACAAAACAATAAACACAGCATGAAAGGTCTTATTATTTTAGAACAACAACTATTTAGATTGTTAAAACTACTGTAAAACTCTAGTACTGTATGACAATATGACTTGATAGCACACCGTGTGAATACCCCAATTGTATCCGAAATTATTAAAAAACTAGGCTAGGGTATAGTGAAATATTAATTTTGTAAGTACGTTCACACTAAAAAAAAAATTAAGTATATCTGAAAACAATTGGTCAATCATGTCATGTCATAATGTCCTAATATTTCACAATGGTTTTTATTGCTTTTCAAGCCAAAAATGTCCTAAAATTATACTACTTTCTATGTTTATTGTGTTATCGTAACGAACCAGCAGAGACTAACGCAGAATGCCTAAGAGTCAGTTAAGCCGAGCCGCCGAGTAGTGATATATATTAGGACACTGGCAATATGACATAATAGGAGACCTTGTGAATTGACCAAATGTGTAATTTTAGTTCCAAACAGTAAGAAATATTTCCCAACTTTTATTTCCATTTAAAAATCCTATAATTTTCTACAGTGTAATATTACCTTTTACACTCGTATTATATTTCTAGTTTAGATTTTATTTTTTTTTTTTTTTTTTGTTCACAAATTTATTTTGTTATCTGTATGCAGATTGAGAATAATAAAATAGTAAATTTAATTTAATTTTTTAAACTCAAGTTACATGTACGTTTTTTCAATTAAATATCAATTTTTTTTTCCATCGCATTCATAGTTGGTTTGTTTGTATGTTAGTTAAATGGAAATGTATAGAAATAAATAAATCTGTATATACAATTTATTTGAAATAATTTATTATAAATTTTATTAAGACAAACAAGAAAACATAAATCAACAGTTAAAATATTAAATTACCGTGTAATTATTACGATTTTTAATTTGAGTAATTAATAACAATAAAATACACACCTCAAATACCAAAATGAATTTATTAGCTTTGTTAAATTTTTAAAGATATATATTGTAAGCTAGGGTATTGGTAGTAGTAGGTGCTAATTATTGGAAAAGTAATGGGAATTTGTAATAAGAAAAAACTTTTCTAATGTAGGTGTTAAGGAAAGTCTTAAAAGTTTTTGCTACTATAAACACAAACTCATTATAACTCGGAAATATTCACAAAAACCAAACCAATCTTGAAGGCGTGTTATTTGGAAATAAATTTATGTGACCTTTGACATGGCTTTAAATGATTTAATAGATTTTTAACATTTTGATAAATTTGAAGAAAGTTTTATCAATAAAGTTAGCATTAAATCATTCTAAATTTACTTCCCTGCTTTCCATTTTTAACAGCTCTCTTATTCTCTGTTATTTCGAAGTAAAACCCATGTTTAAGTGATCTACTTAAGGCATGTTAAAGAAGGAAAGCAGGGATGTAAATTTATGATTTAATGCTAACTTTATTGATAAACCTTCCTTCAAAATATCTAAATGTTAAAAATCTATTAAATCATTTAAATTAATACAACTGCAGTGCATTTGAAGTAAAAAGCCAGTTCTTAACTTGAAAGCATTGAAATTAAGATTTGCGTCACATTGTGGATCTCCATAACCTGAACAGCATACCAACATACATAGATCCACTTAATTATTCATTAATTTCTTTTCTTCTAAACTTAAACAAAAAAAAAAAAAAAAAAAACGCATTCATAATTGAAACTTGTGTTATATTTTGTTTAACCCATTAAACTATGTATTGTATATTGTCTCCCCCATAAATTAGATAAAACCATCATGATTAAATAATTAAAAATGTTTTTCAACAATTTTTATAGTCCACACGTTTCAGCGATGAAATTGAAAACGAAAATTGTATAAATAAAACAAACATTTTAGATAAACAAAATGCATTTTTAAATGTTTGATGACATAAAAAAAAACGATTTAAAATCTCAACCAAAAAATATCAAGAATAAATTTTCATAAATATGGAAACAAATGTTAGGACAGAGTTGTAAAGGTATTAAATGATTTAATATATTAAGCACATAGAAATAAAAGCAGTATATGGCAGATACGAATTTGTATCTAATGACTGGTTTAAGTGAAACAGTTTCAGGCTAAATCGGTTGTGAACTATTCTATTAGTTTTTGTGTCACAGACTTCTATTCGCATCAGAGATAAAGGCCTGTTTCACTACACACAGTGGCCTGTTTCACAACGCATAGTGGCACAAAGAAAAGTGGGAATAATACGGTATCATTGGAACTATTGGAGAAATTGTTACGAAATTTCACATGAATGGAGCTGAGGTATTTTTAAGTTGATTTAGCTTCCTAGCGCTAATGAGGGCCAGTGTGTAGCCCCTCAAAATTGGTCACCTTGGGTTTCAAATTAAAAAATAAAAAAATGGCCAAAAACTATTTATGATCCGAATGAGCTGAAATTTAAAATATAAATAAACCTTAAGAAGATCTATAAAAAATACGCTAACATGTGTATGATATCTCTACTAGTTGAAGAGACATTTAGGTTTATTGATTTATTGTTTTTTAATTTTGCTCGATCTTTTTATGTTTTTTTTAGATACGGCGGGACTACGGAGGGTCGAAATTTATTTTTAAAATATCACCTATACTCGCTATCAGTTATCTTGTCGCTATAAAAAGTTACACGAATCCAAATTTGGAACATGTAAAAAGTGACGTAATTTTTAAATTTTTTCCCAAAAAGCCCATACTTTTTTTTTTTGTAGAAAAAAATATTCTTCGGGACTATATACAACTTTTATATGATCCGGAAAGAGAACTTAATGCAGAATCATGTAAAGTAAAATTTGGGTCACTTAAGAGGACACAACACCCCCCCAGACCTTTCCAAACTTGGCCAATTTTTAAACAAAAAATTAAGTTTGAGTAAAAAAATCTAAAAAGGCAAAGCACCGATCCTCGAAAAAATTCCATATTTCTATAACCCTCAACGTTTCTTAAATATTTACAGAGCTCTTTTACTATAACATGGTAAATGACGTCACAGTAGTTACTTTTCTAAAAATAACTCAGTTTTTGGAATACATTTTCCCCGGTTTAGGAATTTCGGTATTTGAAAAAACAAAATGCAAATAA
Source organism: Calliphora vomitoria (assembly GCA_942486065.2). Classification (NCBI taxonomy): domain Eukaryota; kingdom Metazoa; phylum Arthropoda; class Insecta; order Diptera; family Calliphoridae; genus Calliphora; species Calliphora vomitoria. The sequence continues at coordinate 54,262,813 of OW818031.2, read as the reverse complement.
TTTTAATGCCATTGACTTAAGGACATTTAAGTCTATATTAATTCCAAATTTTGTTATGATATCTTTAACTGATAAAATTTTACATTAATTCAAATTTTATATTTTTCTTCGTGGAAAATCACCATATTATAATTTTTTTAGTTTTTAAGGTAAATCACGTCCCAAAAAATTATAAGATAATTTGATTTCACTAAAATATCCATCTTCAAGTCCTAAGGTTTTCACTTATACCAAATACTTATATAAAAGTTTTATATTTACTCTCCAGAAAGCTCCACAAACTTTGCTCCTTCGAAATTTTTTTTTACGTTTTTTCATATATTGCAAAAACGTTTCTATACCACTGCACAGGGGGGCAGAATCAAAATTTTTTGGAAATAATTCTGGTATATCTAAACGGCTTATCCGATCGGGATAAAATTTGACATGGGCGTAGCCAAGGAGCATTTGAGTTTCAGTTATTAAAATGGACCCTACAAATGCTCCAGGCGGCGCTATGGGTAATCCAAATAGGGTACCTTCGACAAGTACAATTTTTAAACAAATGCAATTTTTTTGGTTTCCCATCCGATTTAATAGATTTGTATATTCTTGGAAAGCGCTCGGCTAGGTCTTGAAAAAACATGTGTGCGTGTGCTATTTATTCCGAGCTATAAGCATTTCAAAATTGAACTTTTTAAATTTTGCCATACCTTGGTCCGCTTTTTTAAAAATATAGGGCTTACTTTTGGACCGAATGGACGTTTTTAGTTAGACAACTAAATTACCAATAACATACAAAAGATTGCAGGGCAATATCAATTATGGATAAAAATTAAAAAAAAAAGTAAATTTTTGGAGTTTTTGGAACGAAGAGGTGACTTAACTCTTTTTTTATTAAAAAAAAAAAACTTTATTTTAGAACATATAACAGTTTTATGCATCTACTTATCATGTATTAATTAACATTGTTTATAAGTATGACAATAACTGTGAAGCAGCTTTAAATGCGATAGGTGATCATTGTGGAAAAAGAAAATTCTAGTTTTTTTCGTTAGATTATTCATGAGACTTCTAGAAGATGGCGCTGTGTGTATAAATAGTGTATAAACAGCGAGTTGTGAGTCAAGAGTATATCGTATGCGTTGTATGCAATATTGCTGGTTTATCAGTACAAACCAGTGACTTCACTCGCACGACTTTTTGCGGCCAAAAGGTCCATTTCTCGTTATCAAATTAAGTTATCGCCAAACCGGATAAATGACATTCATATTTTCAAACAAGAAATCATTGATCATGGTGCGGCAACGATCTCCATTGACTGTAACGCGAGCTCCGACTTCATATTTGAAGAAACAAGGTCCGATGATGCCACTAGCGTGTAGTCCGCACCAAACGGTGCATTTTCCTGGATGTACTGGAGATATTAATGTCTGTTGTGGATTGTCTTCAAATCTCTAATACTTATCTACTACTTCTGTTTACAATTTCATATCATTCGGATGAGCCGGTTAGAATTTTTTCTGAAGTTTCATCCAAATCCATTCAAATATTTGGCCTTTGATGGCAGATATTACGTTGTCCACGAAATATAAAGTGTAAATCGGAAAATCCTTACATTTAACACTCTAAAGATTGAATACCTTTACAACTCATTATATAAGAAAACATTTAACTTGACATTTAACATTTACAGCGTTCAACCGCGCACAAAAATCACACATTCATTCATTCATTTATTCATTATAAAGAGCTGACCTGTTTGTTGAAATTCAAAATATTTAGCTCAGTTCAAATGGAATTTGGTGTCGGTGACAGTTAACTGCATATGTTTGGTTACTGGCCGTCTGTCGGCCATTGTTTTCCCTATTGAAATTTTTAAAACATGCAAATGAAACTAGATGAAAACTAAACCCATACATATGTATATTTAAATTGAAAATTTACCAAAACTAAAACTAAAATGCCAGTGAGTATTGAAATTTGTGAAACCCGAAAAGCAACAAAACCGCCGTCGTCTGTCTGTCACTACACACAGCAGTTACAAATTTAAACAAATCACTTTTTTTCTTTCTGATGGTCCAGAAAACCAAAATAATGATGGAAAAAAAGTAAATTTTGGATTCAACCGCTGCCACCACCACCAGCCAGTTGGTGCAATTCAGTTTGAACGGTGAGCGATGGTGTATGTGTGTGGCGACAGCAACAGCGTAAGTTAGTGGTGGCAGTGATCATAATAATGACGGCGTTGATTTGGCTCCAAATGCTGGCTGCTGCTGCTGGTGATGCTGTTAATGATGATGATGACGACTGTATAAATGAGTGAATTACAACTTGACTATTTTATTGTCCGTCGTGTTTGTCTGAGGTTGAATTTATTTTATTATTGCTGTTGTCACTGTTGTTGTTGTTGTTTGTATTGCTGTTGCTGTAAAAACTATGAATTACAAGTTTTTACAAATTGATTTGAATTGTTTTTAGAAAACCACAATTTAAATTTAAACTTGTATCGTATGCATTTGAATCGATGTAAATTATAATTTGTTGCTGTTGCTGTTGCTTATTGTTTTATCTTTTATTTATTTAAATTTAAATGAAATGCACCCAAAACAGTTGAACAATGAATGTGAACCTCTCATATGTATGGACGATTAACATCAGTTTATAAGAGCACTGTTTTTTGTTTGGTTTTTTTTTTTTTATTTAATATACTAAAGGTCAAATTAATATTCAAGGTGTATTTTTTTTTTTCTAGAATACCCTACAATTGTTATATAGATAAATCTTAATATATAGTTTAAGACAGTTAGGAATATGTTACAGTGGGTGTTAGGAGATAGTGTAGAAATTTAGCTCATGGCAATAATTTGGTGAAAAGGTCAATAATTTGTATTATTTACTAGCGAACCTGGCGAACTTCGCCTCGCCCCAATTTTACTCAGACAAACTTTAGAGTAAAACTAGATTTTCGATTTTTCCAATTTTCAGGAGGGAATTTCTAAAATTTTCTCCGGTAAAAACCTTCTCCTCGAAATCGGCTCAGCCGTTCTCATTTAACGCACTGCGACCCATAGCATCTTTTGTGCAGCCTTAGATTTAGGCTACGAATAAAGTCAATTATTCTATTTGGTGAGAGATCAGTTACGTCCCTCGGAGCCATAAAGACACTTCCGAGCCATTTAATTCTGCACATTACCAGCATCGGGCAGTCGAATAAAACATGTTCAGAGGTTTCGGCATGAAGTTCGCAAAACCCGCACTGTTCATTCTCAACATTACCTAAAATATATTGGTGATACATTAACCACAGTGTCCAGTGAATAATCCAGTAAGTATTTTCAAGTCAAGCTTTCCGAGCGAAAGCAACGACTGGGATCTACGTCTGGATAGGGTAATGAACCGTTTGGACTGTCTTAGTCTTGGTAAGTTACCCCAAAATCAGGCAAATTCCGATTCAACCCAAGAACGAATACGTTACATATTGTATCCAAGAACGAATACGTTACATATTGTATCCTCGTGGGATGCCAAAGAATGGTTCAGGATAATTTTGGTCTGATTTAAACTATTAATATTATTAATCATTTAAAAAATGCAATAATACCCCGGATTGCGTCACTTCGTTCTGCGTCGCAACGCGTCGTTTCGAAGTTGCGTCTTTTTAAAATTTCAGTGTTTTCAAAGTCACGTCGGTTTTGTCTCAGTTTCCGTCGTTTTTGTTACAGTTTGTGTCGCATGGCTTCAATGTTGCGCAGCTAGTGCTTTATTTGCGTCGTTTTTGTTACAGTTCGTGTCGCATGGCTTCGAAGTTGAGTCGTTAGTGTTGCGATCCGCATCGTTATTTTAATTGAAAAATTTATTTTTTTCAGCTAAAATTATAAATCTCGGAACCAATTAAATGAAAATCAATGCAAATGTAAGGAAAACCGTGTTTCTCCCGTCAGAATCACATTAATTGCCCACTTTCAGCGTATATCAAGAAAACTTTTTTTACATTTAATTGCTGACGAACAGATTATATTGTAGAAGTTACAAACGAAATGATAATCTTATATAAGTATACCCTTCTCACGAAGGTGAAGGGTATTAACTGCCTGTTTCTCTAAATGCGAACGAACGTTTTCTTTCGTATTTTAAATTGAAAACAACAAATAAATTTAAAATTTTGTTGTTGTTTTCAATATAAAATACGAAAGAAAATGTTCGTTCGCATTTAGAGAAACAGGCAGTTAAACAACAACGCCAAACGAAACACCAAAAAAAAAAAAAAAACGCAAAGCAATGAAACCAACACACATCCAAACATACGTTTTGTTGCTTTTTTCTCAAAGCATGCAATAAATTGTCTTTTTTTGATGAAATTTTCAGAGGTTGTCTCGGATTTTTGCTCATACCTCCGTTATTTATGGACGGATTTTAGATCCCGAAGATATGTGGCGTCTTCAGAAAATTGATTTCAACAGACAGACAGACGGACATGGCTTAATCGACTCCGCTATCTACAAGGTGGCGCAAAAGTAAACTTCCGATGTTTTTTGGCTGTGATTAAAAAAAAAATAATGAAAAACTTTGATTCTTCTTGTGGATTATTTTTATTTGGTCTTTTAATTTTTTTTACATCAAGTCGAGAATATGATGTCATGTAAATGGCCGCCGCCACAGTTGATTGTCATTTGAGCCCTTTTTATGGCATTTTCCATCACTTTGGCTAAAACTTCCAGCGATAGGTCCTCACATTCTTGACGGATATTGTCTTTAAGAGCTGCAAGAGTCTGAGGCTTGTTGACATAAACCCGCGACTTCAAAAAGCCCCACAAAAAGAAGTCTGGTGCGGTCAAATCAGCCGATCTTGCTGGCCAGTGCAAATCGCCAAAACGGGAGATTAGGCGTCCGGGAAATGCATCCTTCAGCATATCGGTTGTGGCACGTGCAGTGCGTGCCGTTGCACCGTCCTGTTGGAACCACATGTTTTCCAATCCCAATTCATCCCGTTGCGGCAAAAAGAACTCGTTGATCATTGCTCTGTAGCGCTCACCATTCACAGTAACCGTTTGGCCCGCGACGTCTGCGAAGAAAAAAGGTCCGATGACTCCTCCAGCGAAAACAGCACACCATACAGCAAAAACAATGCCCCATACGCGTAAATTTTGCTTATTTACGTACCCCCTAAGATGGAAATGGGCCTCATCACTCATGATTATTTTTGATGAAAAATCATCTTCCTCTTGGTGGTGATTAAGGATGGCTTGAGCGGATGTTAGACGCGATTGGCGGTCAGCAGCTAACAGCTGATGCACCGTCTGGACTTTGTACGGAAACATCTTCAAATCTTGTACCAAAATTCGCTGTAAAGACCGTCGACTGATACCCATTTGCGTGGCACGTCGTCTGGTCGATGTCGACGGCGCTTCCATGACATTCTCGGCTACAGCAGCAATATTCTCTGCAGAACGGCTACTTCGGGGTCTGCCACGCCTGGCAGCATCTCGTGTTGTGCCAGTCTCTTCGAGGCGAGCGGCTGAACGTCGGCTAAACGTCGCAGTGTTTCACCAGTAGGCGTTGGACGGCCAGGAAATTTGCGACGAAATTCACGTTGTGCCAAAGTCACCGACCGATTATTGGTCAAATAAATAGTCAGCAATATTCCACGTTCTGGAGCAGTGTAGCGTAACATTGTTTATTAACGTGTATTTCGCATGTGTTTACTACACAAATGTCAAAGCAGAACTGACATTAGATGCCAATTGCAAAATTTATAGCATTTTCTGATAGGAGGATTACTTTTGCGCCACCTTGTATAAGGATACAGAATATATATACTTTATAGGGTCGGAAAATTAGGTGAAGGGTATAAAAAACTTAAAATTTTAATCAATCCCTTTTTTTACAAAATATATACAATTAACTTAATTTCTTTTAATCATGAAAACAGGAAATCTGATGCCTCATTTGTAAGATTACAACAAATTGTGCTACAACTAAAGGGAAACAACAACAACAACGAAAACAAAACGACCACAACAACATCACATAAGTATTACAACTATGTGGCCCGGTAACTAACTAAGTAAGTGTGATTGGAATTGACCTCATTTCAAAGTGAAATTAATTTTCACAATCTTTTCTAGAATTCTTCTTTACTTTAATGCCCTGGCACAACTTTGTTGTCAATTCCCCACCCCCTCCCCGTTCTTTCCACACAAACAAAATGCACGTAGTACATTAGAGTAAGTACAATATTACAGTGTTACAAGACAAAGTGATAAATAAATGAAATGAAATAAAATTTTAATAAGACAAAGAAATAAAACGGATGTAATTTTCTTAACAATGATTTGTATTCCACAGTGATGCAAAGATGTGTATGGGAAAGCGAGTGTTCTGTGATGTTGCATCATGAACCGGCTACATTGTAAAAGTAATAGAAAATTACTCTTATTTCCTGCTGGGTTAAATAATTCAATACAGCTTTCAATCTCAAACTCAACTCTAGTCATCACACACACAGATACTACTCAAACACATACAATAGCAACTTAATGATGTACTCTCTGTCTGTCTGTCTGCCTGCCTGCCAGCCCCCTTTTTTTTACCTTAAATAGTTAGAAGTTGTTGATGACGATGAGGAAGATGACGAACTACAAGAAGTTTGTTCTAGCACTTCAGCCAGAGAATACAGACGGAGAGACATACATACATACAGACCGAGTTGAACTAATGGACAGATGAATGAATGAATGTATGGATGGATGGTTGGCTGGCTGTTTTGAAGAGTCATACATAAGTAGTAAAAGTTGTTGTTATTTGTGTTGTAGTTCTATTAAGTCAGCAGAATCACCTTTTTTTTGTGTGGATGTGATTGTCCATTTCATCATCTGAGTGCGTGCCTTTTTATAAGAAAGTGCAAGTGTTTAAATTCATGTTTATTACATTTTGATTGTATTGTGTGTTTAGAATTTATAATACGTTTTTACTAAAGTAAGTATTCTTACTTACTTACTTGACAGAAGTGTACAACCTTTTGTAAAGGGTCTTTCATTAAATGTTTCATAACTTTTAATTTCAATAAAATAAAGTGGACAATATTAAACTCACAATATTGAACTCACCTATCTGAAATAGGTGTCCATATCTTCCAATTTAGGCCAAAAGAAGTTGGTAATCATAGACCTATAGCGCTTGACGATGACGGTCCGGCCAACGTTATTCTAAAAGAAATATGGACCAATGATCCGCCATCCCAAAATCCACTCTAAACAGTGACTTTTCGGGATGAATTGGACGCTTTTGGATCTCTTGTGGATTGGTATCGTCCAAAATTCGACAATTTTGTTTGTTGAAAATGATTTTCGGATGAAAATTAGAGTCTGTTTCCAACTGCTTCAGGGCCCATTCAGCGAACACACGTCGTTGCTTATGGTCGTTTACTTTCAGCTCCTGGGTAAGTTGAATTTTATACGGTTGCAGGCCCAAGTCACGATGCAAAGTTCGCCAATTTGTGGTATACGAAAGGCCGAGTTCTTGTGAGCTACCCGAAAAGGACTGCCTCGAATGTATAAATGTATGAAAAAACGTAAAAATTTTTCAAAGGGGGCAAGGTTTGTGGAACTTCTGAGGAGTAAGTAAAAGCTTTTTATATAAGTATTTGCTATTGTTGAAAACCTTAGGACTTGAAGATTGATATTTTGGTAAAATTTAAAAATTTTATAAATTTTTGGGACGTCATTTACATTAAAAACTTAAAAAATTACAATATGGTGATTTTCCATAAAGAAAAATATAAAATTTGAATTAATGTAAAATTCTAACGGTTAAAGATATCTAAACAAAATTTGGAGCTAATATAGACTCAATTATCCTTAAATCAACGACATAATAATTATTGACAGTTTTTACTTTCAAATACCGAAATTCCTAAACCGGGGAAAATGTGTTCCAAAAACTGAGTGTTTTTAGAAAAGTGTCTACTGTGATGTTATTTACCGTGTGATAGTAAAAAAACTTTGTAATTATTTAAGCAACATATAGGCTTATACAAATATAAAGTTTTTTCGAGGATCGATGCTTAGCGTTTTTAGAATTTTTTACTGAAATCTGAAAGTATTTTTAAAAATTGGCCAAGTTTGGATAGATCTGGGGAGTGTTGTGTCCACTTAAGTGAGCCAAAATTTACTTTACATGCTTTTGCATTAAATTCTCTTTCCGGATCATATAAAAATTGTATATAGTACAGAAGAAAATTTTTTTCTATAAAAGAAAAAGTTTTGGGAAAAAACTTTAAAAATATGTCTTTTTTCACATGTTTTAACTTTGGATGCGTTTAACTTTTTATAGGGAAAAGATAACTGTTAGGAAGTTTTTTTTATTTCATTTAGAATTTTATCTCCAATATAGGTATATTTTAGAAAAAAAAAAATTCGACCCTCCGTAGGCCCGCCACATCTTAAAAACCATAAAAAGATCGAGCAAAATTAAAAAAAATAAATTAATAAACCTAAATATCTCTTAAACTAATAGAGATAACCATGTAAGCGTATTTTTTATAGATCTTCTTAAGAACTATTTATATTTTAAATTTCAGCTCTTTCCGATCATAAATGGATTTTTAGTAATTAAAAAAAATTGAGACCCGAGGTGACCAACTTTGAGGGGCAACGCACTGACCCCCATTAGCGCTAGGAAGCTGAACAACTCTAAAATACCTCAGTTCCAATCATGTGAAATTTCGTAATAATATCTCAAATGGTTACCGAGATTATTTAAAAAAAAAAACGTTTCTAAACCACTGTGTATCGGCCAATCAAAAAAGTTCGAAGAACTTTGAAGAGACATGATAACAGAGATTTTTTCTGCCTAAATTCGATGATATTGATGTGGTTTTACATGCCATATACCTTATGAAACAATACAATTACTATATGAGACATTTCCTGATCGTGTATTCTTTATTTTCGGTGATCGGAATTGGACCCTAGATAGTTTGATTTAACACCATTTTAATTTATATGCAGCTATTGGATATTCAAAGCTCTATGAGGACATTTATGCAAAATGATCATATTAAATTTCGACAAACGCGTGAGAACCAACTACAGCCTTAGGTCACGAACATTAATCGACTTTTTACCACAAACACAACACGAATGTCAATATGTCAACAAGACTCTCAACAAAGTTTTTAATGTCTGGTTTAATATATAATTAAATTGCCATTTCAAACGCTCTCTTAAAGAAGTTTAAAAAGATTTAACTCTTTATATAATAAATAGAGGTTTAAACTTGAAACTAAATTTAACCAAAGATTATATTGAGTTGATTACAATGTTATATCTTTCATTTAATTCTGGTTAAATGCCATTTTTAACGCCAGCTTTAATGCTAATTAGCAGCCATTATGAAGTATATTAAAAAGTTACTGTGAGTCATTAGCAAGTTTTTGCTGGGTTAATTCCACTTTTAACTGCAGATTAAACAGTTAAACCCTCTAATGCTTAAGCATGCCTCAAGGCACTCATCGCAAAAATGCCAATAAATGCAAATATAAATGATTTTTCATTTCTAAAACTCTTGTAGCAATTTCTAAAAAACGTACTTAAATATTTTAAGAAGCCTAAAAGCTCTTAAAAGCTCTCTTCTTTCTTATTTACTGCACTTTTTACAAGCTAAATGCATTAACAACCAAAAAAATATGGGAAGTCCATGTTGTTGATTAAAGTGTTTTAAAGTTTTCCGATTGCAATCATATTTTTTTTTTCTTAAAAGGTATAGTACTTATATTTTATATATTGGAGTCAAGATTTATGTAAAAAAAAGGTAAGCTACTCTTTAGAGACGAGATTTATTAATGAGTGTCCTTAGGCACTGTTGGGCATTGCATACTAGTTTTGCTGTCTCTGTTTTTCCCTTATACAGCAAAATGTTGTTTGGTTTTCTTTGCTTTGATTAGCAATTTCTTACATAAAATATTAAAATATAGCTAATCTATCTAACGTTTCAAATTATTTGATTTGAGTGATGAACAATTAGAAAATTTATTTTCAATAAAAATTTAAAAATTATACTAACTAAAACCCGACTATGTTTTAATCTTTAAAGCCCCAAGAGTGCCTTTAGGCACTCATTTAGTTTTTCCCACCTGCCAGGTAAACCATAGATTGTACAAACTTTTAAATGTTGTATTACCATAAAAAATATTATTACCAACGTTTTTAGCCATTTGTTTTTTAGAAATTGGCATTAACGCTAGATTATATAGCAATGATTATAACTCTGTATCATTTTAAATTGTCTTTAATTCTTACTTTAGTTAACTGTCGCCGTTAAAAGAAATTTAATTAAACATTAGGAGAATTTTTTTAATGTTTTAATACTTAGTAACTTACTGTGTTGTTTTGTAGGAATTTTATTAAAAATAATTATTTACCTGTAAAGAAAAGAAAACCAAAGTAAGAAATTAATGTTAAGTCTTCAATAATATAAATAAAAAATTGGTAATTTAAATAAATTTTTTTAATTAATTTTACATATATGTTATTTGTTGTCATACAATTATTATCTGTGGATCAGAACTATTTGATATTGAAAATTGGCAAAAGCAATCAAACAGAAAACATCATTTAAAATAACACCGTTCTATGCGCCCATCCGCCCTCCAAAAGTTAGCTAAAACAAGTAAGAGAGCTATATTCGGCTGTGCCGAATCTTTTGTACCCAAAATATACTTTAAATAATATAAATTTTTTTCCAATTTAAAAAAAAAAAAAAAAAAAATTTTAACTTTAAATTGTTTTTTTTTTTTTAATTTATTAGTGAACAAAATGTATTACAAAATGTTTTTTGTGAAAAAAAAATTCAGGTTAACAAATATTTTTCCCGATTTTGACCCATTGTATGTCCAACTTAAATACATCGTTGCAATGGAGTTTGAAATATCTATCATTAGATAACCATATTGTCTATATTTATGACTTAGTAATCGAGATATAGATAAAAAATATTCCAAAAATAGAGGTTGTCTCGGATTTTTGCTGATATCTCGGTTATTTATGGACGGATTTTGCTGATTTCAAATAGGAAACATCTCGAAAGCATGTCTGACAGAATTATTGAAGATTTCGATCCCGAAGATATCTGGGGTCTTCAGAAAATTGATTTCAACAGACAAACAGACAGACGGTCATGGCTTAATTGACTGCGCTATCTATAAGGATCCAGAATATATATACTTTACAGGGTCGGAAAATTATATTGTGGAAATTACAAACGGAATGACACACATATACCATTCTCACGAAGGTCAAGGGTATAATAAATTTAAATTTCTGTACCTTCATGCTTGCTTTATTACAAATTCTCATTCATGGAGATCCATATTTACTTAACTTACATGCTGTACAAAGATTTCCTAACTAGAGGTGGTAAATTTTGACATCGTGTATATCACCTTGTATTCCAAAATGGTGGTTATTTTATTTTCTTAAAGCCTATATCCTCCTCTACGATTCGTTCATACATCAGCTTGCAATCGGTACCAGGAGTTTAGAAAATTCAGATTTATTAACACTTTTTTTGTGATCGACCCCACTGTGCAACAGCTATTTGGTAATTTTTAGAAATCTTACCATTTAAGAAATGAAAACTCTCGAAACAAAGAAATCAAATTTAAAATGTACTTTTGCTCTAATCCAAAAAATGCCTAACGCATGCATTATATGGTTTAGCACTTATTTGTATATATCCTTATATGGGCTCCTATAGCTATTGATTAATTTGGATACATTTTAGTTACATTAAGGGTCATACAAATTTGACAAAATGTTAATTAAGAATTTTGGTACAGAAAAGGGCCATCACAGAAAATGAATATGGATACCTGCGCGTACTACCAAACCTACGAAAGGGATATGAATGGTACTTTTTCTTCCGATGGGATATTTTAATTCTTCTTAGCCAACAAGGAAACACGAATTTAGTCACATATGTTTATTTCCGTGTGAAAAAAAAAATGAAAATGGTAAATGGTACCTTTTTTCTGATGGTACCTTTGGTTACTTGTATATACATAAGTGTGAATAATGAATGGTACCACTTTTTCTACAAAAGAAATATGAAATTGAGCACATTTAGGTTAGTTCTAAGGAGTTAGATCGTAAAATTCTTAACACACGTTTTTCATTAAAACTTTTAACTCAAGTAAAGCATGTCAGTTATTATGTTTAATGTCAATTATGTTCATTTGTTGTTAATCTGATAAAAATGAGTGACGAGCAAAAAGTGCGAGCTAAAATTATTAAATATTTTCAACAAAACACAACTTGGTCCTACAAAAAGTTGGCTTAGCATTCAAAGGTCTGGCGTCAACCTGTTTCCAATGTTATTAAACAATACCGGGAGAACTTGTCCGTTGATAGAAAACCTGGTTCATGTAAAAGGAATGATCCACATGATGTTTCTAAAGCCAAAAAATAGAAAGCATTTTGAAAAGAACTCCCAACACACCCTGTAGGAAAGCAGCCCGGTTAGGTCAGTACTAGGACTATTTGGTACGAAAAGATAAAGCTAATGCAGGTTTAAAAACATATAAAGCTCAAAAAGATCCTGACAGGAACGCTGCTAAAAATTTAAAGGCCAAAAACAGAGCATGGAAATCATTCCTTATTATCTGCCACAGAGTGTCTTAAATCTGTCAGTTTGCCCCATTCTAGGTCAGCGACATGTTTACCAGGAATTTTAAATAAATCTGGAAAATAATTTTATTTAATATTTTAGTCAAGAACATTTGCTTTTGAGATAGTTCTATGATCTAGTAAGAGTGTCTAAAAGGTGTCTCCATACTCTTAGGAAATCATCATGTTAAAGTGACAGGTGCCTTTCATATAAAGTGTTAGAACTAGAACCAGTCCATATCAAGTGCCAAGTTTGGTCTACATAGAACCAAACCCGAATAACTAAGTAGTCTCATATTTAATTCTCTGTCAGTTTGAATTTACAATGTTTCTATGTTCTCAAATATGTACAAACTTGTTCCAGCAATTAAAATTTAATATTTTTATACTTAAATCCTCAACATTCCTTCTCATAGTAAGTACATCACTGCCTCTAAGTAAATTAAGAAATTATTTTTACGTTCCGTTTGCAATAATAGTTTAATGTTGCACATAAAGATTCTATTCATAACCATTGATTCACCGTTCACTATGATCTTGAATACACGGCAACGACAACGGCCAATTTGGCCTTTTCCAAGTCATTTCATCTTAAATTGCACATTTTGTTGTTTTTAACTGTGTTATTGTTGCAGCTATTGCAAAAACACATGTTCAATTGTATTTGTTACACGATGCATTTATGAGTGCGATAGAGAGAGTGAGAGAGAGAGAGCTGGTAATAATAATAAATTTTCATGCAACATAAATCAACCACAAATCAACCATTAGACCAGACAATATGACTCATGTCATGCATAGAGTTTGTTGTCTTGTGTCTTGACAGTAGGTGGATGCCTATATTGAGTGGTGAGGTTTGAAGGTTATACCTATGATCCCAGGAACAATGTTGTACATTTGTGGAAGCACCTAAGAAAAAATGCATTTCTTAGAAGCAGTACTACTGTAGGGGAATAAACGGCTTCCCTTACAGAATACATGATTTTGGAAGCAGGGTTGAATGTGCTTTGCTCTGTCAATGCTTTTCTTTTCTCGCTTATAATTGTTCGTTTATTCCCCTACAGTACTACTTCTAGGAAGCGCATTTTCCTAAGTGCACAATAAAATGCTATTTTCATAAATGTTTCAAAAAGAATCGTAACTTTAGAAAACTATTCCCTACAAGTGTTTTGCACCCTAATAAACATATGACAGCATAATTGGATTTTAGCACTCAGCATGTTCGAGAAGTACATACTACTAAATGTATATTTACTCGTAAGTATATATGATTTTCTAAAGTCATACTCATGGAGCGCACTTGAACAGTGTTAAGTTCAATGTATCGATGTATTTATTCATCGCACTTGGGTTTTGTGTGAATAGTAATGAATTTAATTAGATGTTTTAGGTTGTGAAACATGTATGACTGGTGTTTTCTACTCCCATCGAATATTTATAGTTTCATAAATGCAACAATTGTATGCAGAAAGTTAATTGGATGCTTGTCAAGGAATATTAAATATTTATGTATGTATGCTCCACATCCACATCTTTCATATATAAATTAAAGTATAGACACTATTAATACTGGGTATTGGAAGCAATTATAAAATGCCTGTAAACTGACAAGAAGGTGAAGGCGTTTACGTTAAAGAAATTGAGAACAAGTGATTTTGAAGAAGAATTCCTAACAATTTATTAGAAATTTTTCAAATAATCCATATTTGCCTTCATTTTCCCTGAACATAATAGTTATAATAATAATAATACCTGATATTGAAAATGTTAAAATCTAATAAAACTTAATAAAACTACTCTGGCCGAACACATTCTCCACACCATGCCAGAACACGAAGGAACCAACTTGAAAAAAAATCCAAGAGAAAAATAAAACTCAAGAATCTGGTTTTACAACATGTTTTGCATAACTTAAAAGGAACAAGTCTTAAATCATGTTTGCTTCATTCTTTTCTTTTTTTTTTTTTTTGTTACCGCTCCCCTCTTTCACCTTTAACCACTTCTTCAATTCATACCAAAAATAAGAAACCTGGTGGAAAAAAAAGTAAAATAAATGATAAAAAAAAGTATTACTACACTTAACAATGACCCTCAGAATATAAATGTACTCGTATGTACACAATAACTTGAACACAATTTTTATTTGAGGTACAGTGGTCAAACGGCAGAGTTTGGCTTAAGACCAGCAGAACAAAAAATAATAAAAAAAAACACTTAAAATTGGAATTGAATTTTGAACTCTTTAGTATATCCAGAAAGAACAAACTCTGATATATCCTTTTTAAAGATAATTTCATTAAAATGTTGACCGCTACTACGCTGTAGGTGGTCCGTTCAGAAGGTTCAATTTTCTACCACTCTTTCCAGCATTGATACCAGTAATGTTGGCTTCCAAGACTTGACTCACAGCTGGCTTTTCAACAAGTACTTTTGAATTCACATAATCCCAAAGAGATAAATCTAGAGATGTGATATCATACGATCTAGGCCGCTAGTTGACAAGTCCGGCACTCGAAATTCCACATTTGGCTTGCTAAGTAGTACTTAAAACTGTTGCGTGTTCTGGAACCACAGCATTGGGAACAAAAGAAAATTCAATATTTTATAAATTTTTAAGTTCGAAATCGTTTATGATTGGTCTTTTAAAGATATTCCTTTGAAGCTTGTTTCATATGTCATACAAAGTGCCCGATATTATGAAAATGTTGCTTATAACTCAATAACTATAGGAGATAAATAACAAACGCCACTGTGTTTTTATAGGTCCAATCAAGGGCCTATTGTTGACAAACCACCATAAATTCGCAAGCATTTAAACATTTTGCATGTCACCCAAGTAAAAGTAAAATGTCATGTCAATCAGCCAGCTAGAAATGGCAGAATTATTTCCAAAATATATTTGTTTTCTGCCCTGTTGTGTACAGCTCGAACATGTATTTTAAAACTACAATCGTAGGTCTTTATATAGTTAAATTTTAGCATCAATCGTAGGTCTTTAGCTCGTTCAATTTCGGCATCAATCGTTGGTCAATCGTAGGTCTTAATGTCGTTCAATTTTAGCATATAATCGTAGGCCTTTATGTCGATCAATTTTAGCAGCAAACGTAGGTCTTTATGTCGCTCAATTTTACCACCAATCGTAGGTCTTTGTGGCATCAAATTTTAGCATCAATCGTAGGTCTTTATGTCGTTAAATTTTAGCATCAATCGTAGGTCTTTATGTCGATCAATTTTAACAGCAATCGTAGGTCTTTATGTCGTTCAATTTTAGCATCAATCGTATTTCTTTATGTCGTTAAATTTTAGCATCAATCGTAGGTCTTTATGTCGTTCAATTTTAACAGCAATCGTAGGTCTTTATGTCGTTCAATTTTAGCATCAATCATAGGTCTTTATGTCGTTCAATTTTAGCAGCAATCGTAGGGTTTAATGTCGTTCAATGTTAGCATCAATCGTAGGTCTTTATGTCGTTCAATTTTAGCAGCAATCGTAGGTCTTTATGTCGTTCAATTTCAGCATCAATCGTAGACCTTTATGTCGTTCAATTTTAGCATCAATCGTAGGCCTTTATGTCGTTCAATTTTAGCTGCCATCTTAGTTCCTTATAAATAATGTCATGGTAAAAAAATTAATTTTCAAACTTTAAAACTAGCAAGTGATGGTGATCACTTCAACTGGGTATTCGAGTGAAATTTCATTGCGTATGAATTCGCTATAGGTTTGGGAAACGGCAGGACATTGATTATGTGACAATCAGAAATAGGGCTCGATTTTGAAAATACTAAATCATAAAGCCATTATCAAGGAAATATATCTTATTAATTGTTGCAACTTTGACTTTGGTGTTAAATATCATGATTTCTGAAGTCTCTATGCATACCAGAACGGGACGGAGAATGTTGAACACCTTTTCTACAAATACCCTACTTTTATTGAAAAACAATAATCTTTCAGGTGGGTGAAAGAGAATAAAAATCCTTTTTAGTATCACTTCCAAAATGAAAAGAATCAGACTTGCATAAGATCTATGTGCATTTTTTTTTTTTTTTTTGTCGAGAATTCATTAAAACATGCCCACTGTTTATACACTACACCTATTGAGCCACTTGTACACACAGGCAAACAATGCACTTACACTACAACTCTACACTCCGAAATACATGCAATAAAACAGACCTGATGGTGAGAAGGAAACAAGCAAATTCCAAACATTTAAACACAAAGCATCCGCATAATGGATGGATCGTTGGTTGGATGGTTCACTCGCCTGCTCTTTCTTTACCTTTAAGACAAAACAAAAACTTTACAGCAACAACAACAACAACAACAAAATGTTAAACAGCAACAAAACTTTAAAATTTTAGAACTTCATTCTAAAAAGTTTAAATAAAATAAAAAACATTATAAGGAGTACAAAACTCCTTTTTTAATTTTTTGATCGTTGCACACCAAGTTGTTGGTTGGTTGTTTTTTATTTGCTTTGCTGCTTTTGCTCGAATATACATATGAGATGAACTTAAGGAATGTGGTTTTACTGCTTCATCGTCGTCTTCCAACAACTCTTCCACATCTGTTGTTGTTGCTGGCATTTCGATGGCAAGAACTGGTTGTGTGTGTGTGTGTGTTGGCTGGATGGATGGAAAGGTAGGCCGACCAACAGGCAGGTATGCAGCCAGTTAAGTTGTGCATGAGTGTGTAGTTGGATATCAAGTTGACTGGATGGCTGGCTGGCTTGTTGTTGTTTAGTTTATTTGGCAGGCTGTCTGTCTGACTAACTGTCTGACTGAATGCCTGCCCCATACTGATGTTTAAAACTGCTGAGCTGTTAGCTTGGTTGTTTGTTCTGTTGCTTGCGTTTTGGTTCAGTGAAAAAAACATAAAAAATACCATGAATATACAATTTTATGATTCATCGCCAAGTTCAAAATTTTTATGTCTTATTTCTCTTCGTCTTCTTTTTCATCTTGCCACAAAAGAAGAAGACCAACAGAAAACAAAGAAAGGGACAACGAGCAAACATTTTTATACCTTATGATCTACTAAAGATATTTGCCAATACCAAGAATGTATTTTTGCAGAGAGGTGGTCAGCCAAGTGCATGATTAAAAATAATATTTTGCAATGCGATCAAGCTGCTTTGAAGCCCTTTCTATATTTGTTCCTGATACAACTGGATTTTCAGGAGAAAAGTTGTGACGGATGACCGTGCTTGTATTTTGAAATATGTTATTGTTTCTCTAATCTCTTGTAAACTGTATGATAGCCGCTGGCTATCCGAAATAGAACATGAAATTGGACCTACGAAATCATAAACCCATTATCAAGCAAAGATTAATTAATATTAATTAATGGTGTCTGTTTAATTGAGGGTTAAGAACAGAATTTTATGCAGGAGCATGCTCAGTGGGGCAGAATCAATTTTTTTGGAAATAAATCTATCATTTCTCAACGGCTGGTCCGATCAGGATAAAATTTGACATGGACGTAGACAATGACCCTACAAATTCACTAGGGGCGGCTCAAATTACTTTAAATTACCAATAATATACAAATGATTTCAGAGCAATATCAATTATGGATCCAAAAACAAACGATTTTCAATTTAAAAATTCAAAAGATTGTAGATTTTTGCTGTTTTAGGCGAAAATGTGACTTAACTCTTTTTTATTAAAAAAAAAACTTTCTTTAAGAACATATAACAGTTTTATGTTAAGACCTAGCCAAGCGCTTTCCAAAAATATAAAAATATTTGAAATCGGATGAAAAACAAAAAAATGGCACGTGTTTAAAAATGTTAATTCAGCCCCCATAGCGCCGCCCATGTCAAATTTTATCCCGATCGGACCAGCCGTTTGGAAATGACAGATTTATTTCCAAAAAATTTTGATTCTGCCCCACGGTGGAGCAGTGGATATCAGTATGAGAAGGAAAATTTTCCTGCTTATAACATTTTGTCCTGATCAAAATATATTTGAGAAACATTGCAGGCAGGTATAATAATCTTTTAATTTGTGGCTTGTAGTCAGTCCCCATGTGTGATTTGAGACTTCCTTGATAGTTAATAAAACGATTGAATGTCAAAAACTTTTATTAACAAATCTTGACTTTTCGGATACTAACCGGTGAAAAGTCAAATAAAATGCCGAGTGTTTGAGGTAAAGGACAGGTCCGATCCACAATTAAATCAAAATACTCTGCCAGGAGACCGCGTTTTAAAAACTTTTATCTCTCAAGCCAAGTCAGTGATCTAAATTCGTAAGCATTTTGATATGTTTGTCTTTGTCTTGATTTAGTAAAGGGAGTTTTTAAAACGAATATATCTTGAAATTGTAAAAAAATAAATTTAAATCATAACAATTTGTTGTTCGAAAGATCAATAATACATGGTATTAACATTTGAAAATGATTTCGGGCATATGGCCATCGCTGCTGTTCTTGACAAAGCGCATTCTGGACGTACAATTTTGGGATACTTCAACATTGCTGGCCGTATAATAACACGAACAATGTTGGCCTCCAAGGCGTCAATTGTTGCTGGTTTATCTGCAGAAGCCAGTGACTTCACGTGGCCCCACTGAAAATAATCGAGAGGTGTCCAATCGCACGTCCTTGGAAGCCAATTAACAGGTATTTGCCAAAATTTGAGCTCTAGTTATACAAATAAGGAGGATTCACATCCACCTGTCCTCACAAATATTATATCCAGTTGAGACAGAAGAATACGCTCAGGACAAAAGTTTGCAAATATATTAGAAGTACACAACCGGAAAAGAGAGAGAACAAGGAACAGATTCCTGAATTTATATCCAAGAAGATTAAAAAGGATAGGAAGTAAAGGCACCAGCACGTGTCGCACGAAGCTTTCTCAAAGAAGCAATCAATTTGCAATGTATCTCACTAAATAGTATAAGAAAAATGAAACAATATCACATATTTATTTTAATTTATAGAGACGAGTTCTGACTTAGCCTCAAATCCAAAGTACCTGGGTATTCCTTATAAATAGTAAGTTATTATTGCTGCTTTAAATTGGGTAAATATTTTGTAGCTCAATGAATGCATTCAAACGAAACTGCTTTCATTCTAAAGATTTAAAATTTGGTTTATTTTATTTAAAGTTCCAAACTGTTAGACAATTACTAAAAGCAAAATAAGGAAGACCGTAACAGTGACCAAAAACATTAAAACGTTTAAATAGAAATGAACAGCTGGTACAAGAAATGTCTTCGAAATCTTGGAAAAGTTGCTTATGGAGGTTATTTTAAATAACTTTTACTCCCATTTTCACAACGTCTAGTTATTTTCATACAAAAATTTTAACAGACAGTCGTGAAAATGTAGCTTAAAAATTAAACTATTAAAAACGTCTTAAGCTCTATAAGGAGCAATCATTAACGTCAAAGAGGCTGTAGAGGTTGCTGTACTTTAAGTCGATGAAGGAAATTTGAAATGAACTGTGTGACCTTAGAATCCTTAGGAAGATGGTAAAACGGATCATTTCCGGAACATCCTAACGTCACAAACGTCTCTACGTTCGTTGTGGAATGTGGTGCACTTTGTAGGACTTGGAGTCATCTCATCAGAATTTCCAACAACAATATTTCCAACTGCAGGCCTGAACAAAATTGTGAAGCTGAAAATGAAACCAAAATTAGCAGACTGTACGTTCGAACCTCGATTGCTTGTATTCAACTGTAAAGGCAATGTATCATGTTCCCACCTTAAAACCCGGAAAACATGCTGTTCTAACAGTGGTTTCCGATGAAGGACGGAAATATTCGTAGGCAATTTTTTCGGAAAAGTCTGAAACTCCAACTAGTAGAATATTATCATTGAAGGACAAAATTTTGATTTCTGAAACGGGGGAGAACCACAAAAAATCCTCCAACAAGCTTACCAGATTAAAGAAAGGTGCTCCGATAGACTTCACGATAGTGTGCTGGACTATCAATAGCAAAACGCTTCGCAGTTTGTGTTTGTTTAAAAAAAAGGTAATTCATTAGGCGCTTCTTATCATTAAATTTAAAAAAAACAAAGTGTGTGTGAGATATCATTGACATTTTTATTCGTTCGAAAGGCCTATCAATGCCATTATATATGAAATATAATGTCCGCCGCGGCTTCGCTAGATAGTCCGCCACTGAAGTGTTAAATTTTTCATGACTCTGGCGCATAAATCAGGCTGAATTTGACCGATGACATGGGTTATGTTAGTTTTGTGGGACGCTGTGTTTTGTTGTGTATTCGCATAGACCTGCAACTTAAGAAAACTCCACAAGAAAATGTCTAAAAATCTCAGTGGCCAGTTCACATTACCAAAACATTAGATGGTCATGCCCTCAAATCGCGAGTGCAGAGTGTCCAATGGGGCATGAGATGTATGGCACTTATTGCCGTCCTGTTGAAATCACATATCGGTGGTGTCCAAATAATACAATTAAGACCAAAATAAGATGTTAATCATCGACCTCTAGCGCACGTCATTAACGGTGATGGCCTACGATGTTGGTTCTTAAAGAAATATGGACCGAAGAAGCCCCCAGCCCAAAATCCACAACAAAGAGTAACATTCTCGGAATGCATTGGATGCTATTGGATCTCATGTGGATTGTTGAAATATTCCTTATCGTAAAATGGGTGAAGCGCGTGCATAGTTGCCCAAACAGAACACCCATTTTGATAAATAAAAAATGTTTCATTTGCATTGATTTGGCAAAACAACCTGAATTGATCAATTGACAATTGATCAGATGTAGCTTCAGCAATATGAACGCTATCGGAAGGCCCCATTGGAAGACTCTTAATAACTTATTGGCGAAGAAGAATACAAACATCTGTCAACAGGCCGTACAAGAGCTTTAACGCATCCGCGGAGGAAGCGGTACTGCAAGGATCTAAACGCGACTTGAAGATGCAAACAAGAAAATGCATTCCCTTAGCAATTTTAAGGCAATTTATAAAGGAACGATCGCTAAACTTTAACATATACATATGTAGATATTTCTCAATTGTTGGCCTATAGAAGATTCTATGCCAATGAAGATCATCACTCTTTGCTGCCACGTCTCTGAGCCCGTTGCAAATATGATGAAATTCATTTGGTTGACTGGATTTTTTTGTTCTTACTTGAAGTTGCCCTTTTTCACAGAATTTTTGCATGGAACAGGGATTTCAATTTTATTTTTAGTTCTTTTTTTCTTCTTACTACCACGTTTTTACTTTTTATTCATCTCTTCGATTTTCGTGCTGTTTTCTTTTTTGTATTGTTTGTTTCCTTTGTGCTATTGTTTATTATGTGTATGATTTTGCTCGTCATTTTGTTTTTTTTTTTTTTTAAAGTTCTGTTTGATATTTGAACTTCTTTCCCCTTCCCACCCCTCTACTCTTTAAAATTATAAATTCTTATTTTTTTTTCTTGTTAACTTTTACTTATTGCAACTTTTGGAGCATGTTATTCCTATGGAAACTATTTTTCTGTGCTTTTTGGTTATTATTTTTGTACGTTTTATTAAATATTCCTCTTTTTTTTTGTTTAAGGGAAAGAGAGAGGGAAAACAAACGTTTGTCGTTCTTGTTTAAATTCTTAAGGTGTTGAATTATGGCTTTAATGGCAAAAAATTATTGAACTTTATTTCTTATTTATTCTTAAATGTTTTCAGTTTGGTTCTTTCTTTTTTGAAAATCAGAGCATTTTTACACGATTTCTCTTATTTATTCTTCTCCCTTTTTTTTTTTTTTTTTTTGCTGTAAATCTAACGAAACATTCCTTTAGTTTTTGTCAGTAGGTTGGCTGGCATTTAATTTTTTTTATTTTACCTTGTTTTCTCCTTGGACTCTTTCTGGTTGTTTGATGGTGTTAAAGATGATTTCTGCCTTTTTTTTTGTTGTTCTTGAACCCTTAATGTTGTGTTTTCGGTTGTGAAATTTCATGGTAGGTTTCATGGCTAATGGTTTATGGAAGCTCAAGCTATTATTATGTACAAGATACATAAGTATTTATATATGTATGTATCGAGATACATACGACCAACAGAGACATGCAGATACTTCAGGCATCCATACATATAACAGTTAACAAAAATGTAAGTGTTTTATAATGACCATAAAGTTATGCGTTTGGAAAATGTTTCTGTGTTTTTTCTTCTCTCTCTCTCTCGACGTTAAGATGGTTTGTTGGTTTGTGGTAAATAATTTCTTATCTAGAGGAATTTTATATATTGTAATTTTAATTAATTAAAATTTTTTGTAGGAAAATAGGTCAAAATATTTTGTATTCTACTTGAAATGTAACAACTAAATCTATATAAATGAGTATTACAATGAAGGTTTTTGGGAAATTTGGTTTTCCAGTTGAATATTTCAAAATAACACACACAGATTTATTCCAATACGTTGTTATA
Organism: Calliphora vomitoria; assembly: GCA_942486065.2. Taxonomy (NCBI): domain Eukaryota; kingdom Metazoa; phylum Arthropoda; class Insecta; order Diptera; family Calliphoridae; genus Calliphora; species Calliphora vomitoria. The sequence goes on along the minus strand of OW818031.2, from coordinate 54,239,769 downwards.
TCTAAATTTTGATCTAAATTAGAATATTAATTCCGTGAACAAACTATGACACATAGAGGGTTGTTGGCGAATCTGATTGTAATGATTAAACTATCTTTTAGATATTCAAAATGGCGTATACAAGAGAACGGTCACCGTTATTCATTTATCGAAATAATCATATCGTTGAACATCAATGTATCTTAAATAAAAAAGAACCATTTTTTTTTCTCCATTACCCCTCTCATGATGCCAGCAGGACGAATCTACTTATAGATTACAGTCGTGAGCAAATAAGGCTAATTGTCTGCTTTATTACAGGACACTGTTTAATCGGGACACATGCTAGAAGAATGGGCCTACGGTACAATGATTACTGTAGAAGCTGCCATAATGAAGAAGAGGAAGAGACTATGTATCATTTTTTCTGACAATGTCCCGCTCTGAAAAACCTGAGGGAACGTATCCTTGGATCTCCATTCCTATCATGTTTGGACGAGCTATCAAGGATGAATCTGAGAGGAATCTATTCCTTCATACGGGAATCCGGTTGGTTTCATTTGGAGTCAACGGAAGTACTGCAAATACCCCCTTGGGTATCACAATGGGATCAGATTTGAATGGGCGCAAGTGAGCTGCTTGAGGAGCGGCTGTCCATGGAACCTAACCTAACCCCTCTTGGAAGCATATGGCTTCCACAAAGCATCTCCATCTTACACGATTTGTAGCAGTTGTTTTCCCGTCTTCCAATGTAAGATTGCACTGTCCTAGATCTTGGAGTATCGTGGGTCTCCATGCGTTCTTTGGTCGACCACGGCTTCTTGAACCTTGAGGGTTCCACTGTAGCGCCATCCTTGTTATACTGTCAGGATTCTCTCTGATAGAATGGCCGATCCACCTCCATTTCCTACGTTTTATTTGCGTTAGTATGGGTTCCTCGTTGGTGAGGTTCCAAAGATCTGTATTGCTGATATTTCCAGAAATATTCTGCATATGATTCTGAGGTACTTCTAAATGAATACCTACTGTTTTTGCGTGATGGTGTTCGATACTAACCAGGTTTCACTTCCATACAACAGAGTAGACTTTACACATGCGTTGAATATTCTAAGCTTGGTTCGTCTGGATATTTGTGAGTTTCTTTATACTGGTTGTAGTCTTCGTAATGCCGCTCTAGCTTTATTGAGTCTGGGGGGTTACCGCGTAACTCAATCCGAAAACGGAAATGTTCGAAAATGTGTGCTAAATACATTGCAATTCGAAACAATTTCCTTTCGAATCGAATTAGGGAGTAACCCCCCTGTTATTTACGTCTGTTTCAGCGCCGCCATTTGTTGATACTGTACTGCCGAAGCTTTAAACGTATTCAACTGGTTGGCCTTGTAGCATGATGTTATCGGTGCTAACGTTGTTCATTCTCATAGCTTTGGTTTTCTTGATATTTATCTCAAGTCCAACATTGCGTGCTAGTCTTTCCAGATCATCTATCTTTGCTGGCATGTTGGAGATCTTATGTGAGAGTAGACAAATATCATCCGCATAATCCAAATCCTCGAGTTGGCGTGAGAGGCTCCATGTTATTCCTCTTCTCTCTGTACAGACTTCGCTCATGATGTCATCCAGCACTATAGTGAATAGCAGGGGTGATAGGACATCCTTGTTTTACTCCAGTGTTCGTGTGAAATGGTTGTCTTATATTCCCGTTGTAAAGAACTGATAGTTCTGCATTCTCGCACATAGCTCTGATGATTCGCGTCATGTGGGATTTTTTCACATTTTTAGCTTTAATTTTAAAACATTCGTGCAACATAAATTTATTCAAAGTATTGGCCATTGTTAGCTATGACTTTTTCCCATCTTTCTGGCAACATATGGATTCAGAGCCAAAGAACTGCTCATATTTTGAGGCCAAGAACGAATCAAGCCAATATTGGATACTGTGTTCTAAAGTATATCTCAGAGAGTGCATTCTGCATCGATCGAAACAAATAGCAGTCTGACGGAGCACGGGTGAGGCAAAACTTTCCAACCACTCCATTCTAAATACTTTTTGTGTGCAAAATCTGACCGAGCGTTGTCGTGTCTGGCCGCATATTCTGGTCGTTTTGCGACCAATGCTCGCTTCAAACTAATCAGTTGCGTTCGGTACACGTTCCCTGTGATGGTCTGGTCAGATTTTAGCAGCTCGGAGCCTGTTGTTCCCGCCAAATACAGAGCGCCTTGGATATTAGGCTTTGGTATCGATTCGGCTGGCTGGCCGGGCTTCACATACTATTTCTTACGAGTTTATCGTAATGGATACATTTTTCATCGTAAAGTAATGATTCAGTGCAAAATTTATAGCGTTCAAGCTTCATTTCGAACATGCAAAATCTCACTTCAACGTCTCTCGTCTTCAATTCGTATGGTACCCAATTTCCTTGCTTTTGGATGAATGCAGCTTCTCGCAAGTCCCGGTCCACACTGTGAAACATTTGCTGCAAAACATTTTTAAATTCTCTTTTGAAACTGCATTCGTGTCCACACAGTGAAGTTTTTGCTTTTCAGTGTTTGACATTTCTGTGCAGAACGAATAAATGTGGATGACATACTCAACAAAAACTTCATGTACATGAAACTGAATACGCTTTTCCATTACTCTTTCCCCATTTATCGACAAACTCAAATGTTTTGCAACAAATGTTTCACAGTATGGAACAAACATTTTGAAATTGCTGCTTGAGTAGCTGCCAATGATTTTGCAAGCTCTTAAATCGTAGCTGGTTTATCGACGAATGCTTTTGATTTCACATAACCCCAAAGAAATATATCCAGCGGAGATCTAGGAAGCCAGTTGAATGGTCGGCAAGGCGAAATAAGGATCGGTTGGTCGAAGATTAAACTGCTAATCTGACTGATATTTGAAAATCCCGGGGTTTGGGATTTTGATAAAAATTCCGGGATTTTCAAGAACGCGTTTGGCATCTCTAGTCGAAGTACACGAAAAATATTTCTCATAGAACGCTGATTTTCGTAATACAGCTGAATAATTTGGAGACGATTAGGCTGAAACTTCTCTTTTTCTTTAGCATAATACACTCGGCCGCATAAGTTTGCGTACAAGAATAACAATTTGAATTAAACATTTGCATTTAATATAAAAATAATAAAAAAACGTCAGTATATTTTTTCGGTGAAATCCTTATATATTTAAGATAACTAGTAGATAGAAAAATTCAAATTTTAAGCTTAACAAAACAAATCAGAAATAAAAAAGTAAACAAAGGTAATTTCAAAACTAAGCAAAAGTATGCGTACATAAATGGAAATTATTTTTTTTATATTATTAAGAACTAAAAATATAAATATATTGATATATTAGTAAGAAGTTGGGTATCCCCGAAGCTTTATAACTTCGTTTAAGCGTTTTGGCATTGATGAGACAAGTTTTCTTGTATATTCAGGGCTAATGTTGTTCCATTCTTCCACCAAAACTGTTTTGAGCATTTCTTTTGAAGTTATTACATGATTTCGAATTCGTCGTTCCAGTAAATCCCAAAGATGTTCGATGGGATTCAAGTCTGGGGACTGCGGTGGGGTTTTTAACTGTTTTTTAACATTAAATAACAACCAAAGCCTTGTATTATGTGCGGTGTGTTTTGGGTCGTTATCTTGTTGAAAGAAATAATCTTCCTCAATACCCAATTTGTGTACGCTTTGTGTTAGATTTCTTTTTAAAATTTGTAAATAGAGCCTATGATCCATCGTTGATGGAATGAACTCTAAGTTACCCACACCGTTGCTGCTCATGCAGCCCCATACCATCACACCACCGCCACCATGTTTTACTGTTGGTTTTAAATTTTTGGGATTTAATGCTGTACATGGTTTTCTCCACACTAGTTGACGGCCTTTTATACCGAAAATGCAAAACTTGCTCTCATCAGAGAACAAAACTTTTTCCCAGAACTCTGGAGGCTTATTTATGTGCTCCTTTGCAAACGCTATTCTTTTTTGTCTATTAACTAATGAGACAAGAGGCTTCTTCCTTGCTACATGACTTCGATAGTTTGCCTTTTTTAAAACTCTACGCACAGTATCCAGGGAAACAGCCTTTTTAAATTGAGTATTTAAGTTTTCAGCAATTGTGGACGCCGTTATTCGCGGATTTTCCTTGACAGATTGAATTACAACTCTTTTCTCGCGATCGGTCAATTTAGGCGGACGACCTGTACGAGGCTTGGACACTAAAACTCCTGTTTTTTTATAGTTATTTACTATTCTCTGGATAGAGGAGTGAGTTCTTTCAACTGTTTGACCAATTTCCCGTAAGGTTTTCCCTTCTTTCCATAGGTGTACAATAATTTTTCGTTCGGCAACATTTATTTCTTTTCCTCTTACCATTGTTTGTAATTTCAAGCAAAAAAACGTGGAAAAATACTTGTATGATATTAATTTAAATTTAAAAATACTCACTGCACTAAATTGTTGCTAATTTGTCATAAAAACTCGTTACAAAGTGCAGTTGCATTTTGTGTACGCATATTTTTGCATACTGCTAAAGTTGCCATATTATAGTTTTTGTATTCCCAATAATTTTTTAGCTCGCAAATGCAAAAAAGGAAATGTCTGGTATAATGTGTACATGTATGTCAATTAATAGAAACCCATTTTAAACATTTACCTTTATTCTTTGATATTAAAATCTAATGTTAAATTATATTTTATATTATGTACGCAAACTTATGCGGTCAAGTGTATTTCAGGCTCCTGTTTACAACAATCACGGAGTATTTATAACAAACGATGATTTAGATACAAGAATGCAACATTAGGACATGAAAATTTCAAATGAAGAATGTGTAAATTTACCTTCCCCACTGTTCGAGGTAGTCGTGGCTTTTTATTCTCACATCTCAGCTATTTGAGAACAGATTTTGATGATCTTCAATACCTGAATTCGTGAACATAATTGAGAGTTTGGGAAAGTTGATCAATTGTAAGTGAGAAACCAAAAAGAATAATTAAAACAGAAAAAACACACATAAACCTGCTTCATGTCTTCTAGAGAAAGTTAAGTTAATAGTTCTCGCACTCTCCTTTACAGAAGACATGATTTTTGTGTGGAAAATTCGCACAAGCGCAAAAAAATTAATTATTTAGACACATAGCTAAATATAATTGGGGATTTAAATCCCCCAATCAGGTCAGCTATTAAGTCATATTGTCATAATATCCTAATATATTATGATAGTTTAAACAAATTGTTATTGTTGTGCTTTAAACAAAAAAAGTTTTATTTTATGACAAAACAATAAACATATGGTCTTATCAGTCATATTGTCATAATGTCCTAATATATAACAAGTCGGTGGCTTGGCTTAACCGACTCTTAGGCATTCCTCCTCTTCAGCAATAGTCTAGTCATCAAACTTTTGGAAACAAACATCTTAAAATTTTAGCGTTAGACCGACCGCTTTAAAAAATCAAAACAAAATTTTCGCCTTTGTAGTGTCACCTTATTCCGATTCGTTTCTGTATAAATTCGAAAAAACAAAAACCGTCTATTAAATGTGTTTAACATTTTTGTAGAGATATGTGAATTTTTGTTCTCATTTTTTTTTTTTTTTTTTTTTTGTTTTACGCCGGAAAGAAGCTCATATAGAAATAAACTTTTATGAAACACTTAAGTCGATAAAATAAATCTTGGCACTTTAACTGCTGACTTTATAAACATTAGTCAAACTCATATTTTTTGTTTTTTTTTTTTTTTTTTTGAAAAGGAACAACACACACATACATACATTTATAAACAATATCCTGTGTACAATTAGGATGGCGCACAATGAGCAGAGAGATATGTTTAAAGCTTGAGAAAAAACATGCATACACATAAAAGTTATCTCTTTTAGTTCAAGAGATATTTAGGTTTATTTATTTATTTTGCCCCATTTTTCGTTTTTTAGATATGGCGGGCCATTTTGATATGTTCCAACTTTGGATGCGAGTAACTCTTTATAGGGAATTTTATCACATTTATTGCTGAATTCGAGCTATATCAAAAAAAGGAAAAAAAAATCGAGAAAAATAAAATCCTTAAATGGACTTTTGATTTTCTCGAAAAAAGGTCAAATTGAGAGGAGCTAGAAGGTTAAGATCTTCCACAAAAATTATTCTCATAAAATCGATAAAATAATACTTAAATGTTCTTTGTGAAAGGACTTTTTTTGATTTTCACGAATAAGAGTCAAATTGACCCCTAAAGAGAGGAGCTAGAGGGTTAAGAGCTTCCACAAAAATGATCCCCATAAAATTTCACAATATAACTCTGACGATAAGAATTCTCTTAGACATTAACTTCTAACATTTTTCTTATTTAGTATAATGAACGACTGTAAAAAAAGTCAGACCAGCTTGACTGTAAGTTTATTCTACAAAGATCTACTTATTGTAATCAAAAAGGTTGCTTAGGACATGTACGTAATAAAATAACTAGTCACGTAGGTAGTTATCACCCTAAATTATAGGTAAAATCACTAGTTCGAGACAGTCTTCTAGAACTGTTGGGATCTTTAGCTTACCTAAAGCCCTTGGAAGAGGTTTCCTGATGATCTGACCTAAGCAACCAGTGAAATGCGCATAGGAACTGGCTTATCCCCCGAACAATAATTCTGATTGAATTTATCCAAATAATATTTATAACTGCGAAGAAAGCACGTTAAATAACAACATATATATTACATGTTTATGTTAAAACCATCGTTAACTTCCCTAGCTATCATTTAGGGTGGGAACTAGTTACTTTAATAGCTACGTGACTATTTATTTTAACACGGGCATATCCTAAGCAGGGGGTCAATTCACCCTATTTGACTACAATGAGACTGTCTAATAGCTAAGCCAAAGTAGTTAACGCTTTGGATTCACATACTGGCTAAGTAGCATCAATTACCTTACTAGCAACCTAACTGGTAACTTGATCAGCTACATAACTAGTTATTTTAACATGTACGAGTGCTAATTGACCTCAAAGAGTCAGCTGGAAAGACATATCATAGGCAGTAGAATAAACGATTGCAGGTAAACAAACCTTTCTTCGACAACTCTCCAATGAATTGCTTCTGGTAGGTAAAATAACTAATTTCTAAAGTGCAGTACAAAATAAACGTTTAAAGTGTATTCACTATACGTTACTAAGAGACACTAAAGTGACTATTGACTTCATGCTATGTTACATGGGATATTAGTATACTTAAGCAAAAATAAAAATGAATTGTATGAGAATTATATCAACACAATTTGTATAAAACCAGTTTCAACGAATTACTCACAAAACGTTAAAAGTGTCTACACTCCAGATTACTTAGAGACACTTAAGTGACAATTGTCTTTACGCTAGATTACCTGGGATGTATAAAGTAACAAATTATCTTCTCTCTGCACTACAAAGATCACATACGTGTCAAATGACCAAAATATATAAATTGGAGTCAGCCAGGTGATAAGACATTTGTGACGATTACTGCCTATAAGGGATACATTCTGTTTTTTTTTTAAGCTACATATACTTGTTGTGAATGTAACTACTTATACCTGTGCTGAATGTAAGTACATTTATAAGCAGGAGCCATGAATTTTTTTCAAATGGCGAACAAAAGTAACTAGTGATTCAGTCAAAGTTGAACAAGTTACCTTTGTAAAGCATTCGTTTAATGTCAATTATGTTCATTTGTTGTTAATCTGATTAAAATGAGTGACGAGAAAAAAGTGTGTACTGAAATTATTAAATATTTTCAACAAAATCCAACTTGGTCCTACAAAAAGTTGGCCAAACAATCAAAGGTCTGCTATTAAACTTTTTCCAATGTTATTGAACAGTACCGGGAGAACTTTTCCGTTGATATAAAACCTGGTTCAGGTGGAAGGAAAGTTACAGCCAATGAAGGTCTAAAAGCACTGTAGGCTCAAAAATTTCCTGACAGGAATTGGAAAGCACGGAAATTGAAGTCAAATTTTATACAAAAAATAAACCTGCTGCATAATGGAAGACGAAATGTACGTATGGAAAATTTTTCGCAGCTTCTGGGTCAATTTTTTTATGTTGCAGATGCACGAGGGAATGTTGAAGAAAAGTTTAGGACCTAAAAGCAGACAAAATTTCCCAACAAGTTGTTGCTATGGCAATCAATATGTAGTTGCGGCAAAAAAGCCAAACATTTGTTACAAAGTTAAGTACCGAAATTTACATCAATGAATGTTTAAAAAAAGGATGTTTCCATTCAGAAGACTTCTTAATGTGTCCACTTATTTTTGGTCTGACTTGGCATCCTGTCACTATGGTAAAAAAGGTCTTTAGTGGTACAAGTCCAATAATGTGGTATTTGTACCAAGAGAGGCAATTCCTCCAAACTGCCTGGAGCTGAGTCAAGTGGAAAGATATTGCGCTCTTGTTAAAAGAGAATTGAAGAGCACAAAAAAGGTGTCCAAAAGTGCGGTAGATTTTAAACGGAGATGGACAACCTGTTCGAAAAAAGTGACATAAAGCACTATAAAAACCAGAAGGGAAGGGTTTCCGAAAAAGGTTCAAAATTTCATCATTAGTGATAAGAACTATAAAAATATTTTTATTTTTTTTTTTGTAAATTGTAACAATAATTTCAACAAATTTTTCGAAAATACATAGATAAAGAAGTCTAAGGTACTCCTAATAAATGTACCAAATTTAAATTTCCAACAACAACTCCTTGTATGTTTGTCCATTCGTTATATGGAAACAACGCACTGTGGGGCGCCTCCCTAATGTGCCCTATTCACAAACTAAAAAACGACCAGTAACTATAAATGTTGTTTTACTCATGTGTTGTTTGATTTGTATAAATCTTTTTTGGACCACCTTCGTGCAACAACAACAACAACAAACTCTGAACTTTTTTTATGATGTTTCTTCCGTTTTTATAAATATTTTTTATTTCTCTGGAGTTGTTGTTGTTTTTTTTTTGACAAAAAAGTTAAATAAACGTTTGTTTTGGTAGTTGACAGCTACTTTTTTTTTTGTTGCTGTTCAGTTATTTTCAGTTCAGTTCGTTGCTGTTCATTTGCTGGTGCTGCTGTTAAAGCACTAGTGCTAAAGTTGTTAAAAAGAAAATAAATCTTTGGCCAACTACAAAGTATGCGGGGAGTATTGGAGCACAACGTCAAAGGAAGACACTAGCAGAGAGTGAAAGAGCGTGAGAAAGAGATAGAGTGAGTAGAAAAGTAAGAAGGGGGGGGGGGAAGAGTTAAAGCAAGTAACTCCTATGGCGCCATAACAATCAATAAATCATTATCTGGCTTTTATTTAAGCAGTTTTTTATAACACTGGAATGTATTTGTTTAAGGGAATAACTGTATGTGTTTGAGCAATAGGGTGGCCCGGACATAGGGTCAAATTGGTCTTTTTCAATTTTCGCTTTTTCGAGGGTCTAAAAATTAACATTTTATTTAACACATTCTGAAATTAGGAATTTTATATTTAAACATTTATGGAAAATTGTTCAACTTTTAATTAAATTTTGAACCAAAATTAGAAATTTAAAATACAACGTTAAATTGTCTTTTTAAAATTTGCTGCACTTGTTTTCTAGATGATATAGACAATTTTTAAAACTTTTTAGCAACAAAAATCGAAAAAGTCCAATATAAGAGTCACCCTAATGTACATAGCTGTGTGCGTAAGGATATACAAGTGAGAGCATAAAGTAGTAAGTAGTTTAAGAAGTTAGTCACAATTCTCCACTGTAAATGGATTTCAGCTAATGAACTTTTAACCTTTTGAATGAAATATTGAATTAAATCAATGCAAGAGCAACAGTAACAACAACAACTGAGTAAAGTAAAACAATATTTAATCCAAAAACTTTCTTGTTTTCTTTTGGTGTCATGGAATTTTTTGGCTTATGTATGTGGTTTGTTGTAAATAAAGAGTAAAAAGGATATATGGTGTCAAGTCTTCAATAAAGATTATAACAAGCACAACACATTTCAATTGGTGGGCAGCATTTTTTTTTTTTTTTTCAGATATAGAACTTGTGTGAAATTATTGCCAATTATATTTAATAACCCACATAGAGTAAGTAATAGAATTTAGGCGTAGGCCTAGAAAAAAAGTTTGAAATTTTCTATGACGAATCCAAAATGCATTGACTCACTGGACAGTTTCAGATATTTATGATTGTTTTAATAAAACTATTTCATATTATGGCCCAGATGATGTAAATAAAATCTTTTAATGTTGAGGTCAAGAAATAAATATTTATGGATTTAATTTAAAGCCACAACAAAAGTAATGAAATATCACACATGTGGGCCTAGACTGACATCGCTGAAATCTCCTCAATATGGTGCACAGTGGTTTAGAAACGTTTTTTTTTTTTTTTTTTTTTTTTTTTTTTTTTTGGAAATAATTCGGTATCTCGGGTTCTATTGGAGATATTGTTACGAAATTTTATATGGTTGGAGCTGTCGAGTTGATTTAGCTTCCTAGAGCTAATGGGGTCTCAAATTTGTAAAAAAAAAAATCTTACAAAAAAAAAGTTACACATTTTGCATGCATTATATGAAAAAACGTAAAAATTTTTCAAAGGGGGGCAAGGTTTGTGGAACTTCTGAGGAGTAAATGAAAGCTTTTTATATAAGTATTTGATATTGGTGAAAACCTTAGGACTTGAAGATTGATATTTTAGTAAAATTGACTAATTTTATAAATTTTTGGGACGTAATTTGCTTTAAAAACTAAAAAAATTATAATATGGTGATTTTTCACGAAGAAAAATATAAAATTTTCATTAAAGTAAAATTTTAATGGGTAAAGATATCATAACAAAACTTTGGAACTTACATAGACTCAAATGTCCTTAAATCAATGGCATTATAATTTTTGACATGTTTTATTTTCAAATACCAAAATTCCTAAAACGGGGAAAATGTGTTCCAAAAACTGAGTTTTATTACAAAAGTGCCTACTGTGAAGTTATTTATTGCGTGATAGTAAAAAAACACTTTGTAATTATTTAAGCAACATATAAGGTTATACAAACATGGAGCTCTTTTGTGGATCGGTGCTTTGGCTTTTTAGAATTTTTTTACTCAAATCCAAAATTTTTTTTTTAAATTGTCCAAGTGTGGATATGTCTGGGGGGTGTTGTGTCCACTTAAATGAGCCAAAATTACCTTTACACGCTTTAGCATTAAATTCTCTTTCCGGATCATATAAAAATTGTATATAGTCCCGAAGAAAATTTTTTTTACAAAAGAAAAAAATATATGGGCCTTTTTAAGATAAAACTTAAAAAATACGGCACTTTTTACATGTTCCAACTTTAGATGCGTTTAACTTTTTATAGAGACAAGATAGCTGTTAGCAAGTTTTTTTATGTTATTGATTTGTATTTTTGTAGATCTTCTTATATTTTAAATTTCAGCTCATTCGTTTTTTTTTTTAAAAAAATTCGCGACCCGAGGTGACTAACTTTGAGGGGCAGCGCACTGGACAACTGCAAATTAACTCGAAAATACATCAGTTCCAACCATGTGAAATTTCGTAACAATATCTCAAATAGTTCCCGAGATACCGAATTATTTCCAAATAAAAACGTTTCTAAACAACTGTGCGATGCGTCGAATAGTAAAATTCTCTTTGAAAATATATTCCAGATTAATTAACCTATTGAATTGTGTAACTTATTACTACAATTGTCTGACGTTGATGTACAAAGTTGCAGAATAAATATTCTTAAAAAACAAATTAATATATTAAGAAACAAACAATACAAATACCGCGATGAAAAAACTGGCAATCAAGAAGTATTGGTTTGGAGACCGAACTTACAGAAAAGTAAAAAAACTTGCACTCTTATAGGGAATTCTAACCATGGTTTTGTAATTAACAAATTTAATTTGTAATTTAATCCTAATTTTGTTTATAGTGACTTATTCTTCGAAATACACTGTACGTATATATAAAATTGAATAACGTTGAATAAAGTCGTTTAATATTAATAAACTTAATTAGAAAGAAAAAAGGTTCAGTATACTATTAATAACTTTTGAGTCTAGAATCCTTATTTTTCATCGGAATTTCATCACAGATACCACTTTTTAAAGGTTTTGAAATTATCTATTTTTCTGTTTCACCAATTGTTGCAAAAAGTAGCCACAAGGTAATAAATTGTTTCTTATAAATTTAAAAAAATACCTTTTATTTTGATTTTTTTCGATCTTGGTACATTCAGAAAAAATATAGACCTAACACTATTGGACAAAGTTGCGGAACCAAATTTTGTTGTTTTAAGGGTTAAAAAGGAGATTTTCGTGAGTAACATAAAAATAACAATATCTTTTCAAAAAATTCAGAAATGAAAAAGTCGTAGAACAAACTTTGTTTCTGATACCCCAGAGATTAATTTTCCACAATAATAAAGTTTTTTTTTTTTGCAAAAAGTCGTTTTTGAGATATACAGGTAAACAGCAAAAAAAAGGCTTGACTAACCACTTTATAGATTTGATACATCATGGCTGCATCAGTGTAAAAATTGTGCAATTTTCAATTCTATGGAATAAATTTTTTTAAACAAATTTTAAGTAAAATTATACATTTTTTTAGACGTTTCTCCACATAATTAATGATACAGTGAGACCTCGATTATCCATAATGGTCGGGACCGGGAGCATTCTGGATAATCAATTTTCCCGGTTAATTGAATACTAGTTTTAAGTAGTTTTTTAATAATGACAGTTTTTCGATAATGACATTTAAAGCTCCATATTGCACAATGATTCATCGGTTGGATCAAAGTCGTTCAATTTGGTGGAAAAAATTTCACAATAAAGTTTTCAGCATTGAAATCCTGCACGTCTGGATGTTGTCCAATGGCAGAATGATTTTACCATCATCTTTTAGACCGATTTTCTTAAAATTCTCTCTAAATTATAGTTATACCATTCTTATGGACATTTTTTAAAGCTCTTTCCAATAATGCCAATAATGCTTTGCACTTGTGTGTACCAGCTGCATTAACGCATACTAATGATGTTTGTCTCTTTGAGACCTTGTGTCATTCTATGAAATTTTCATTATGGCAAGTCAAACTACTCTCAAGTAAACACTTTCCATTCTCCATTATCTCATTGGTGAGTTTTTTCATTGATTTGAATTCATTTAATTTTTACAAAAATTGTGCCACCTAATCATCTGAATATTTTTCTACTGCAGCATTAAGTTTGTGAATACCATCTCGTTTTTTTTCTTAAATTTTGAGTGGAATATTTTAGACTGTCCTTCACTGTTAATCCAGAAATTGGAGTTCCATTAAATCGTTTCTTCCGGAACCGTTCATAAATTGCAAAATCTACTTTTGGTTCTTCAGCAGTTTTTATAGTCTTTCGGTTTCCAAAGCCAAAAAGAGAATCACGGAAATATATTTTTTCCGTCTGTATGTTGAAATCAACTTTCCGTAGCCCCCAAATAACTTACAAACACCACTGGCTGAGATATAAGGAAAAAACCGGGACAACCTCGATTTTTGGCCTATTTTTGATCTATATCTGTATTACTAAGTCATTAATATAGACAATATGTATATCTAATGATAGATATTTCGAAGTCATTGCAACGATTTATATAAGGATATAGTAATTTGGACCTATAATGGGTCAAAATCTGGAAAATTATTTTGTAACCAGAATGTTTTTTTTTCACCAGAAAAAATTTTTTTTCACTAATAAATCTAAAGAATTTTTTTAAAAAATTAAAAAAAAAAAGTTGGAAAAAAAATTTTGAAAAAAATTAAAAAAAAAATAAAAAAAAACAATTTCGGAGAAAAAATTTAAAACAATTTTGAAAAAAAAAAAAAAATTTTAAATTTTCAAAAACAATTAGAAAAGAAAACATTCTTTTTTAAATTAAAAAAAAAAAAAAAATTAATTTTGTTTACCTAAAAATATTTAAAACTTTTATTTTAAAGTACAATTTGGTGAAGGGTATATAAGATTCGGCACAGCCGAATATAGCTTTCTTACTTGTTTTTATTTAAAAAAAAAATCATGAAAAATCTAAAACGGCAGAAATTGTTCAGATTTATGGCTTAATCACAAAGCCACATGTAGTAAGTGGAACAAAATGAGATATCAATCATGAAAATCGATGGATTCCTTTCGAATGTATTCACAATTAAGTGAATTCGCCTTATTTTCATACAATTTTTCAATTCTAATTTTACAAACTTCCTGCAGATTTCTAAAAGTTGCGAGCTCAAAATAGTCAACTTAAACACCAACAAGTTAAATTTTCTAAAAACTTTGACCATTACCTTCTTTAATATTGCGCAGCTCCTGAGTCGATTGGTGTGAGTTAGACTACTATTTTTGGGCGTTACAAACATTAGCAAAAACATTAGAAACATTTTCAAAAATCTATCAACTTCCAAATTCCATACAAATTAAACATAGACGAGCTAGGCAAAATCTTTTTAGAGATTCTGTTTGCCCACTAGTCTACTTCCAACACACATTGAAATCATTGATTTTCAAGAAGATAACTTAATATTTGTCGCATAGTGTTATTTGCAAAAAACATAATCTTTGTTTCTCAGCATTCCTCAATAAAAGCGTTAATATTATTTAATATCTCAAAAGATATTTATAAAATCAATTAAAATTATTGCCAATTATTTATAATAATTCCATAAAATCATAATTAATAAACGAGATCCATTGATGTTATATTAAAATGAAAAACAATAAAGCAATAAAACCAGGATCAAAGAAATAAATAAATGTTACAATTCATACAATAAAGTGCAATAAAGAAACAAACAAAGAAGAAAGAAAAAAAAAACGTTTTAAACCATTTTATTTCTGTTTTAACTAGACATTTGATCAATGTTAACAAGACAATAATGATGCTGATGATGCTCTGAGGCTCAATTGAATTGAATTGGAATCATACACTATTAAAAATGATGAAGTCAATGATTGTGTAGTCCATACCTGAGCAACAACAACAACAAAAAAACAAACTACAACGATTTGATCAATGAATGAGTTGATGTGAATGTTTGAATGAATGAATGAAGTTAATAAGGTTTGTGAATGAAATCTATACTTTGTACGCATTAATGTTTGTTTGTATAACTTCTCGTATCTGTATCTGCACGTTTAAATCTATTTGGAAATGGTAACATTTTTACAATAATGAACTTTTTTCTGTTGTTGTTGTTATTTCATATATGAAAATCTCTCATTTTTAGTAAATGAAATGAAATGTAAGTATGAACACAATCAATGAAAAATCAATAAAACACAAAACGAAAAAAGAGAATAGAACAAGAATTGCATCATTTAAAAAACACAACAACACTTTGATTGTATCATCATCATCAATAAAACATACATTTGAACATCTCCAGCCATCCAGCCATCCACACATCCAACCAACCATAAATGTTTCACTATCTGTTATACTTCCACTTTTACCTCTACCTGTATCAGTAACATTTAATCTGAACTTCATCGATACATGAATTGTATAAGAGAACGTGCGAACATAACTACAGATACTTTTCTACATGTGGATAAAAAATACATACAACTAGTAGTAAATGCAGACAACTACAGGTGCGTATCAAGCAACAGATTTGGGGGGATATTGTCCTAGTCAAACCTTAGTCTTATATATAATTATCTCAAGAAAATAACAAGAATTGCATTTTATGTCTCACGTGTCCTGAAGGTTCCATTTTTATTACTCTGTTGCGATCAGTACCGCACCTGTATGCGGTACCGATTTGGCCTTATAAACGCCGTTTATAAAGACCTTTGAAATATCTATTATTGGATATCCAATGGATATTGTCTATATTAAGACTTAATAATCCATATATAGATCAGAAATAGATAAAACAAGTAAGAGAGCTATATTCGGCTGTGCCGAATCTTATATACCCTTCATCAAATTATACTTTAAAATAAAAATTTGTAATATTTTTAGGTAAACAAAATTAATTTTTTTTTTTTTCAAAATCATTTTTCAAAATTTAAAAAAAAATTTTTTCAAAATTTTTTTCAAATTTTTTTTTTTTTTTAAATTTACTAGTGAAAAAAAAAACAAAAAAATATTTTGTGGTAAAAAAAAATTCAGGTTAAAAAATATTTTTCCCGATTTTGACCCATTGTAGGTCCAAATTACTATAGCCTTATATATATCGTTGCAATGGACTTTGAAATATCTATCATTAGATATCCATATTGTCTATATGAATGATCCAGATATAAATCAAAATAAACCAAAAATCGAGGTTGGTCCAGTTTTTTCCTTATATCTCAGCCATGTGGGCCGATTTCCGAGCCGGATAAATTCTCGATATATTGATGTATGAATCAAGTTTGTTAGTTATTTGGGGTCTTTAGAAAATTGATTTCAACAGACAGACAGACGGACATGGCTTAATCGACTCCGCTATCTATAAGGATCTAGAATATATATACTTTATAGTGTCAAACAAACTTATATATACTCTTCTCTCGAAGGTGAAGGGTATAAAAAGAGGTTGTCCTGGGTTTTTCCTTATATCTTATTTTATTGTCAATAAATAATTTATACTCTTCACTAATGATATTAACGTAATTTTCGACCAATTCCATTTGGGTGGGCCAATTTCCTAATTTCGCCCCTAATCGGGAATCCGCTCTGGTAGTAGTTGATACATATGTATGGATGAATGTACCTCAAGCCGTGTACAATTCCATCTTTATACAATTTGAAGTGCTATAGAAGTGTCTAATGCAACATCATCACCAGTGTGAGGTGTTCTACGTGATGTGTGTTAGGAAACAGAGTCCCCTCCAATATACACACCCTCTCCATACACACACACACATGAACAACAATTGTGTCATAGCGATAATGAAGTCTGTGCTGGATGGCACTGGGAAAAGTAATGTGTCAAAGTCAGTGTCTATCATGTATTAATCAACTTTTTCTGATTTATAAAGAAAAGTTAGAGTAGACACATTTTCCTTTCGGTGAACTTGTATTTGGAGTGGATGGAATTTCTAATATTAGGGTTAAAAATTGTTGTACTTCAATGTCGTCCTTTACTAAAAAAAATAAAAACAACTGATTGATTCTTAATACATAGAGTGGTAAACTACTGGTCAGTATGAAAAACTATTTCTATAACAGTTGATATAAGAATGTCCGTATGTCATTTCAAATAAACTTTCCAAAAATACCATATAACCTACAGATTTCAGAATTAATATATCAAATAAATCTTCGAGAATTTTGCTATTGAAAATCAAAAAATCTATCCATAAATGTCTAAGATATGAGCAATTGCCATATTTTCCAAATTTTCATTAAAAACAAATTTCTGAAAATAATAAAACTCTTTTCGAAGGCTGTGTAGAATTTTAAGGTAGACACTAGGGCATTTTGTTTAAAAAAAGTTTCAGGAATTTGTTCGAAGTTTATCTGATTTGGTTATTTTAGCTTATTGTGAGATAAATCTAGTTCATATATATACAAATAAGAATCATAATTCTAAAAACGTTTAGAAAAAATTAGTTTAATAAGTCCTATTTTTCAAATTACTGCTTGAATTATGTTAGCGTATGAGTAATATTTATCAATCATAACAAGTATACTTAATAATAACTTCTCTCTCTATCTTAATAAGAAAAATTTATATTTACTTAAAAACAGTTGTGTTACTGGGCAAACGTAAACAGATTTTGGTACAAATATTGAAAATTTTTCAGGTGATCATACAAACGTGTAAAAATGGGCACAGTGGGGGAATTCCAAAAAAAAAGTGGAAATAAATCTTTCTAAAAGGATAGTCCGATTTTAATAACAACTTAAAATGATGCCAATTGTTTACTCTCGATCCCATTTGTATGATTTGTTATACAATATATGCAGTCTAATAGAAGATATCCCTATAGATTAATATAAATTCATAAAAGACTTTTTTTACATAAGCGAATCAAAAAAAAAACATATTTTTCGAAAATTAAAATTTCTATTTATGTATCTTTTTTAATGAAATTGTATTTTTTAAAGGTATTTTTGATGAAAGAAATTAGCTATCAAATTGAGAATACTACAATTCCCAAAATATTTTTCAAGAATCCCATTGTATTGTATAGAAAATAAAGACTAATTTTTGATATTCGGTAAAATTTTTACATTATACAGCTAATGCCATATGTATATAAAAACAGATGTGTGTATGTATCAAATTTGGCAAAAAAAAAAAAAAAAAAATTCCAAAAAATTTATTTTGTCCAAGCAATATTTTTCTCAACAAAAAAATGTTTCTACCAAAAAAAATTTTTATACCCTACACCACTATAGTGGGGAGGGTATAATGGATTTGTGCAGATGTTTGTAACGCCCAAAAATATTAGTCTAACACCCACCTTAAAGTATACCGATCGACTCAGAATCACTTTCTGAGTCGATTAAACGATGTCCGTCCGTCCGTCCGTCTGGCTGGCTGGCTGCCTGGTTGGCTGGTTGGCTGGCTGGCTGTCCATGTAAAGCTTGTGCGCAGAGTACAGGTCGCAATTTTAAAGATATTTCGATAAAATTTGGTACATATCATTTTTTCTGCCCAAGGACGATCCCTATTGAAACTGGCTGAAATCGGTCCATTATTTGACCTAGCCCCCATACAAATGTCCTCCCGAAAGTGGATTTTATCCGTCACAAATGTTTAATTTATATAGGTATCTACACAAGTTTTTGTCCAAATAAGTTTTATATATAGGGAGTTCATGTCACCAAATTTTATTATGATCGGTCCATAATTAGTCAAAGCTCCCATATAAGGCCTGCTTCCGATAATCACTTTAACGAGCATAAATCTCCTACAAATGTTGGTATACACATAAAATTCAACATAAATAACTTTCATATAAACATTAATCACGTGACCAAATTTCGTGGTGATCGGTCCATAATTTGTCATAGCTCCCATATAAGGCCCACTTCCGAAAATCGCTCACGAACATAAATTATTGAAATTTTGAAAGAAAAATTTTTTTGCTCATTTACTTAGTGTAGGGTATTATCTGGTCGGGCTTGACCGACCATACTTTCTTACTTGTTTTTTTTTCAATTCAAGCAATAACAATTTTCATTTCGTTGCTTAACATCATTCTTAAAATTTTAATTCAATTTGTATACTCTGTAAGCGAATAAAGTAATACATTCCAACACATGTACTATAACAGTTCTTTTATATTATCAATCGAAGATAAACAATTTTGTTTACTCTTGCATATTAAGTGCATGAATAAGAAATTTCCATATGAAATCTATTAAAAAAATATATATATTTTGAATAACTCTCCGCATTCCACTTTTAATAAAAAATAACAGTTTTATTTAAATAAAATTTCTTTTCGAAAGGACATCTACGTCTACAGAAACGGAAAGAAAACGAAAATCACAGATTCAGCGAATGCGTCGCAGTGCATTTTCATCGAGAGCTGCAGAGAAATCTTAACAGCATATCTTAAGAATAGAAGCCAATCGCTCCCAATTGGCTCGATCAAGAGAAAGAATCGATTTAAAGTTGCCAGCATTTTATTACAATAAATGTGATGACTACATGAATCACAACGACGTACTAATTGGCGCAATGAACAAACATTGCTTACATTGCAGCGTTTTGAAGTTCCCTAAGGAATCCCCGGGAATGTGCTGTTCGAACGGTAAAGTTATTCTGCCACCAATCATTGCGCCGCCTGAGCTCAATTTCCGGCGCCAATCCTATTTCCAAGCACTTCCTTCAAAATATCCAAAACTACAACTCATGCTTTCAAATGATGTCGGCTTCATGTCCACCTTTAAACTTCAAGGCCAAATACACCACAGAATTGGATCATTGCTCCCCATTCCCAATCCTTTAAACTTACTTCACTGGAAATGAAGCTACAGAAGCCGAACGCTATCAACGAACATGCGTGTGTATTTCGGACATCGGAAATGAAAAGATTCTAATTGATCCCGCCACAAAAGAGATTTCGTTCCCGAACTTCTGTCAAATGCAAATGAATATTGAAGGTATTCCCAAATCTTACAATCAACTACAAAAATTCGGATTGCCTGTGGGAATGTGCAATCTTGGCACCAAAAAATTATGATATCAACAAGCTCAATCAACAAATTCAATTGAAACTTCCTGGCAAAACAATGAAATACAAATCCATTGACACAGTAATGAACCAAGAACAAACCGTCAATAATCCTACTGAATTTTTGAATTCATTGGAACCAGCTGGAATGCCACCACTTGTATTAACACTGAAGGTTGTATCTCCGACTTTGTCCGACACTGTATATTAAAATCGAGATGCAATATAAATCAGATGTTTTCTAAGGGCCAGCAACGTGGACCGGGTTCAGCTAGTGTTTACTAAATGTTAATTGTCTCAAGAACTAATATTTAGTACAAGTCTGAAATTGGCTGTTATAATTTATATACCCTTTACCATGAGTGGCAAGGGTATATATAAGTTTGTAATTTTTACATTTCGATACAGCCATGTCAGGTACCGTGAAATAACTCCCAAATGAAATAACTTCCAATGAATTAAATCCCATCAAATATGAAATAACTCCCAGACTTGAAAAATGAAAAAACTACCAAAGGGTAAAATGAAATAACTCCCAATAAACGGCCGATTCATAATTTTAATAATATTAGTCCCAAAAAAAGCGAAATAACTCCCAATGAAATAAATCCTAATAAAAATGAAATAATTCCCAATCCGAAGCAATTTATTTAATGTGTGTGAAGATAAATTCGTATTTAACTAGCACAGACAAAAACCACATTTTTTAACATTGCTCATGTTACAGTTAACAGAGCACTGTTAATCACTTAACAGCCTTGATACCTGAACTATAATACAAAAAATACGTCTGAAATATGTATAAAAAATAATTTCAGAAATAATTTCAGATACATAAAAATTAAAAAAATATTTCAGAATTTTTTTATAATAATTTTAAAAAAAAAAAACACGTTTTGAAAAAGTCACTTTTATGATGACATTTAGGCGACGAATTTGGAAAAATATGGAATCGCACACGTAACACACTATATAGGGAGGGTAGTCCAAAGGGTCCTAAATGCGACTACATAAGTCGAATTTCCGAAATAATTTTGGAATTTGAGAAAAACGGTTTTTAAAAAAAGTCAATTTGAAAAAAATCACTTTTATGGTGACATTTAGGCGACGAATTTGGAAAAATATGGAATCGCACACGTAACACACTATATAGGGAGGCTAGTCCAAAGGGTCCTTAATGCGACTACATAAGTCGAATTTCTGAAATAATTTTGGAATTTGAGAAAAACGGTTTTTAAAAAAAGTCAATTTGAAAAAAGTCACTTTTATGGTGACATTTAGGCGACGAATTTGGAAAAATATGGAATCGCACACGTAACACACTATATAGGGAGGGTAGTCCAAAGGGTCCTAAATGCGACTACATAAGTCGAATTTCTGAAATAATTTTGGAATTTGAGAAAAACGGTTTTTAAAAAAAGTCAATTTGAAGAAAGTCACTTTTATGATGACACTAAGGCGACGAATTTGGAAAAATATGGAATCGCACACGTAACACACTATATAGGGAGGGTAGTCCAAAGGGTCCTAAATGCGACTACATAAGTCGAATTTCTGAAATAATTTTGGAATTTGAGAAAAACGGGTTTTAAAAAAAGTCAATTTGAAAAAAGTCACTTTTATGGTGACATTTAGGCGACGAATTTGGAAAAATATGGAATCGCACACGTAACACACTATATAGAGAGGGTAGTCCAAAGGGTCCTAAATGCGACTACATAAGTCGAATTTCTGAAATAATTTTGGAATTTGAGAAAAACGGTTTTTAAAAAAAGTCAATTTGAAGAAAGTCACTTTTATGATGACACTAAGGCGACGAATTTGGAAAAATATGGAATCGCACACGTAACACACTATATAGGGAGGCTAGTCCAAAGGGTCCTTAATGCGACTACATAAGTCGAATTTCTGAAATAATTTTGGAATTTGAGAAAAACGGTTTTTAAAAAAAGTCAATTTGAAAAAAGTCACTTTTATGGTGACATTTAGGCGACGAATTTGGAAAAATATGGAATCGCACACGTAACACACTATATAGGGAGGCTAGTCCAAAGGGTCCTTAATGCGACTACATAAGTCGAATTTCTGAAATAATTTTGGAATTTGAGAAAAACGGTTTTTAAAAAAAGTCAATTTGAAAAAAGTCACTTTTATGGTGACATTTAGGCGACGAATTTGGAAAAATATGGAATCGCACACGTAACACACTATATAGGGAGGGTAGTCCAAAGGGTCCTAAATGCGACTACATAAGTCGAATTTCTGAAATAATTTTGGAATTTGAGAAAAACGGGTTTTAAAAAAAGTCAATTTGAAAAAAGTCACTTTTATGGTGACATTTAGGCGACGAATTTGGAAAAATATGGAATCGCACACGTAACACACTATATAGAGAGGGTAGTCCAAAGGGTCCTAAATGCGACTACATAAGTCGAATTTCTGAAATAATTTTGGAATTTGAGAAAAGCTGTTTTTAAAAAAAGTCAATTTGAAAAAAGTCACTTTTATGGTGACATTTAGGCGACGAATTTGGATAAATATGGAATCGCACACGTAACACACTATATAGAGAGGGTAGTCCAAAGGGTCCTAAATGCGACTACATAAGTCGAATTTCTGAAATAATTTTGGAATTTGAGAAAAACGGTTTTTAAAAAAAGTCAATTTGAAGAAAGTCACTTTTATGATGACACTAAGGCGACGAATTTGGAAAAATATGGAATCGCACACGTAACACACTATATAGGGAGGCTAGTCCAAAGGGTCCTTAATGCGACTACATAAGTCGAATTTCTGAAATAATTTTGGAATTTGAGAAAAACGGTTTTTAAAAAAAGTCAATTTGAAAAAAGTCACTTTTATGGTGACATTTAGGCGACGAATTTGGAAAAATATGGAATCGCACACGTAACACACTATATAGGGAGGGTAGTCCAAAGGGTCCTAAATGCGACTACATAAGTCGATTCCATATTTTTCCAAATTCGTCGCCTAAATGTCACCATAAAAGTGACTTTTTTCAAATTGACTTTTTTTAAAACCCGTTTTTCTCAAATTCCAAAATTATTTCAGAAATTCGACTTATGTAGTCGCATTTAGGACCCTTTGGACTACCCTCCCTATATAGTGTGTTACGTGTGCGATTCCATATTTTTCCAAATTCGTCGCCTTAGTGTCATCATAAAAGTGACTTTCTTCAAATTGACTTTTTTTAAAAACCGTTTTTCTCAAATTCCAAAATTATTTCAGAAATTCGACTTATGTAGTCGCATTTAGGACCCTTTGGACTACCCTCCCTATATAGTGTGTTACGTGTGCGATTCCATATTTTTCCAAATTCGTCGCCTAAATGTCACCATAAAAGTGACTTTTTTCAAATTGACTTTTTTTAAAAACCGTTTTTCTCAAATTCCAAAATTATTTCAGAAATTCGACTTATGTAGTCGCATTAAGGACCCTTTGGACTAGCCTCCCTATATAGTGTGTTACGTGTGCGATTCCATATTTTTCCAAATTCGTCGCCTAAATGTCACCATAAAAGTGACTTTTTTCAAATTGACTTTTTTTAAAAACCGTTTTTCTCAAATTCCAAAATTATTTCAGAAATTCGACTTATGTAGTCGCATTTAGGACCCTTTGGACTACCCTCCCTATATAGTGTGTTACGTGTGCGATTCCATATTTTTCCAAATTCGTCGCCTAAATGTCACCATAAAAGTGACTTTTTTCAAATTGACTTTTTTTAAAAACCGTTTTTCTCAAATTCCAAAATTATTTCAGAAATTCGACTTATGTAGTCGCATTTAGGACCCTTTGGACTACCCTCCCTATATAGTGTGTTACGTGTGCGATTCCATATTTTTCCAAATTCGTCGCCTAAATGTCACCATAAAAGTGACTTTTTTCAAATTGACTTTTTTTAAAAACCGTTTTTCTCAAATTCCAAAATTATTTCGGAAATTCCACTTATGTAGTCGCATTTAGGACCCTTTGGACTACCCTCCCTATATAGTGTGTTACGTGTGCGATTCCATATTTTTCCAAATTCGTCGCCTTAGTGTCATCATAAAAGTGACTTTCTTCAAATAGACTTTTTTTAAAAACCGTTTTTCTCAAATTCCAAAATTATTTCAGAAATTCGACTTATGTAGTCGCATTTAGGACCCTTTGGACTACCCTCCCTATATAGTGTGTTACGTGTGCGATTCCATATTTTTCCAAATTCGTCGCCTAAATGTCACCATAAAAGTGATTTTTTTCAAATTGACTTTTTTTAAAAACCGTTTTTCTCAAATTCCAAAATTATTTCAGAAATTCGACTTATGTAGTCGCATTTAGAACCCTTTGGACTACCCTCCCTATATAGTGTGTTACGTGTGCGATTCCATATTTTTCCAAATTCGTCGCCTAAATGTCACCATAAAAGTGATTTTTTTCAAATTGACTTTTTTTAAAAACCGTTTTTCTCAAATTCCAAAATTATTTCGGAAATTCGACTTATGTAGTCGCATTTAGGACCCTTTGGACTACCCTCCCTATATAGTGTGTTACGTGTGCGATTCCATATTTTTCCAAATTCGTCGCCTAAATGTCATCATAAAAGTGACTTTTTCAAAACGTGTTTTTTTTTTTTAAAATTATTATAAAAAAATTCTGAAATATTTTTTTAATTTTTATATATCTGAAATTATTTCTGAAATTATTTTTTATACATATTTCAGACGTATTTTTTGTATTATAATTCAGGTATCAAGACTGTTAAGTGATTAACAGTGCTCTGTTAACTGTAACATGAGCAATGTTAAAAAATGTGGTTTTTGTCTGTGCTAGTTAAATACGAATTTATCTTCACACACATATTTATTTATGTAATCTAACTCCCAATGAAATACAGAACTACAAAGGTGGTATTATTCTTCGCTCACCAAACATTTTTTGCATTGGTGTATCAAAAACTGGCTTCGCTCAGAAAAGTTTTTTGCATTGCCGGCCTTCGGCCGGGCGCTAAGGTTTTCTCCTCTGGGGTGTATCAAAATCTGGCTTCGCTCAGAAAAGATTTCTTTCATTGCAGAAAGGTATTTCAGAAAGCAGATTTTCATAAGAAATCGTTGCAACCTGACAAAGGCAGACATTGCAAAGATAATATTTTCTGAGCGAAGCCGGTTTTTGATACACCCCATAGGAGAAAACCTTAGCGCCCGGCCGAAGGCCGGCAATGCAAAAAGTTTATAGTATGCGAAGCCGGTTTTTAATACACCTTAAAAATTACAAAAATGAAATAACTCCCAATACAGTGAAATTACTCCTAATTCCCAAAGTTAAATGAAATAAAACCCAACAAAAATTTCATTGGGAGTTGTTTCATTAGGTGTTATTTCATTATGAAATAACTCCCAACAAAAAATTATGAAATAACACCCTACGCGTTAGGAGTTGTTTAATAATGAAATAAATCCCAAGTTGTATGAAAAATTTGTTGGGTGTTATTTCATTTTTTCGTGGGGAGTTATTTCATTTGGGAGCTATTTCACGGTACCGCCATGTCATTCTGTATGTGGAAATCAACTTTCCGAAGCCACCAATTAACTTACATGATTGCTACATCAATATATTCGATATAGTCCAACTTAGATTACTTAAAAAAAAACCGCGACTGCCTCGATTTTTTTCACCAAAATTTTGTTTACTCCCCAATTAAACAAACTTAATTTTAACATGAACAAAACATAAACATGTTAGAGTGTATCGTCCGTCAAGCCCTACCATATAATACCCTACACTGTATATGAGCAATTCATTATTCTATTAAAATTTCATTTGCAAAAAAGCCTGGGCGATTTTTGTCTTCCGTCTCAAAAAATTTGAAAACCAATCATTTAAGGCATTACTCCATGAATATTGTTTTAAAACTCAACAAGAGCTTGCAAAATCATTATGAGCTACTCAAGCAGCAATTTTAAAACGAATCGACACCAAAGCCAAATATACATGGCGCTAAGGTAATTCTATGTATTTGGTGGGAGCAAAAGGGCCCTATCTATTAAGAGCTGCTGAAATCTGGCCAAAAACGTCCATAATACGCGGACTGAAATGAAACCGTAATATTCCATTATGACAACGTTCTGCCTCATATTGCTATACCTGTTAAAAAGTATTTAGAATGAAGTGGTTATTCTATTTGTTTCGATCGATGCATATAACGCTTCACTTTGGAACAGAGTATCCAATATTGGCTTGATTCGTTCATGGCCTCTATCGATGATCAGTTCTTTTGGCTCGGAATCCATGTGTTGCCAGAAACATGGGAAAAGGTCATAGCTAACAATGACCAATATTTTGAATAAATTTATATTATACAAGTGTTTCAAAATAAAAGCTAAAAATACATATAGCATCACGCAGAAAAAAAATTACTGTAACCATTTCAACATTTTTACAAGTTTTTTAACAATATCATAGTCACAGTAACTATTTATATGATTGTTGTAACTATATTATGGTTAATTTACGATTCACGTGATAGTATCAACCATCTATATGGTTACAGTAAACAAGTGTATGATTGTGACAACCATAAATTAAACATATTATAGTTACCGCAATCATATAAATAGTTACTGTGGCTACAATATTGTTAAAAAACTTGTAAAAATGTTGAAATGGTTACAGTAAACATGCACAACTATATATATATTTTTTTTTCCGTGTGTAGAGTTATTTTTTGTAGAACTCTTCTACTAGTTTTAATATTTGGTTTTGGTTCCAAATTTAAAACCTTATCTGCTCTACACCTGCTCTATAGCCATGGGAATTATTATTAAATCCATTTCCGTTTAGATATTACAGATTTATGTTCACTTTTTGTTTAATTTCCCCCACTGTGTACAGTAAAGCAAGAATCATGACACACAGATTTTATAAATACAAGCAGAAAATAAATTTTTTTTCTGAACAGATCGACAGTTGACATCCTAAATTAGACACAAAGTCTCAATTACACCAAATCTCTTAACGTGCTGGTAATTTATCACGTATAAAACATTAACGTTAACTTTTTGCAAATTATACTCATTTCAATTACAGTCCAAATATAATTGATTAAAAATCCTTTACAGCATTTCTCATATCAATTCCTACTCCTACTCATGTTCCCTCTAAAAAAAAGAAAAACAGAAAAACAATTAAAAAGTTTTCCTAGTAGCTAAACCTGTTCTCAGTTTTATAAATTTGTATAGCCTAAAAGCCTGAATATGATTTTTGAAACTCATGATGTCATGTCAGCATGCATGAATGCCTGCCTGCTACTGCTTGCTAGCCAGCCATGTCTTTCTGGATATATGACAGAGTGTTTGTGTGCTTTAAAGGACAGTTAGTGGCTGTGACCATTTATAATCATGATGATGAGGATGATAATGGCGATTATTGTTCAACTGTTTGTTGCTCTTGTACATTAAATACAGTTTGTTGCAAGAGTACGTACTAACTGTAGCATTGGTATTTGCAACTCTTTATTGTTGTCTGTGATGTTGTTGGTGCTTTAGTTTGGCAACATTATGTTGTTGTTGCAGGCGGTAACTCTTAGCGGCACTTTTTTTCTGTTAAACAATCAACTTAAAAACTAAATAAATGAAACATTTTTTTTTTTTAAATATTTATACAAATGCACAGTGGGGCAGTTTGTTATATAATAATAAAGGTAGAACTTTAAAAGCGGGATTCACTTTGTTAAAGGATTGACATCCTTTAGGCTTCTCAAGGTTGGCACTAGTTAACATATACTAAAAACTGCGATAAAATAAGTTGGGAGTAATCAAATCAGTAGAAATATTTCAATTTGTTTACACATATTACTCTACTTTTAACAAATATCTGATATGAAAACAATATTCAAATTTTTAGTGCTTTCTAGCACGTTTGGAGGTGCTGCACGGATCGTTTTGATCATAAATAGTTGGCATCACTGATCACAAGCGTCCCTATTTTCGGTATAAAATCGAAATTATTAAAAAAAATGTGAGAATTCGAAAAGTTCTTGTGCACTTCTATATATTTCCTAATATTTCTCAGTCCCACTGTATAACTGTGTTGTGTATGTCCTTCTGCATGTAGTACAGAATATTCTACAATTTCAGCCATCCGAAACTACTCCATTCCACTCGATTCCACTTTATGGCAATGCCAGTGGCGCTATTTCGACATTACCAATACAATTTTCATAAGTTATGATGAGGATGATGAGGCTGACGATGGTACTCAGCCAGTCGCTTGAAATGAGTTGAAAGTTGCATGTATTCGTGGGACTGCTGCTAACTGAGGAGCGTCGTGATTCTATATCATTCATTCGTTTATTTGCTGAGAGTAAGTTGAGAAAATATTTTCAGTTTTTCTTTTGTTTGAATTTTTTTTTTTTTTTTTTTGGGTTAAATTCATAT
This sequence comes from Calliphora vomitoria, assembly GCA_942486065.2. Classification (NCBI taxonomy): domain Eukaryota; kingdom Metazoa; phylum Arthropoda; class Insecta; order Diptera; family Calliphoridae; genus Calliphora; species Calliphora vomitoria. Next base: position 54,211,198 of record OW818031.2, on the reverse strand, counting down.
AAATTCTGGTAACCACGTTATTAGAGTGTATGTTGCACTAACTATACTATAAATGTATGAATGTATGTATGCACGAATATGTGGCATATTGGCCTGTTTGGTTTCTTTGATGGTTGATGGCTGCTGCTTGTGCTCCTGTTTTAGCTGCCTGCCTGACTGTCTGCCAGACAGCCCGTATTTCGGCCAGTTAGTTTTTTTATGTTGCACGTTTGTTTGTTTGACTGTGTAGAAGAGTGCTGCTGCTCAGTCCAGTACTACTGCAACACAGTTTGTAAAGTTCATACGTTGAGGAATTTCTGTACAAATGCCACCATCCATTTATTGTTTAGTCGAGATGATAAATGCAGTGCAAGGTTTTAACTGTGTCTGTCCTTCACTGCTGCTGAAATGAAATTATTGTTGTTCTTGTTGTCCTTTTTTGTTTTTTTGTTTTTGATGTATGTTGCTCCTTTATTGTATTTGTGTGTGTTTGTGTTGACTTGGTTTCTTGCTGGTTTTTCAATGTTGTAATCAAAAACCTTTTACTTTTGTTCGAATATGCAAGAATTTCTGAGATTGTGTTTTATACCAACTTTTTACTGTTGTTGTTGGTAGCTTTTGTTCTTTTTTCATATTGTGCGCTTTTTCGTTTGTAGTTTGTAAATTTAAGTTTCTTGTTCTGGTACATTTTTGTTATTTGGCACAGTGGTATGAAATTTAAAGGGAAAATTTGAATTTTCCTACAGATTTTTACTTAAAATTTTGAACACATGTTAAACTGTGTTTTATCGAAAGAAAATCAATTATGAAGGGTTTTCCAACATTTCGGTAGCTGTCACTTTTTAAGATTTTATTCTTTGACATTTGACAAGTAGAAACTACGCCATTACTAAAAATAGAACGATACACGCTTCAACAACGCATTGGAATTATTAAAATTCACTACAAAAATGGTGAAAATCTTGCAGTCACAGTTCGCAAAACTAAAGCATTTTTGGGTCGTCGTAAAGCACCTTGTCGGACCGCAATATAGAAATTGGTGGAAAAATTCGAGCTGTTGGGACAAGTTAGTGATGTGAAGAATACAACCCGCGCACGTCGTTCAAGAACAACTGAGAATATTGCTGCTGTAGCCCAGTGTTGAAGAAAACCCAGGTTTGTCCATTCCTCGTCGTTCTTTGGAATTGGGCATTCCACAAACGTCATTACACCGTATTTTGGATGATATTGATCTGAACAACGTTTACTTTCAACAAGACGGCGCTACGTGCCACACAAGCAACGAAACCATTGCTCTTTTACGCGAAAAGTTTCCTGACCGTGTTATCTCTCGAAGAGGTGATCACAATTGGCCACCGAGATATTGTGATTTAACACCTTGCGACTTCTTCCTATGGGGCCACGAGAAAGACTAGGTCTATTTAAGACCTCAAAGTTGGAATTCGTGAGGCTATCGAGGACATAGGGCAGCCACTTTGCGATTTGGTTATGGAAAATTTCATGAAAAGGATATGGTTATGTAAGCGTGTTCGTGGTGGCCATTTGACTGATGTTGTTTTTCATTATTAACGACATACCTTCCTCTTTATTATGAAATAAACATCCGATCATTTATCTCAAAAAATGTCATATCTTTCTTTGAATACCAAAATAACACCTCTTGTTGGAAAACCCTGTATATTGCATAGATGAACACCAAATTGCCATTTTAGCTCTACTACCGTTGCCGTTGAAATGTCTTTAACTCGGTGATGGTGGCCCATGATATCCTTCAACTTTTTCATTGTTTGCCAACCCCACCTAACTCCGTCCTGATGATCTTTGGACACACCTAGTCGAAGTGATCGCCAAATTTTCATTATATTATTTAACAATGAAATTGTTTTGTTCTCTGGTATAATGATCCATTTTAACTAACCCTAAACTATTAGCTGAAAAACTGTTATTTTGTTTATTGGTTGCAAATTTAAATTTTGCATTTGTTTTTGATAGAGCCGGAGAACATTAAATTGAAATAAAAAGGAGAAAAACTATTTTGGCTATAATATATCTGCATAGAAATCCGACTTTACATATCCCCGGAAAAAAATAATCTAATGGCGTCCAATCACATGCAGGAAGTGGCCAGTTAACATATCCATTTCTTGAAATATTTCTCTCAGTAAATTGATTGTACCGCACGTTGTGTGAGATGTGGCAACATCCTGGATAAACCATATGTTTGCAATACAAAGGCCATCCTATTGAGACAGTTAACATGTATCTATACCGCTCACCGTTGACTGTAACGTTCTGACCATCGTTATTTGTGAAGACATATGAACCAATGATTCCACTGTCCCAAAAAGCGCACCAAATTGAGAGTTTTTCTGGATGTAATTATGTTTCGTGAATGGCTTGAGGATTATCATCGCTCCAAATGCGGCAATTCTATTTATTGACATCGTCATTTAAACAAAAGTGTGCTTTATCGCCGAAGAACATTTTCAAATGAAATTGTGAATCATTTCAAATTAAATTATGGATCAACCAAATGTACGACGTGAGCGATGATCGTAAATCTTAAAATGTACGAGTTCAATCTTGTTAGCACGCAAACCAAGAGCATAACGCACTATTGCCAATAAAGTGAATGGACACAAGTTTAATTGTTGAGCACTTGTTGACAAATTTACACATTTAGATCTTAATCAACACTACGCTGCACACCATTAGCGTATTATCATTAAGAATAAACGTATTGTGAAAACGATCCATAGTTTCTCGAACAAATAGCTCTGATGGACGATTATGAGCACCATAAAATGCACTTGGCTATCAATTCGCAGAAATGCACACACACTTTATAATGTATAAATTTAAATGTACAAGGCAGTTGATGTTAACTCTAACAGCGCCTATGATCAACTCAACTCCCTACTCCAACCTCTGCCACTATTTATACACACGCCATCTTTCGCGAATCTTCAACAATGATCTTAACGGACAAACTAGTACATATGAATTCTAGAGCTTTCGATGTTAATGTTAGCAGCTAAAACATTTAGTGTTGCCATACTTCTAAACAATGCTAAACCGCATGCTACTGATGGACGTGTTTATAAACATGATGAATGTTGCAGGCAGTCATTACAGACCGTTAAATTCAAATCGATATTACACATTCGCAACAATATCCTGCTCAAAGAGACAACTAGTATCAGCAGCAGCTATAAAGAGTTTCACTGTGCCTCCACTGCACTGTGTATGGATGGAGTATGGAGTTGAGTACGAGTGAATGTATTGGTGTGTTTTGAGGTTTATTTCCTTTTAAGCACATCACAGTACAGAAAGAACCCAGGGTACAAAACCTTTTCGCAAAATTTTTGCATTTGTAATGGATTTTTGTGTGTTTGAATGTAATTGTATGTGTTATTTGATGTTGTTGCTGGTTTTGATTCTCCCCATTTTCAGCTGCTTTCAAAAACGTTTGACTGTTTATTATTGAATGAGCTTTTATAAGCACTGAACTCTTTTTTTTTCTACGTTTTTATTTCTTTTTTTTGTCCCGGAATACATTCATACTCGTACAATTGTACATTCAAGCTGCATGTTTCGACAATGGGCTGGTTGCATGTATGAATTTGTATTTGTGTGCAAGTACTTGCAACAGCCATTGGATTCATTTGATTCGGCCCCAAAAAAAAAAACAACAAAACACAAGAAACAAAACAAAAATCCAAATGAAAGAAGAAAAGAAACATGAATGCATGCATCATCAGTATCATAAAGAGGAAACCTAAATTGTGTGTGAGATGTTATAAGATCATAAGATTTCTCAGAATTTATACAAATATACACACATACAGAACTTAAAAAAAAAAAAAACCTACATACCTACAATGTACATATAATAGTAGTACGTACATTCATAAGTACAACTACTACTCTCATTTCCTCGTACCAATATGTATATGAATAGGTTTGTTGGAGTGTCTGTATATTGGGCTACGTTTTTGTTCCAAAATGCAACAACAACTTGAAAAAAAATATAAAAAAAACTTTAATAACGTCACAAATCCACAAAAGGTAGTTCGATGTTACACGTTCCTACGTGTTTGATCACATCCTCTTGGGTATATTTAGATTTATGAGAAACTCTTTGGCTGTTTTCATTCTTTTGTTTTCTCCTTCATACCCACCATCGAAACTAATAAGAAACATGGGGTGCATATTGAATTTGTTATAACGTTTGCAACATATGGAAATATTGATTTCTGGGCTAAAATATACATTTAATTTATTGTTAAGCTAGGAGTTATTCCAACCAAAACAGAATTGGTGCAGTTTATTACAATGATCAAGAAACTATGTTACCAATTTAGACTCTCTGTCACCAAATCACTGTGACCAACAGTCACAGCTTGCTCAGCCAAATTTTCGCAAAAGTATGATGGCCCCAGGCCAAAATCCTCATCTATATACATTAATAGTTTCTGCGACCGCCTTGGATGCAAAGTTTTCTGAGTGTTTGCTTGGATGTTGAGGCTCAGGAGAATCCTGAAACCAGGTCTTCTTATTGTTACGTTTTAACCTTTTTAAAACGTTGGTTTATTTCCTTTAAATATACCGGTTACTTTTGATTGCAAATAAAAGCAGTTTAACTAGTTTAAAATTTGTAACAACTCTTTATTTATTCAAAATGTACAACAACCGAAGTTCAAATAGTCACTCAGTGTCTTTATACACATTTATCATGTCGATGTCAAGTGTTAGCAGCTTAAACATTTAGTGTTGCCATACTTATAAACAATGCTAATAACCGCATGCTATCAATATTGTTGATTGGTAAAAGCTTCTACTGATGGACGTGTTTATAAACATGATGAATGCTGCAGGCAGTCGTTACAGACTGTTTAACGTTTTCCAATTTTAGTAAAACTTTCAAAGTATATTTAGAATTATCTGGACTACAATATTCTGAATAGGTTTTACTTAAAATTCATAACACTAAGAAAATAAAGCTCATTCGCCAAAAAAATGTCCAAATAATTGTTTTTCTCGAAAATTATAAAATTTAAATCGCAGGTACGGAAAAACTACAAGAGATATTTTCATAATTATTTCATATTTTTATTCCCTATTATATTTTCAATAAATCCCAATGAGATGATCAAAAAATTCTGAAATTTGTTTAACAAAATTTTAAAAAAATTTAAAATGGAGATTTGAAACTGCCGTTAAAAAATTTTTGTATGGTCATACCTGCGAATAGGTTAACGGTATCATACGAAGACAAAAACTCATATGCAAGTAAATATGAATATACTTTAAGTAAAAACAAGCTTTTATTTTAATATTTATCAAAATATGTTAATTTTGTTCCTATATTTCTTGTTCTAGTGGCCTGAGACACGTTATGGCCTGCGGAATTTTTAATAACTTTAACATTTTTTTTACCAATTTCTGTTCTTTATGGCTCATTAGAACGACAATTACGTACACATTTCTATTCTTTTAAATTAAATTGCAAAAATTATTTTTTAATTACAAAATTTTTACAAAAACTGAACAAAAATTAATTTTTCCCCCTTGTAAATGCATCTCAAAACTTCAGAGGGCTTGCGGCACGTCTTAACCCCAACCGATTTACCTAAAATTTTTTCAGGATGATTTTTTTTACCAATGTTCACCAAACTGGGGGGTGAGAATGGCAAAAATCCAACATATCTAAAACTACAAAGCGATTCTTTAGGTTTTATACTGAATTCATTACGAATATATTCGCTAATAAAACTCTTTAAAGTCTTTATTTAGCACACCTTCTAATAGGCTTTCAATTCTTATATAGACGCGGTATTACGCGTCAGGTCTCCTTACAGGCCTTCAACGGAAGACCTTCTAATACGCCTACATAACTCTGCGGTTGAGTGGTCGCTTTACTAACCACCTTTTGTATAGCCTTTAAAACATAGTTTATTGGCATCTATTAGCATTTTGCTAAACAATTATATTTGTTGAAGTCATCGTTTATGTTTTTTTGCAAAAGTGTCCTCTGGTTATATAAATATATTAATTTAAAAATATCGTTAACCGCAGTTTTTTTAAGAGACTTTCACGCATTCAATTAAAAAAGCACAGAGTGTTTATAGTTCATTGAATTCAATGTTACTTTGTTATTTCATTTGTTTGGTCAGAAAATTTAGTCAAAATTATAAGATTTCAAAAAAATGTATACGAGACGAAAATTTGTGTCATAAATTTTTGTAATGCCAACCGGCACGGTGGTTAGTAAACTAACCACCCCACTCAACCAAAAACCTTTAGGTGTTTTTTTATGTTTTGATTTATTTTATCTTTTTATCAGCCTCTAACAGAAGCGGGTGTGCAAAGCATTGGCTCCCAATGACACGCAGTGTAAAATTTAAACGATTTTGGGAAGGCCTCTTTACTACATATTTTTCCCTCTGGAAATGCATCCAAAACGTGTCTCAATTTGCGTATTTTTCTATTTAATACAAATCTTGCTTCAATTTTAAGACGCCCATGCTTGATTCCGGATATAAAGTGCATATGGACAAGGATCTTAAAATTGCTGACTCAAGTTAATGTTTTAGTTCCTACCAGGCAGGAATGGAGAGATGGTAACATGATAAACATATGCTACTGACTGAAACTCTATATATTGTCCTCATTTTGTTTTCAGGTTGAGATATAGGTGAGAGCGTGTAAACAAGAAATGTATTTTTCGAAAAGATTTCTTGACATACCGAATGATTTCAATAATACTTTAATTTTGAAATGTATTAATACACAGTATTGTCGTCTCTAATGCTTAAGCATGCCTCAAGGCACTCATTGCAAAAATGCAAATATAACTGATTTTACATTTCAAAAACTCTTGTAATAGTTTCTAGAAAACGTACTTAACTACTTTAATAAGCTCTCTTCTTTCTTATTTACCGCACTTTTTACAAACTAAGTGCATTAACAACCAACAAAATATGGGAAGTCCATATTCTGCAATCAAACGTTGATTAAAGTGTTTGAAAGTTTCTCGATTGCAATCATTTTCTTTTTTCTTAAAAAGTATACTTATATTTTATAAATTGGAGTCAAGATTTATGTAAAAAATGTAAGCTACTCTTTAGAGACGTGATTAATTGATTAGTGCCTTCAGGCACTCTTGTGCATTACAGACTAGTATTTCCCTCATATAGCAAAATTATACAAATTATCGTTTGATGAGGAGTACATTCAGATTCGCCACTGCCGCTTGTAACATTCTTACTTTTATATTTTTGGTTTCAATTCATTTTTTTTTTTTAATGTTTCCTTATCATTGTTTGCGGTACGAAAATTCAATTATTTTATTAAAAAGTTAAAATATGAAAATTCCTTAATCGAGCCAAAGTGCCAATTGGCAAATAAGAGTAAAACACAAGCAAATAAAATGCAAACTTTATACATTTGGAACATTTTTATTCGTATAATAAATGTGAGTATTTAACATCATAAAGATATTTTAAAGGACTGTACAATTTCTTTTGAAATATGTATAAATTTTTTGTTTTAAAAATTTATTTAAGCAATAAGAAATTCCGTTATTAATTTATGCATTGTAGTGTTTCATAAAATCCCTAAGAATATTTGATACTTTGTTTGTTGAAATCTGGTATCGTGGTTCAAATTTATCACACCTTCAAAGGCCATTTAGAGAAAACTTCCTATAACATGGACCTAAATATGGTTCCGTATACTAAGGCAGCTAAGAGATGAATATATAGTCAAAATTTCATTAATCTAAAGAGACATTTGAAGCTATATCCCCAATTCACTATTACATAACACATCTTCGTTGGTTGGTCTTCTCTAAAACAGTTAAATATTTAGTAGCTTATGTCATAGTTCATTGATAGTTTTACGTTGTATTTAATTAGAATTTCCTCTCAATCATAGTCATAAAATCAATTCCATTCATAAAACAACATTTCAACATTCTCAGCTCTTAAATCGTGCCAACATTTTTTAAAGCTGTTCCAAATAAAACACATTTAAATATCGATCGCATTTTAAAAAGGGTCTAGTTTATATGGCATTTATGAAATAATTTATAGAGGAATAAATGTGTATTTAACAGTTATAGAATGAAGATGTATTTTATGATAAAACCTTTTGTGGAATGAATCACCGGATAAACAAACGTACATGAACACAGATATCTTTCTGTGAATATTTATTTATACACACATTTAAATATTTGAGGGCATGTGAGTGTGTTTGCTTGTAGAAGTAATTAAATTTTCTTACGAAAATGTCTAAATTTCTACTAAATTGTACGTTTAACTACGGAAATCATAAATCAGCAAATATCTTTATTCCTATACATATGTAGGTATGTTCGAGTATGAGTGTAAAATATACCTGTATGTTAATTTCCACAATGTACCCAGCAGTTAAGCAAGTAGTCAATGTCTTATCATTTGGCTAACTCCAATTTATATATTTTGGTTATTTGACATGTATGTGCTCTTTGTAGTGCAGAGAGAAGACAATTGGTTACTTTATACATTCCAGGTAATCTAGCGTGAAGACAATTGTCACTTAAGTGCTTCTAAGTAATCTGGAGTGTAGTCATTTTCAACGTTTTGTGAGTAATTCGTTCAAAATGGTTTTATACAAACTGTGTTGATAAAACTCTCATACAGTTTATGTTTATTATGTATACTGATATCCCATGTAACATAACATGAACTCAATAGTCACTTTAGTGTATTTTAGTAACGTATAGTGAAATCACTTTAAACGTTTATCTTGTAATGCACTTTTATCCTACACACCAGAAGCAATTCGAAGAAAGGTTTGTTTACAAGCTATTGTTTATTGAACTGCCTATAATATGTCTTTCTAGCTGACTATTTGAGGTCAATTAGCATATCAAGTAAGGTAACTGATGCTACTAAACCAGTATGTGAATCAAATGTGTTTACTACTTTGGACCAGCTATTAGGCAGTCTCATTGTAGTCCAAAAGGGTCAGTTGACCACATGCTTAGGACATGCACATGTTAAAATAACTAGTCACGTAGCTATTGAAGTAACTAGTTCCCAGCCTAAATTATGGATAAAATCAATAGTTCGGGACTGACTCCTAGAACTGCTGGGTATATAGTCGCATAAAGATCTATACATTCGCATACATATATGTAAATATGTATATACAATCGTATCTATATAAATAAACAACGTTTAAATTATTAACACATAAAATATTTCAGTAAACTCTTTGATATGGATTCATATAAGGAGTGAGATTAACAAAGTCGGTTCACGACTTTAACGACAACTTTAAGTCTCGGAATAGATAGGTATTGTCACTGACCACTTGGATGACTGCAATGACTCCAATATATTTTGGGTCATTTGTAGTGCAGATAGAAGTCAATTGGTTACTTTATACATCCCATGTAATCTAGCGTGAAGTCAATCGTTACTTAAGTGTCTCTATGCAATCCAGAGTGTAGTCCCCTTATACAATTATTTTGTACTGCTCTTTTTTGTGAGTAATTCGTACAAACTGGTTTTATAACAAGTAAGAGAGCTATATTCGGCTGTGCCGAATCTTATATATCCTTCACCAAATTATACTTTAAAATAAAAATGTTAAATAATTTTAGGTAAACAAAATTAATTTTTTTTTTTTCAAAATTGTTTTTTCAAAATTTAAATTTTTTTTTTTTTCAAATTGTTTTTCAAAATAATTTTTTTTTTTTTTCAAAATTGTTTTAAATTTTTTTCCAATTTTTTTTTCAAATTTATTACTGAAAAAAAATTTTAAATATTTTTAGGTAAACAAAATAATTTTTTTTTTTAAAAATTGTTCAAAATTTAAAAAAAATTTTTTTTTTCAAATTGTTTTCCAAAATTAAAATTTTTTTTTTTTTTTCAAAATTGTTTTAATTTTTTTTCCAAATTTATTAGTGAAAAAAATTTTTTTGTGGTAAAAAAAATTTTCGGTTTAAAAATAATTTTCCCGATTTTGACCCATTGTAGGTCCGAATTACGATAGCTTTATATAAATCGTTGCAATGGACTTTAATATATCTATCACTAGATATCCATATTGTCTATATTAATGAAAATGATAAAAAATAGGCCAAATATCGAGGTTGTCTCAGTTTTTTCCTTATATCTCAGCAATTTGTGGGCCGATTTGCACGATTTGAAATAGCCACCTAGCCGGAAGAATTCCCGATATATTAATGTATCAATTATGTTTGTAAGTTATTTCGGGGCTACGGAAAGATGATTTCACCATACAGACGGACATGGCTATATCGAGATCGCTATATGTAAAGATCCAGAATATATATATACTTTGTGGGGTCGCAAATGAAAAATGTAGAAATTACAAACGGAATGACAAACTTATACCTACCCTTGCCACTCATGGTGAAGGGTATAAAAATTGTGTTGATAAAATTCTCATTTGAGTTTATTATTTAATTTTAATCTAGCGTGAAGACTATGGTGACCTTAAACTAATAAACGAAAAATGGATTTTTGAGACTCAGCCCCAGTTTGGTGAACATTGGTAAAAAAAATGATCGTGAAAAATTTTTAGGTAAATCGGTTGGGGTTAAGACATGCCGCAAGCCCTCTGAAGTTTTGAGATGCATTTACAAAGGGAAAAAATGCATTTTTTTTAGTTTTAGTAAAAACTTTGGGCATTAAAAAATTACTTTTGCAATTTAATTTAAAATAATAGAAATGTGTACGTAATTGTCATTCTAATGAGATATAAAAGACAAAAATTGGATAAAAAATGTTAAAGTTATTAAAAATTCCCCAGACCATTAACGTATCTCAGGCCACTAGAACAAGAAATTTGGGAACAAAATTAACATATTTTGATTAATATTAAAATAAAAGCTAATTTTTACTTAAAATATATCCATATTTTCTTGTATATGAGTTGTTGTCTTAACCTATTCGCAAGAATGACCAAAAAAATAAAAAAAATTTTAACGACAGTTTCAAAACTCCATTTTAAAATTTTTTAAAATTTTGTTAAACAAATTTCAGAATTTTTTAATCATCTCATAGGGATTTATTGAGAATATAATAGAGAATAAAAATATGAAAAAATTATGAAAATATCTGTAATAGTTTTTCCGTACCTGCGATTTAAATTTTGATATTTTCGAGAAAAACTAATTATTTTGAAATTTTTTGGCTCTATTTCCTTACTGTTATGAATTTTAAGTAAAACCTATTCAGAATATTATAGTCCAGATAATCACGTTAGAAAGGCTGGAGAGATTTGGCTGATTTTTTTTTATTTGATTCGAAATTTTTGTAAAGAAAAAAATTCGGAAATTTTAATTTTCGCTTCTAATTTTTTTCGTTTTTGCTGAATTTTTTTTTGTAAATTTCTGCAATACTAACATTAAAATATACTTAGTGTGTTGTCATTACTATCCAAACATCCACATTCACTGTATGACTAAAAGGTTTTCAGCCCCATAAGCTAAACATCTAACAAAATACCATTTCTCATAAAACAGAAAACTGGAATGTTTAATAAACCTAAATTTATATGAATCAAGAAAAAAGGTTTAACACTCACACAGCCACACACGCACACACACACACGCAAAGTGTCACAGAACGAGAAAAATTCCGGCAGAGAGTCAGTGCAACATCATTTAGGATGAAATTAAAACACTGCCACATCATTAAGATAAAGACAAAAAAAAATTATAATTTATATGTGCAAATTCCTTAACGATGTGAATGAATGAAATGAAGACCTTTTTTAAGTCGATATTTTTGTTGTGGTTTCATTTGGCATCAATAATGAAGGTAAGTTGTATATGTGAGAGAAGAGTTAGTCATCATCGTTTCCAGTTGTGGAATTAATGAAATTTTATTTATATGTTTTAAATAAAAGGTTTTAATGTTTTAATCATGTTTTTTTTTTTTTAATTTAAATCAAAGTTGTGGCCAAAGAAAGACAATTTAATTTTTCATACTAAGTAATAAGGCATGATTCAAAGTAAAAAAATTTCGCAATGACTTTCAATGTACTTTTCAATGATAACAGCATACAGTTTGCATTAGATAGAAGTATTCTAATAATCAGGTTTATGATGAAATTGCAAAAAAGAGGAAATACCCATAAATAATGAGAATATTTTTTTTTCTTTTTAATATACATATCATCGTATATTATCCTAAATATTTCAAGAAAAATTTTAAAAATTTTACATTTAATTGCAGACGAACAGATTATATTGTAGAAGTTACAAACGAAATGACAATCTTATATATACCCTTCTCACGAAGGTAAAAGGTATAAAAACAACAACGCCAAACGAAACGAAACACAAAAAAAAATCAAAATACGCAAAGCAATGAAACCAACACACATCCAAACATACGTTTTTTTTTGCTTTTTTGTCAAAGCATGCAGACAGACAGACAGACAGACTTAATCGACTACGCTGTGGAAATTACGAAAGGTGAAGGATATAAAACAGGAAAAAATTAAATGGAAAAATAAAAATAGTTTTACTGGATCCGCACCTTCCTAAGTATTTAATTGACCCCTAATAAATCCTTGACATTTTGAATGAAATACAGGTTTTTAGGTAATAAATCCTTTTATTTTTCAACATAATCTCCTTTGAGCTCTATATACATAGTCCAACGTTTCTACAATTTTGTTATCTCTTCCATAAAATAAGATTTGGCGAAATCATCAAAATAGGAATTTGCTTGTGAGATGATTTCATCGTTGCAGTCAAATCTCTTTCACCGAGCCATGTCTTCAGGTTTGAAAACAAATATGGAGAATGATGTGGACGTGTTAGCAATTCGAAACATAATTCATGGAGTTTTGCCATGAAAACTGCACATGTGTGCACCCTTGCATTGTTCTGGTTAAAAAATAACTTATTTAATGGTCAAATGCGGTCATTTGCCATTGATTGGTTGGCCATGGATTTTTTTACCCCTTTGAAGGTAGTCAATGTGGATTATTTCACGTGCATCCCAAAAAACGATCGCCATGACTTTATTGGCTGCCAAACCCACCTTGGCCTTCTTTGAACAACTGTTTTGACTGCTGTTTGGTCTCTGGTGTGGTGTGGTGTGGTAAAACCACGTTTTGTCCATATTGGGGTTCAACAACGCAAATAGTCCTGCGAAGTTATCACACGATTGCATTTATGGTTGATTGTGATCAAACGTGGCACCCATCTTGCGGAAAGAGATCATTCAAAATTTAAACCACTGAGCCATGTCAGATGCCTTTGTCTTCCACAATCTCTCGCAGTTTCAATCTCTAAGCGGTAAAACACCATAACGTTAATTTTTTAAATAGTTTCGGCTGTAGAAACAGACGATCTTTTCAATTAGTCAATAATGTGAGCAGTTTGTATATTCCCCCTTAATTTTAAAAACAATTATTTCATAAAATAATCAAAACTTTTTTTAAATTTTTTATAATTTATTCAATATTTTTTTTTTTTTTTCAAAACAAAAATCGTATTTATTGTTGGGGTTTGGGCAAATGAGCACCTTCGGGTTGGAAACCGTTTTCATCAGCAACATAGTTGACGGTGAATTTCTCGCCAGTCTTCTCATCAACCCAGGAGAAAGAACCGTGAACAACGATGGCTTCGTGTTCGGTACCAACATCCTTCAATTTACCTTCTTCGGACTTGACGGTACCATCGGAGGTTTCAGAGACAAAGTTGTAGCTTTCAGGTTGAACATCGGATTCTTGTCTGACGATCTCAGCATGTTGTTCAGCAGGAGCAGCCAAGGCTACGGCGAAGAGAGCAGCGAATACAATGAAGAATTTCATTTTGTTTTTCTGTATTATTCGTATGTTGAACACAAACTGAATGATGCTTTTCTCCAAAAATGCATGAGTTTTTATATGACTCTTCTCTAAATACTTCGATAGAGAGGGGATAATGCTAAAGTTCATCTAATTTTTTTTTTTTTAATTAATTCTACATGTGTTTTGTTTTGTATTATATTTTAAATAAAACGGATAAAAAACTGGTTGCGATTTTTTTTCTAAGTTAATAGAACAATGTATATATTTGTGCACAAAAAAAAATATGGAATAGTTTAATGGAATAATAAAAAAATATATATTTAGAACCTGTTATAATTTATTGGTTTCTAAAAAACAAGAGTAAATTAAAGTTTTTTTTTTATATTTTTTTGGTTAAAAAATTTTATTATCTGAGATTGTGTGATGATAAAAAGTGCAAATCTTATATTTTAGCTAAATAATGGTCAATAATTTTATTAGTTGTTTGCTAAGAAATTTGGCAACGTTGTCAAATATCTTTTATTGGTAGGTATGATCAGTGTTTCTAAATTTTTTAATTGTACTTCTTATAAGGATGTCACTATAGCTAGTGACATTTTTCAACTTAAAATTTTACATACTTTTCTTGACAATTATATCGTTGGCTTAGTGAGCAAACATGCTAAGTTCACTTTTTTATGCAAATTGAGATTTTAATACACACGTTACAATAAGTAAAAATTCAAAAAAAAAAAAATCATTGTTTTTAAGATTTTCGTAAAAAACATTGTAATAAAATACATACAAAGTTTTTGATTTTTTTTTGGTTTCTCATATTTGAAATTACCCACCCAGCAATAAATGTCATTACCAAGTAATGAGTTGAAATGCTAAATTACACAATAGTATTTTAACTCATTATTTAACACGGTTTAATAATGATTTAATAAGTCATTGCCAGTTAGGTCTCACAGAAACCATATCAGTAAAAACAGAATATGCTTAAATACGACTGCAAAGTAAGCTGTTTTATAACAGATAATAAATAACTCATTATTAGCTATGCAATGCACACGGTATGTAGTAGTCATTGAAAAGTAAGCTATTGAGCAATTGCAACTTTTTTCACAAAGCTAATACCATTTTCTTTCTTTGTGGTTTCGTCAGTTTTTAATTGCCTTGATTCCCGACTAAAACTACCGGGAATCGGGTAGTGGAAAATTGGCAAAATTCCCGGGAAAGTTCCATCTGAGCAGACTTTTAAAGTGCCTTTCAAAAAATAAAAACAAGTAAATGTGTTATATTCGGCAGTGCCAAACAGAATCAAGCAGAATCAAACTTTCTTGGAAATAAATCTGACATTTCTGCGATCATGGTGCGATCGAGATAAAATTTGACGTGGGCGTAGGCAAGGAGTATTCGAGCACCCTACAGATGCTCCAGGGGCAGTGCTATGGGGTCCCTTCGACATGTAAATTTTTAAGCACGTGTAATTTTTTTTTTTTTTGTTTCCCATCCGATTTCAAAGATATATATTTTTGGAAAGGTCTTAAAAACACATACTTGCGTGTGATAATTATCTCTTATAATTTCCGAGCTATAGGCATTTCAAAATTGAAATTTAAAAATTTTGTCATACCTTGGTCCACTTTTTTAGTTACACAACTAAATTGCCAATAATATACAAAAGATTTCAAATAAATATCAATTTCAAATCCAAAAATAAATGATATTCAATTTAAAAATTCAAGAAATAGTAGATTTTTGCTGTTTTTTTGGGCGAAAAGATGACTTTACTCTTTTTTTATTAAAATAAAACTTTCTTTAAGAACATATAAAAATTCTATATTTTTCTGTAAGGCATCTTTACGGAGAACATTTTGGTATAAAAAAATTTCCTATTTTTGGAATATGTCGCCGCTACGCCCTTTGGAATTTGACCTATTTTTTATCAAAATTTCTACTTTGGGCCACATGTTCTAAAATCGCAAAGCAATGATCAGAAAACGGAAAGCAGCTTTGCAAACCTTGCCCCGAAGGAAATGTGGACCCTATGGGTAAATTTGATAAAATAAAATTTTTGGGATTTTCGCTCCAATTTTTAGGAATGGCGGGATTCCCTTTGACCTTTTGACAATTTTTTTTACACTTTGATAGTTAGAATGACAAATTTAAAAAACGATAAAAATTTTATTGAGTTTTGTCAGTAAAGAAAGATTTTATTGCATATTTATTGAGTTTCTAAAACTAAAATTTGTATCAAAATTTTAATAGGAAAAATTTGATTAATATTTATTCCGAACAATTTTTTTTGTTTAGATAAGTTAATTTTTGGTGCTACAAAAAAAAAAAATTAAGTCAATATCTGAATTAGATTAAAAAATATGCCACTTTAAAATTCCATCCTTCAAACCTAGCCAAGCGCTTTTCAAAAATATAAAAATCTTTGGAATCGGATGGGAAACAAAGAAATGGAACGTGTTTAAAAATTTTACATGTCGAATTTACTCTACTTTAAGCCCCCTGTTGCACCTGTATGGACTATTTTTATAACTTAAACTCGAATACTCCTTGTCTACGCCCACGTCAAATTTTATCCCGATCGCACCAGCCGTTTAGAAATGCCAAAACGGCATTTCTAAACTGCCCCACTGTGCAGTATCAAATTTTGTATACCCACCATCAATATGTGGCAATAAAATATTTTTCTTATATATAGACCGATCCTCTCAAAAGTTGCTAGAAAGATTAAGGTTCATAAAAAACTGGTTTACATTCAATTTCATCACGATAATAATTATTACAAGACAATTATGAATGTTCAAGTAATTTGTTGAGGGGGACCTTGTACGTAGACTACGGACAAAATGTGCCAAATGTTGGAGTGTGTTCAAAATCAAATCAGATTATTGTTATGCACCCATTATAACAAAGGAATCGGAGGAAGGAATCGATCATAACGATTAAATGGAGATGGATCAAATAAGCCAATGACATTGAATGGAGAACGTTTCAAAATATTGCTGATAGTAGTTTGTAAAATTTTGTAGGTCTTTTGAATAAATTAAAATAATTTTCATTTCTCAATGGTGGTAGCCTATTTTGAATTTCTCAAAAACAACCCGAAAAACTTTTTAATGTTACAAATTGTCACACACAACACTAAATATACCAAATTATTTTGAGTAGCTTGTATAGCTTTAGAACTTTTGAAATTTCGTTTCATATAAATATTAGGTTACTAGGTGCAAAATATCTACATAAATATCAAATCATTAAAAATGTTATATGAAAATATAAAAATTCGACTATAAAATTACGACTATAGCAACATGCTAAACGACGCAAGCAAGCAACATTAAAAAACAAAATAATTACGCAATGTTTTTATTCAAACAAAGTAAGCGAATTTTAGACATAAACTGGACTAAAACGAATTTGAAATATGCTATAACTATCACCGACAACCTTGCTTTTATTATTTCAATGGCTACTTTATATCGTCTACATTACTTAGAAGTAGTTGGGTAATAACTGACATAGAATCTGATATATAAGTAAATAGTTGTTTTTGAAATTCAAAATTAATTCATAATAAATTTCATTCAATCTTAAAATGATTACACTATTGACAATTCAAATACAATCCCGACTGATTTAAAATATTCGCTACATAACCATATTGGTGTCCGTTCGTCTGACTGGCTGGCTAGCTGTCTATGTAAACCTTGTGCGCAAAGTACAGGCACTTAAGGAGTAAGATCGCAAAATTCTTAACATACGTTCTTCATTAAAACTTTTAACCCAAGTATTATTTGATTTTTTTATACCCTTCACCTTCGTGAGAAGGGTATATATAAGTTTGTCATTCCGTTTGTAATTTCCACAATATAAATTTCCAACCCTATAAAGTATATATATTCTGAATCCTTATAGATAGCGGAGTCGATTAAGCCATGTCTGTTTGTCCGTCTGTCTGTTGAAATCAACTTTCTAAAGACCCCAGATATCTTCGGGATCATAATATTCAATAATTCTGTAAGACATGCTTTCGAGAATTTTCCTATTTACAAGCAGCAAAATCCGTCCATAAATAACGGAGATATGAGAAAAATCTGAGACAACCTCTATTGTTGGCCTATTTTTGATGTATATCTCGATTACTAAGTTATAAATATAGACAATATGGATATCTAATGAAAGATATTTAAAAGTCCATTGCAACGATGTATATAAGACTATAAGTAAGTTGGACCTACAATGGGTCAAAATCGGGAAAAATATTTTTTAACCCGATTTTTTTTTTACAAAAAACATTTTTTGCCATAAATTTTTTTCACTAATAAATTAAAAAAAATAAGTTTTTAAATTAAATTTTTTTTTTAAAAAAATTTGGAAAAAAAAACTAAAAAAAATATCGAAAAAAAAATTTAATTTTTTTTGGTGAAGGGTACATAAGATTCGGCTCTTTTACTTGTTTTCACTCAATTTGATTCTTTTAATCACTTAGATAATAAACAGCATATTCCGTTATCAAAAATTCGCGTTTCCTATTAACCGTTTTGAATTCTAAATTTCGTTTGCAAAAAAATTAATTATTCCGAAAGGGATTTTAATAATGTTACAAACTCTTGCACAAATCTAAAACACCCGCAATTTCAATGCACACCAGTTATTAGAATTCTTTTGTTATAAAAATTAAAAACCGTTTCAGTTTTAATGTTTAATAATAATAATAAAAAAAAAGTTCATTAAATAACAGATAGACGAATGGATGCTACTAAACCGGCTAAACTCAACAAACCGGCTTAATGCAAAAGCAACGAACGTCAAACACTTTTTTTCTTTCTTTCCCGTTAAGCGTTATTTAATAAATTTAAATTATTTTTTTGTTTTATTTAAATTTCACATAATTTAAGCCAGTTTTGGTTGGACCGGCGCACAGTGTGGCAAATTTAAAAATAGCAGCCAAAAGTCTTTAACTTTTGACACAGTCTCACTTTTTTAATGCGGTTTTTTTAATAGTTATTTTATTAAGAATAATTAGCCATAATTGAAGTAAGTTTATTTTACTTTTAATTTGCATATGAAATTTATAACAAATTATTGAGTATTTATAGTACTTTATAATATAAAAAATGCACTAAAAGTATGGGCAGAATGGTAAGAGTTTGTTTGCGGGAAATCTAGTGTGAAACAAATATGTTATTTTACCACCACTGCACATAAAACTTGGTTTGATGAACAATTTTTTCAAGGCCATGAATAAAGAAGGATATGGCTTTTTATATTTAAAGACAGTATTTTCCAAGTTAAGTGATGACAAACTTATAGAAGGAATACTTGTGGGTCACAAATACGCACATTGATGAAAAACTTACTAACAAGGAACTTGATCCTGGCAACAGGAACGACCATAAAGAAGCCGTCGAGAGGTATCGGAAGATACCATAGAAGTCTTTCGAAGAGAGATATGGTGGATGGTTAAGCGGCCAACTGGCTCAGATACTACAGTGTATTTGGTACGTATATCCGTATATATACTGATAGTAAAACCGCAATTAAATCCCTGATATGTGTTTATACAACATCGAATATGGTCCAAGAATGCCGGGCATCCTTAAATGGGTTGGCGAGACATTCGACAGTTGTACTCACATGAGTACGTGGACACAGGGACAATGAAGGCAATTGTATTGCTGATTACTTGGCGGGATTAGGAGCCTTGATGTCGGAAGACGGAATAGACTTTGTGCATATTACGAACATGCCCAAACGAGGTGGGATAATGAATCCACCTGTGCTATTACGAGGATGATATGGCCTGCGTTGGACTGTAAACGCACGTCATATCTACTTCAACTACAACGAATACGACTTAGTAATATGGTGGTGGTGATCCCCGGACGTTGCACTTTCAGTTCCCATGCTGCAAGACTTGGGTTACCTTATCACGACTTCTGCAGAAGTTGTCAGAACGAGGAAGAGCAAGAAACCATCCTACACTTCCTTTGTAATTGTCCGGCACTGGCCGATCTACGTGCCAGACTTTTAGGTGAGCGATCCTTTAGTACCCTCTCAGGGTTATCTGTTAAGGAACTAAGGTGCATATACGCCTTCATTAGGGAAGTTGATAAGACCGAACTTGCAAATTGCTCTTCATGGTGACCCGGCAACTGTCCCATGATGGTCTGCGTTAACTTTATCTCCTTTTACTCCTCCCATTTCTATTATTATTCATCTCTTGCAAATTTCACTCTGACTAAATCTATAAACTTCCCTTTTCTTCTACTTCTATATCTCTCTTCCCTCTGTTTTTCGTTTTCTCTTCAGAGGGAACGATTATTTAACCCAAGTAAGCAGTACTAGACGAAGGTTTTGGACGGCTGGTTATCACTGAGAACAGTTACAAAAGGATATTTAGAGAACAACAGAGCTTACGAAAAGTTGGGTTGCAGAATGTCACTGAAAATTCCTTTTCATCATTATAATTTTTCTTTTTTTCCATCTAATCTGGGTGCGGTCAAAGGTTGAACCAGTATGTAAAGAAGCTTGAAAAACGATTTCAAGGCCATTGGCACACAATTATCCTAGGTGATTACTGTTGGCGTTTAAAACGAGAAGATCATTCCAAAGCACAAAAGAAAAAGTTAAAGTTTCACGATATTTTGTGTTCAAATTTTATAAGATGATTTTTTTGGAGTTTTTTATACCTTAATGATAAAATTAAACTTGATTAATGTTAAAAATTCTGGTTGTTTTTATTAGATTTTTTTAAAAAAATATGATTTTTTTTAAAAAATATTTTTTTTTAATATAATTTGGCATATTCTTATGGAAGAAAAATAAGAAGTGATGAAAAGAAGATGTTTATGTACGTTTAATAAAAGATAGGTATAAATAGGAAAATATGACATTTTAACGCTCTAATCCCAATTTCGGGTTTTAGTTAGTATAGTTTGTAAATTTTTAATGAAAAAAAACTTTTCTAATTGTTCATCACCCGCCCAGCCATTTCTTAACATTTTATGTAAAAAGTTGCTAATCAAAGCAAGGAAAACCAAACAACATTTTGCTATATGAAAGAAAAACTGAGGCAGCAAAACTAGACTGCAATGCCCAAGAGTGCCTGAAGGCACTCATCAATTAATCACGTCTCTAAAGAGTAGCTTACCTATTTTTACATAAATCTTGACTCAAATGTAAATAGTGAGCCGCAATTTTGTATTGAGTTGCTTATATTATCGTTCGTATTTGTGAGCCACATAACAGCTGTTTGTCGTTTGAAACGACAACGTTCGACATAGTGGGCCAGGCTGTTAATTAAGTTTTAAAGAAACTTACAAGAATTTTTTAAATGAAAAATCATTTATATTTGCATTTATTGGCATTTTTGCGATGAGTGCCTTGAGGCATGCTTATGCATTAGAGGGTTAAAGCGGGTACTCAATATTTTTTCATTTGTAACGCAGTGTAAAAGTAGTAAAGAGTTGTAGTAATAACAAGTATGAAAATATGGTCGCTCAAACCCGACCATATAATACCCTGCAATAAAAAAAGAGCAAAATAATTTTTCTTTAAATTTTCAATAATTTATTTACGTGAATATTTTCGGAAGAGGGCCTTATATGGGAGCTAGGACTAATTATGGATCGATAGTCATGAAATTAGGTGATCTGATTTATGTCTAAACGAAAGTTATTTGTGATGAATTTTTCTGTATACCAACATTTTTAAGTTATATATGCTCATTAAAGTGATTTTCGGATGCGGGATGCGGATAAAGTCCAATTCCGGGAGGACATTTCTATGGGGGCTAGGTGAAATAATGAACCGATTTCAGCCTGTTTCAATAGGCTTTGTCCTTGGGCCGAAAAAATGTTATGTATCCAATTTTATCGAAATATCTTCAAAATTACGACCTGTACTTTGTTTACAAGAATGCATTTATAACATACAACATTTATGGTGGTCTAGCCAGTAGACTTGTGTCAGAAAAATTGAGCAAAAAAAAAACAAAATGGATATGTAAATAAAGGAGAGAGTATGTACTTTAAAATGGTACTATGTTTTTTACGAAATATTAAGAATTCCCTAAGGTTATATTTAGAGTATCCAAAACCGAAACCGAAAACTGGTCAACCGGTTTTTTAATGTTTTTAAAACCGACAGGTTTCGGTTTTCTTTAACTTTTCGGTTTTTTACAAACCGGTTTTTTTAAGACAGTTAACCGGTTTTAACGAAATACTTCGTAAAACTATTTAAACATATTACTTAAAAATATTTTGATAACATTTTTAAAAATATTATTTTTTTTTGAAAATGTCTGTATTCGAACAATTTTGGAATTTAGTACATAATTATACATATAACACTTTTTGCCTTATCAAAATTGTCTATAAATTTAAATTGGCATTTTTCATATTAAATAAAAATTAATAAAAAACCGGTTAACCGGTTTTTAGAATGACAAACCCGAAACCGGTTTTTCTAGAATGATAAAACCGAAATCGGTTTTTTTATAAAACACTGTTTTCGGTTAAACCGGAAACCGGTTTTTTGAATTTTCCGGTTTTTTGGACACTATAGTTATATTCCATCAAACTTTAAATTTAAGTAAAATGTAATACATTTTTAAAAATAATATGAAAAGGAATTAAAAAGTGATGAACACATATAAATTAAAGCTATGAAACCATTTTACTAAAAGCCGTTTATTTCATAAAAATCCCTTTTGAAAATAAAAAGTTATAAGCAATTGAGTTTTCAAAATTTATTACAAAATCCTACTTTTCAGTCAGATAATAAAAAGGTGCATATTGAATCACCCTGTTTATAGGGAAAATATTTGCATAGAGACCTGAATTTTTGTCTACTGAGGTTCTCAGGTGTTAACTTCAATATGAGTTTTAAAATTAAAAATAGCCGGCAAAAAAAAAAAAAGACTTTTGGCCGCTAAATCAAAATTAGCAACACTGTGCGGCATAAATACAAAATTAAAATTTTATAATTTGTTTGTTTTAAAAACTAAGAAAAATTTAACAAATTAATTTATTTTTGTTTAATGCCATTAATTGGCGTAAATGTCAAACATGTCTAGTGTGTGTGAACCAACAAGTTTTAATGTTTTTTTTTTTGTTTGTGTTTAACTCGTTACTCTTGAAATATTTGTATTATTTCATTAATTTGTCGGCTAAATTATTAAGTAATCACAGCTAATTTAATTCTCAAAAATTGCACCCACTACGAATTACATTAGTGAACTAAAGGCTTGAGCAACCTATATTGAGTAACTAGTGGCAGCTAGCGGCCATAAATCTAGACGGAACAAAAAACAAAACAAACGCTTTTAAAAGTTAATTTTGTTAACAAATTAGGAATGTTTAACTAAAAACTAGAATGACTTAAGAATAAAATTATAAAAATATTGCGAACGCATGTTTATGGTCTGATATAAATATTCCACTTTTACTTTCACTTAAGTCACCAAGGCAGGCGCGGATCCAGGGGGGGGGGTGAAATAGGAATGCCCTCCCAAAACCGAAAAGTTTTCATATAAAAAAGGGGGACAAAAAGAAAATGTAAAACAAATTTTATTTTTTTACCCAAATGTTTGAACTGGTTCCGCGCCTGCACCAAAGTATGGCACAGTGGTGTAAATGGCAAAATATATTGCAATAAATAAATTATGAACTTTCAATTTCAGATCTATGATCAAAATGCTCCTGTATTTCATATTTAGCATCGATAGAAGTACATATGTATACTTGGTCAATTCACAAGGTCTCTTAACATGTCATATTGTCATAATGTGCTAATATTTCACAATGGTTTTTATTGCTTTTCAAGCAAAAATTTCCTAATAATAATACTACCTGCTATGCTATGTTTATTATGTTATCGTAACGAACCAGCAGAGACCAACGCCGAATGCCTAAGAGTCGGTTAAGCCGAGCCGACGAGTCGTAATATATTAGGACATTATGACAATATGACTGATAAGAGACCTTGTGAGTTAACCAATTGTGTGTGGAGATGTAAAATTTAAATACAATGTACATTTCATTGGGGGAAGAAAACTAAAACAAAACTTGTCACGTAATTTCTTTCAAAAAAACAGGATCTGTATGAAGGGGGCCTGCCACTTTAACATGACGAAAACCTAGAAGAACTAACTCAAAACCTCCTGCTACAAAATCTTATTAAAATTAATTGATTTTATTTTTTAAACCATTTAATTGAAATTTATTGATAAACAGTCAATTTTTTGCCACAATTTCCCCCTATGTTGCTTTGATAGTAAGTAAGAAAGTAAGTAAGAAAATCTGATGAAGCAACCAAAGATTTAAAATTATAGCATGGTATCGATTCTGTTAGTCTCACTGCAATACACATACTTAGTTTATTAATTAACACATAACAATATCCAGTTTTATTTCCAGTAATTTGCATAATTTCTATATATAACAAAGCACACTTTAATATTCTGGCTATTGAATATGAAACCTCATTTAACAAACTGATTTAATATAAAAACTCCAAGATTCTTCAATAAAATCATCATTCAGTTTCTTGTGACTAACCGAATAATACAACAATTCTAACAATATGAAATTCTTCATTGTTTTCGCTGCTCTCTTCGCCGTCGCTTTGGCTGCTCCCGCTGAACACGGTGCCGAAATCGTTAGACAAGAATCTGATGTTCAACCTGAAAGCTACAACTTTGTCTCTGAAACCTCCGATGGTACCGTCAAGTCCGAAGAAGGTAAATTGAAGGATGTTGGTACCGAACACGAAGCCATCGTTGTTCACGGTTCTTACTCCTGGGTTGATGAGAAGACTGGTGAAAAATTCACCGTCACCTATGTTGCTGATGAAAACGGTTTCCAACCCGAAGGTGCTCATTTGCCCAAACCCCAACAATAAGAAGTTTAAAGGACAATGAGGTGACAACTTGTTAAATTGTTGTAGAATATTTAAATAATTTTTGTTTATTTAATAAATAAAATAGTATAATTATTTAATTGTAATCCTTTGTTGTTTGATTATTTTTATAAGTTTTTGAAGATTGATGAATAGTGGATTATTGCTGGGGCTATAGAGGGCATGATCAAAGTTGAAAAAAGTGAAAAAAATATGGAAAATATGAGATAAGCTAAAGTAAAACATCAAATATTAACTTATTTAAATACGTATTTTTATAAGACTTCTAATCTATAGGACAGACATCTAAGCCTATGCCAAATATCCCTGCACAAATGTGTATTTTTTAGAACCTTTTTTGTTCGACATTTTAGGGTCTTATTAATCATTAACCAATATATTCTCAAGTATTCTAATACTTCGGTTTGCGTCGCTAATTTGGACCAGAGAAACATGACGCAAATAAAAAAAAAATACCATATTAACAACGCAACTTCGAAGTCATGCGTCGCAAACTGAAAGAAAAACTATGCAAATCGAAGGACTAGTGAAGCAACTTCGAAGCCATGCGACGCACGGTGGCTCAGATCTCAATTTCATCGGACAAAAGTCCAACTTTTTGTTAACCCCGATTTAAAAAGTGTTAATGCCATTCAGTAGTTAACACATTGAAACTAAGGTAGACAAAAAATTAGATACAAATAATGTAAATTGTGTGCGTGGCATGCTGTTAAAGTCAAATATTTTATGTCACTTTATAAAAAATTTGATTTTTGTAAATTTGATCAGAAGTAAATTATCATTACTCGCAAACTATTATCGATAATTGGATGATTTTTTTTGTTGTTATTTTGGTAGGATAATAGTCTTTAAAAACTGGTATGATTTGTCCTGTACCGTTTATACCTGCTATGTTATTAAATTTTTCTCAGGTACTATATTTTAGTGAAATTTGAATTTCAGTGGAATAAAAGTGCTTAGGGTCAAAAGGGGTTTTAAACTAATTTTACTACCAGGAGAAAGGCCAAAGTGTCCTCTTTCAGTTGAACACTTTTTTATTTGAATGAAATTACTCCCAATTTTCTTTATTTTACCTCTTCATATGACCCAAATATAAATACACCAAGCAATATAAGTTGTGATAGGTATCTTTAGTGAGTATATTATATAATAATTATTTTATTAATACTGATGCATATGAATTTGGATTATCACCGATACATACAAGGATACGATTAAAGGAACACATACCAGAAATCAGTTATGATTTGGATTTTGGACCTACAGGATCAATAAGAAACAACGACACCAATAAGGAGTTAAGAAGTTTAAAAGAGAATCATGTTCAGGACGAATTTCCCAAATATGGGTTGATAATAGATCAACCAAAACAAGGATCAGGTAATACGAATGATGGGAACACAGCAAGAAGTTTCTTTTCAGATCCCGAAAGACATCTAAAATAAAAGGTGTTGATATAAATCTTATTTCAAGATTTAAAACAATTATCGATGTACTTGTGTGCAAGGAACAAATTGATGCTAAACAAGTAAGAGAGCTATATTCGGCTGTGCCAAATCTTATATACCCTTCACCAAATTATATTTTAAAATAAAATTAAAACAATTTTTTTTTTTAACTTTTTTTCGATTTGTTTTTTTTAAGTTTTTTCCAATTTTTTTTTTTAAATTGTTTTTTAATTTATTAGTGAAAAAATGTATGACAAAAAAATGTTTTTTGTGAAAAAAAAAAATCGGTTTCAAAAATATTTATTCCGATTTTGACCCATTGAGGTCCAACTTACTATAGCAATGGACTTTGAAATATATATCATTAGATATCCATATTGTCGATATATGTATCTAACTTAGTAATCGAAATATAGATCAAAAATAGTGCAAAAATAGAGGTTGTCTGGGATTTTTGCTCATATCTCCGTTATTTATGGACGGATTTTGCTGATTTTAATAGGAAACTTCTCGAAAAAATGTCAGACAGAATTGCTGAAGATTTGGATCCCGAAGATATCAGACAGACGGACAGACAGACAGACAGACAGACAGACAGACAGACAGACAGACGTGGCTTAATCGACTCCGCATCTATAAGGATTCAGAATAAATATACTTTATAGGGTCGGAAAATGATATTGTGGAAATTACAAACGGAATGACAAACTTATATATACATTTGGTAATTATGTGAAGGAAACTGCACGAATATATAAAACCAAATATCCATGGAGAAGTATGTCTGCAACTGTTCACTTTATCATGTTCCTTTATTATGGAGAAGATGTCATTAAGCATTATTTAGCACCACTTGGAGATCTATCAGAGGAAGCCCAGGAAAAAAAGGAATAAGTATTACAGATTTTATAGAGAGCACAAAAACCAGAAAAACAATATGAAATTCTACAAATGAAGATCTATTTAATATATTACTGGCAATGTCAGATCCGCTCATCACTAGCATTCGAAGTCAATGGAAAGTAGAACATCGGGACTTAGATGAAGAAGCAGAAATAAATATGGAATATTTGCAGACTATTTTCCAACCGAATGAATAATAGTTATAATTTTCTTTTATTGTTACTTAAGTAGAAATAAAATAAACATTAACAAATGTTTGTTATTATAAAAAATAAAAATGTTTGTTCTTAATGTTCTTAAATGATAATTTTTTTTTTCAAAAACAACAGATTCTAGTAGAACCGGTTCTTTAAAAACCGGTTTTAGTGGAACCTGTTATATAATTGATATAGTGGGAACCTGTTCTCAAAATTGCTATACAAAGACTAAAAGTTCAACTTGACCCTAAATTTCTCAACAACTGCTAAACCGATTTTAATGAAATTAAAACTGGAGAAGAATTCAAGAAGATATCTGTCCAAATTTCTAAAATATATCTCTGGGTACAAAAGTTACTGAGTTTTGGCCGATGAAAAGCGATCCTGAGCTACTGTGCGACGCAAACTGAAACAAAAACGACGCAACTACGAAATCACAGGAATTTTAAAACGACGCAAACCGAAGCCACACAAACCGGGTATAGGTGTTTAGTTATTGATTCCGAAATATTTGATCAATGTCTTCCTTTTAATACCCCCATAAAAAAAAATAAAAAAGGGAAGGAATATTGATTTTGTCATTCCATTGTCATTTGTAACACATCAAAATATTTGTCGCAGATTAGTATACATATTCTGGGTCCTCATAAGATTATATGTTCGTCCGTCCGTCTGACCGTTCGTCTGTCTGTTGAAAACACGATGGGACCCAAACGATAGGAGCTAGCTGTCTGAAATTTTCCACAAATACTCCCTGTTGCAATATCAGTGCATGATGTCACTTAGCCCCCATACAAACGTCCCCCCGGAATACTGTTTGTGCAGTCATAAATATATTGATTATGCGGCAATCCTGATGAAATTGTGCAAAACTTAGTTCTAAGTACACTGAAATTATACTGTAAATGATGACGAAAACCTGGCAAAATTTGTCTTTAGTGCCCATAGAAGATCCCCATTTGTGGGTATACAAGAATCGGCACAGCCGATTATAACACTTTACTCTTTATTCGTTCGATTAGTCGAGAAAATTTAAAAAATTATACGATCATTCGAATAACAAAAGAAAATATGTAATTTCATGCGATTAAAATAAAACTCGAATAATTGACAAACCTGATGTACACATATATTTTCAAATTAGAAATATAAATTATTTCAAAATAAAAATAATGAATAAGATTTGCATGCTACATTCTATCCATCAATAATCAAAACGTTTGCAAACGTGATACAAAAATATTTTTATAGTTTTTCTTTCTGCCTAAATTGGATGATATTGATGTGGTTTCAAAAAGACGATGTCACATACCTTATGAAACAATACAATTACTGTATGAGACAATTCCTGATCGTGTTCTCTTTCTTTTCGGTGATCAGAGTTGGCGCCTAGATAGTTTGATTTAACACCATTTTTATTCTTATGGGGTTATTGGAAGTCAAAGCTGTATTAGGACATTCAACGCTGCATCATTCTGCCCTATTTATGCATAATGGTCATAGAAAATTTCGACAAAAGATTACAGATGTGCCGGTAAAGCCGTGGAGACCATTTGCTTGATATAGTTTTTAATTATTTCAAATCATTCGTAAATTTCGGGCTCTCTCTGTATTTAAAGCAATAAAGCCCTCTAGTACACATTTAAGAAATAAAATAGAACTATACTTAGTTTTTTTATAGTTTAATGCTCAAGGCACGAACATCAATCGATTTTTTTTTCTCCACAATCGTAACACGAACGTCAACCAAACTCGCAACAAAGAGTTTAATGTCTGCTTTAATATAATTTATAATACCGGTTTAAACTCTCATTTAAAGAAGTTTATAAATGATTTAACTCTTTATGTAATAAATAGAGGTTTAAACTGGCAACTAAATTTAACCAATGATTGTATTGAGTGGATTACAATGTTATATCTTTCAGTTGATTCTGGTTAAATATCAGTTTTAACGCCAGTTTAAATGCCATTAAGAGGTATATTAAAAGTTACTGTGAGTCATTAGCAAGTTTTTGCTGGGTTAATTCCACTTTTAACTGTAGTTTAAACAGTTAAACCCTCTAATGCTTAAGCATGCCTCAAGGCACTCATTGCAAAAATGCCAATAAATGCAAATATAAATGATTTTTCATTTCTAAAACTCTTGCAACAGTTTCTAAAAAACTTATTTACTGCACTTTTTACAAACTAAGTGCATTAACAACCAAAAAAATATGGGAAGTTCATGTTGTTAATTCAAGTGTTTTAAAGTTTCCCGATTGCAATCATATTTGTTTTCTTAGAGGGTATAGTACTTATATTTTATATATTGGAGTCAAGATTTATGTAAAAAAAGGTAAGCTACTCTTTAGAGACGTGATTTATTGATGAGTGCCTTCAGGCACTCTTGGGCATTGTAGACTAGTTTTGCAGCCTCAGTTTGTCACTTATATCGCAAAGTGTTGCTTGGTTTTCTTAGCTTTGATTTGCAATATCTTACATAAAATATTAAGATATGGCTAATTGAGTGAACAAACGTTTCAAATTATTTGATTTGAGTTTTCAATAAAAATTGATAAATTATACTAACTACCAGCCGACTATGTTTTAATCTCTAAAGCCCCAAGGGTGCCTTAAGGCACTCATTTAGTTTTTCCCACCTGCCAGGTAAACCATAGATTGTACAAACTTTTAAATGTTGTTTTTCAAATCAGATGCCCAAATTTGGCATTAGAGGGTTAAGCTTTCTTTTAAACTTAACGCTAGATTATATAACAATGAGTATAACTCTATATCATTTTAAATTTTCTTTAATTCTTACTTAGTTAACTGTCGCCCTTAAAAGACATTTAATTAAACTTTAGGAGAGTTTTTTTAACGTTTTAATAGTAACTTACTGTGTTATTTTGTAGAAATTTTATTAAAAATAATTATTTACCTGCAAAGAAAAGAAAACAAAAGTAAGAAATTATTGTTAATCCTTCAATAATATAAATAAAAAATTGGTAATTTTAAAACATAAATTTTATAAATTTTTTTAATACATTTTTAATGAATTATTATCTGTGAATCAGAAATATTTGGTATTGAAATTTGGCAAAAGCAGTCAAACAGAAAACTATATTTAAAATAGCTCCATTCTATGCGCCCATTCGATTTCCAAAATTTAGCGAAAGTATTGTTTATTGACTATGAATCTATGTTAGCAAAAATATATTTGGTCAATTCACAAAGTCTCTTATCATGTCATATTGTCATAATGTCGTAATATTTCACAATGATTTTTATTACTTTTCAAGCCAAAACTGTCCTAAAATAATACAACTTTCTATGCTATGTTTATTGTGTTATAGTAACGAACCAGCAGAGACCAACGCCGAATGCCTAAGAGTCGGTTAAGCCGAGCCGCCGAGTCGTGATATATTAGGACATTATGACAATATGACTGATACTAGACCTTTTTTTTTATATTTCTGTACCAAGAGACACAATTCTAATGATTCTACTATAGAATAAAATAAACATAGAAGCTAGGTATGGAATATGAAAATTCAGAGACTAAAATTTCAATTTATTTTCATATTAGCTTAGTTTTGTGTTGCAAATCATCTATAAACATACTGTTATATTGAAGATTTTCTATAGAAAATACTGTTATACAGAAAAATTTCTATAGAAAATACTATTATACAGATGATTTTCTATAGAAAATTCTATTAAAAATATTAGTTTTTATAGAAAATACTTTTAAACACAAGAAAATACTTAGTTAGCTGTAGCAGAAAATATATAAAATTAATCTGAGTCTATAAGTATTATTTTGTTCATAAAACACTGAAAATTGCTTGAAAGTATCAAATGAGTCCCTACTTAAACTGGCTGAATTCGGAGCCATACACTCGTCCACCCGAAATAGGACTTAATCGGTCATAGATATTTAATTTATATAGGTATCTACACAAATATCGGTACAAATAACTTTTATTTATTCAATTTAAAATATGTTTAAAATATTTCATTCACAGTGTAGCGATTATCTTCTTAATTTCTCCAACATTTAATTAAGTCTGGAGCGAAAACAATATAGAAACCTATGAAAAGTTATTAGGAACGCAAAGTGTTTCATCAGGTTTTTACAAATGAAGGCCCTTTTAATGTGATCTCTATCTACAACGTTGAAAAGACATAGCTGGAATATTCAAACTTTATGTACACTTAATCAATTATAATCGTAGTGTATTTCAGCTATCTTTATATCTTCGTTCTCCATTTCAACAATCTGGAGAGATTATAAACTGGTTTTTGACTTAATTTATGTCATATCAGGCATCATCATCATCACCATCTCAATCATGTTTCTGCAGCTTCAGACAAACAATAGTAACAGTTAGATAAAAAAAATGTTTGCACAAAACCGGCAAACCAAAAATACTAAAATTATTTAATTCTATTACTTGTTTTATGACTTAAAATTATTTCAAACAAAAAAAAAAAAAAAAAATATTGTCTAATATTTTGCATGCAAAATCATCCAGTTTTCTGTTTTGACAAATACCACAAAATTTGCATAATTTTGTCATCATTTCGGCTTTATTTTAGTTGTTGTTTTTCTTTTATTTTTTTTTTTGACACTTGTAATCATATAAAAACTGCAGTATTCTAGGAGTAGTTCATCATTCAGTTTCTAACAAACAACCGAATAACACACAACAAAATGAAATTCTTCATTGTTATCGCTGCTCTCTTCGCCGTCGCTTTGGCTGCTCCCGCTGAACACGGTGCCGAAATCGTTAGACAAGAATCTGATGTTCAACCTGAAAGCTATAGCTTTGTTTCCGAAACCTCCGATGGTACTGTCAAGTCCGAAGAAGGTAAATTGAAGGATGTTGGTACCGAACACGAAGCCATCGTTGTTCACGGTTCTTACTCCTGGGTTGATGAGAAGACTGGTGAAAAATTCACCGTCACCTATGTTGCTGATGAAAACGGTTTCCAACCCGAAGGTGCTCATTTGCCCCAACCCCAACATTAAGTTTCTGTCAGTAAAGTGAGTGAATTCTTTTTGAATTGTTGTAAATATAGGAGAAGAATAAATGCAAACGATTTCTATGTAAATTAAATTTATTAAAAGTGTTTTTTTTTTTTTTTTGTTTTGATTGTGGGAAGTGAAATATGGAAAATTTAAAAAAAATGGGTTTCCAAAGAAAGGTACACAAGAAATATGTATATATAAAAAATTTAAATAAAATTTCTCAATTTCCTTGCATAGAATAAAAGGAATAGTTTGGCTTTTTTAAGTTCATATCCAAAGAGAGCGGTGTTTTGGCTTTGCTTCTGAAAAAATACTTCAACTTAATCAAAAAATTTTAACGGAATTAAAACGAATGGAAGAATGGAAGAGTTACAAATGTGTTGAATTTTGTCTTTGAATTGGAAATATCAAAGCACGTAACAATCATGTGGCTACTGCCTGATCAGAAA
The DNA here is from genome assembly GCA_942486065.2 of Calliphora vomitoria. NCBI lineage: Eukaryota > Metazoa > Arthropoda > Insecta > Diptera > Calliphoridae > Calliphora > Calliphora vomitoria. The sequence goes on along the minus strand of OW818031.2, from coordinate 54,178,458 downwards.
TAGATCATAATATTATTCCCACTTTGTTATAAGATTTATGCTTGCTACTAAACGAATCTCTATAATCAGCGAAAAAAGCTATCCAAATTCCGGAATAATGCCGGTAAATTTACTGATTTACTTCAAACAAATTCATTCTCTCCCTCAATACGTCTCCCTTTCTCTTCACATTAAAAATGTTCTGCATCTGTGTTATCAGATTCAGAATATATTCCCTAGAGGAAGATAACTGACGCAGACCTTCCACCAGATTCTAGGAGATTGGCGTGGTTCAAACTCAAGCATTCTCTATGCAAGGTACCAATTACTTCATTATTGAATTGTCTGAGGAGTGGGAAATTGCTGGAGGAGAATTGCGATAGGTGACGGAACTAGTCTAACTAAACTTGTCTTTTTGTCAGCGTGTGTAACCATTACAACAAGTAACATGATAGAGCATCATATCAAAAATAATAAAACTGTTTAATGTTAAAAATTAATTAGTTTATTAGTTAGCGCAACTATTGAGCACTTTGAGCCTTGTAACGACGAAGCGGAGGAATGAATATGTTAACAATCTAAATTGTCAGGTTACAAGGTGGTGAAGCCATCACCGTCAACGAGGAGCTTTACAAATCAATTATAACCTATTTGTTTTTGTATTGAACGATATGGACATAGACAACAACATGTGATTCCATTTGGACCACAATGTACTTTCTGCATTAGATTTAAGATTTAATGCTATGGTTATCTCTTGCGGACACACCTAAAGATAGCGGAGTCGATTTAGCCATGTCTGTCTGTCTGTCTTTCTGTCTGTGTGTCTGTCTGTCTGTCTGTCTGTCTGTCTGTCTGTCTGTCTGTCTGTCTGTCTGTCTGTCTGTCTGTCTGTCTGTCTGTCTGTCTGTCTGTCTGTCTGTCTGTCTGTCTGTCTGTCTGTCTGTCTGTCTGTCTGTCTGTCTGTATGTATGTCTGTCTATCTGTCTGTATGTCTGTCTATCTGTCTGTATGTCTGTCTGTCTGTATGTATGTCTGTCTGTATGTATGTCTATCTGTCTTTTGAAATCAATTTTCTGAAGACCCCAGATATCTTCGGGATCCAACTATTCAATAATTCTGTTAAACATGCTTTCGAGAAGTTCCCTATTTAAAATTAGCAAAATCCGTCCATAAATAACGAAGGTATGAGCAAAAATCCGAGCCAACCTCTATTTTTGGCCTATTTTTGATCTATATCTCGATTACTAAGTCATAAATATAGACAATATGGATATCTAATGATAGATATTTCAAAGTTTATTGCAATGATGTATATAAGGCTATAGTAAGTTGGACCTACAAAGGGTCTAAATCGGGAAAAATATTTTTTAACCCGAATTTTTTTCACAAAAAACCAGAGTACCAAATATTCATTCATTTGTCACTCATGTTCATGAAAAGACAATTTTAATTTTTGTTGTGTTATGTTCACTTCATGTATGAAGAGACAGCAAATGCTTTTGCTTTATTCATTCATGTATGATAGGATTTGTATTGTTTTTTTATTTTCACTCAGAAATGAGAAAATAATAGGAACTTTTTTTCATACACATGAGAATTTTTGAGAAGTAAAATTTTTGTAAATTGTTCACAAATGAAGAGCATCAACTTTTATTTTGCACAACTGTTCAAAAATGAAAAGCAAACAAGTGAAAAAATTTTGTTTATTTACGCTGCATACATAAAGATAATAAGAATGTGCGTTATTTTGTTTTGGATTGTTGAACAGAGGTTTAGGTTTTTGGAAATAATTCGGTATCTCGCAAACTAGTAAATACATTGTTAAGAAATTTCATATGGTTGGAGCTGAGGTGTTTTCGGTTCGATTTTCAGTTGTTCAGCTTCCTAGGGATAATGGGGGAAAGTGCGTGGCCCCTCAAAGTTGGTCACCTCGTGTCTCACATTTTACAAAAAAAATCGCCAAAAATCCATTTATGATCCAAATGAGCTGTAATTTAAAATATAGATAGAAGATTGAGAAGATCTACAAAAAATATGCTTACACGTGTAGGTTATCTCTTTTAGTTAAAGAGATATTTGGGTTTATTTATTTATTTTTTTTAATTTTGCCCGATCTTTTTTTTGTTTTTTAGACATGGCGGGCCTACGGAGGGTCGAATTTTTATTTTTAAAAATCAGCTATATTGCCGATAAAATTCTAAATAAAATAAAAAACAACTTGCTAACAGTTATCTCGTCCCTTTAAAAAGTTACACGCATCCAAATTTGGAACATGTAAAATGCGCAGTATTTTTAACATTTATTTATTTTTTTCATTGAATAGAAACAAATAAAACAAACAACGCACACATGAATATAAAAGAAGACCAAACATACATGATAAAAAAACCAACAACATTAATGTGTATGAACATTAATGAGCGCGATGAGAAAGCCTCTCAATTTTGAGCATTGGAGATTTTTTATTTCTCACTATTCACATACGTATATGTACCTTAAAGAAAAAAACAGTGTATTCATTTATGTGTGATTAAAATTCAAAAAATTCTTAGCAACTCATTTTCGAATGTGAGCATAAAAAAAAAATTTGCAAATTTCATTCATGACACTTTATCATGAATGAATAAATTTAAGTGTTCATACATGAATTCTTCTGAACCCTGCAAAAAACATTTATTTTTCACAGAAAACATTTCTTTGTCATAAATTTGTTTCACTTATAAATTAAAAAAAAAAATTTTAAAAAAAAATTAAATTAAAAAAAAAAATTTTTTTAAATTGGAAAAAACTTTTAAAAAACAATTTCGAAAAAAAAAATTAAAAACAAACAAAATTTTAAATTTTTTTTTAAAGTATAATTTGGTGAAGAGTATATAAGATTCGGCACAGCCGAATATAGCTCTCTTATTTGTTTTGATTTAATTTAGTATTGAAAATACCCGGGAATTCCGGGAAATTAAAAGATTACTACAATATTTACCAATGGTTATTGGAAACCCCTTTATTAGGATCCAGAATATATAAACTTTTTATAAACTTTAAGAACATTTTACAAATAAGTGATATGGCCTATCATCTGACCATCCCAAACATTTGATATGAGTATTAGAATCCCTTCCTTAAGGGTATGATTGTGTAAAAGAACAGAAACTAGTTCTTTTTGAACAGATATCCACCAACAAACTTATCAACTGTGCTTTGGAAGCTAATATTGAAGAAAGAAAAACATTTGCTCTATAAGCTAAACTTTCTATTTATTTATACACTTTTTAGTGGGTCAGGTTTCCCATATCATATTCTCAACGACAAAAAAATCCCATAATATTTAAATCAATTAAAAAAACAACTATTATTCAATTTAATTATTCTATTTCATTTATTTAACAAACAAGCTACTAAATTATTTTACAACAATTTAACAAGTGTTCCCATTATCAATCCAGTCAAATACTTATTGTTGGGGTTTGGGCAAATGAGCACCTTCGGGTTGGAAACCGTTTTCATCAGCAACATAGGTGACGGTGAATTTTTCACCAGTCTTCTCATCAACCCAGGAGTAAGAACCGTGAACAACGATGGCTTCGTGTTCGGTACCAACATCCTTCAATTTACCTTCTTCGGACTTGACGGTACCATCAGAGGTTTCGGAAACAAAGTTATAGCTTTCAGGTTGAACATCAGATTCTTGTCTAACGATTTCGGCACCGTGTTCAGCGGGAGCAGCCAAAGCGACGGCGAAGAGAGCAGCGAAAACAATGAAGAATTTCATTTTGTTAGAATTGTTTGTATTATTCGGTTAGTCACAAGAAACTGAATGATGATTTTATTGATGAATCTTGGAGTTTTTATATTAAATCGGGTTGCTTAATGCATTTTGTTATTCAATAGCTAGAATGTTGAAATTTGTTTTGATTATGCAAATAATATTAAAAAACAAAACTGGATATTGTTTTGTATTAATAAATTATGTGGTATTGCAGTGGGAATAATATATATATATGGGGCATTTCATGTCAAGTGAACCCTCTTTTGAAAAATTTAAAAAATGTCTTATGTTTTTTAATTTTTTCTTTTTTTTCGAAAGATTGAAGAAATAGCTATCTAAACTATTTGGGACACATTTTTCTAAAAACAATAGTAGGTAATAAGCTACATGGATGAGAAAAAACATCTGCTTGGCCAATATGTTAAATTTTTAACCCCTCTAACTTAGAAAATTCTCAACCGATCTTGTTGAAAAATTATGCCTGAATTATTATCCAATAGAACTATCAATGGTGCAAACTTTATCCCAATCAGAAGACATTGATTTCAAAAGTTGGTTCACTTGACATGAAAAGCCCCATATATTATTGATTATTTCTTCAGATTTTCTTACTTTCTTCTGTGCTAAATTATTTTACTATAAATATTTAATTGGATTTAATAGCCGTATTCATTACGTGGAGCTTTTCTCCTAAAAATAGTGTAAAAGAGCAATATTAATTTTTCTGTTAAATTTTTTATTTTATATTTTTTATCCTCCTCCTTTTCATTTCTCATTTTTAAGTATGACACAATTTTAGGAATAGTCAAAGAACTAAATTTTACTGCCTCCTTTTGACTTCTCATTTGTCTTAATAATAGCATAGAACGGAAGGAGAGAGCAATAAAATGAAAAAAATTACTCTCTTTTCACACATACGGGTGATACAATAACAAAATACTTGCAATACATTCTCATCAATTAGGTTTTTGACAACAGACATAGGTTTTTAGCTCTCAGTTATCTATCTAGTTGTCATCTATGATTACCTCATTTATAAAGTTTAAAAAGCAAAAGTGGAAAAAGTAGTTCTAATGTATTTTAGTTTCTTCTACTTTTGAAGAAATACCTGTCTTCGCTTCCTAGAAATTTTTTTTATATTTTTGGAAAATGGCTAATGATAAGTATTTCCGTAGGACCTTATGAATTAAACCTTTTGTATTTGTTTTTTTTTTTAGGAATTACTTTTACTAAATCACATATTTATTTCGACATATTCTGTTGAAAAGTTAACCAACTTGATAAATTTTATTGAGGTATACTAACGAATACCATCCAGTTTTATTTTCAGAAATTTGCATAAACAAATTTCTATGTATAACAAAACAAACTTCAACATTCTAGCTATTGAATAACAAAATGCATTAAGCAACCTGATTTAATATAAAAACTCCAAGATTCTTCAATAAAATCATCATTCAGTTTCTTGTGACTAACCGAATAATACAACAATTCTAACAATATGAAATTCTTCATTGTTTTCGCTGCTCTCTTCGCCGTCGCTTTGGCTGCTCCCGCTGAACACGGTGCTGAAATCGTTAGACAAGAATCTGATGTTCAACCTGAAAGCTACAACTTTGTCTCTGAAACCTCCGATGGTACCGTCAAGTCCGAAGAAGGTAAATTGAAGGATGTTGGTACCGAACACGAAGCCATCGTTGTTCACGGTTCTTACTCCTGGGTTGATGAGAAGACTGGTGAAAAATTCACCGTCACCTATGTTGCTGATGAAAACGGTTTCCAACCCGAAGGTGCTCATTTGCCCAAACCCCAACAATAAGAAGTTTAAAGGACAATGAGGTGACAACTTGTTAAATTGTTGTAGAATATTTAAATAGTTTTTGTTTATTTAATAAATAAAATAGTATAATTATTTAATTGTAATCATCTGTTGTTTGCTTATTTTTATAAGTTTTTGAAGATTGATGAATAGTGGATTATTGCTGGGGCTATATAGGGGAGTAACAAAGCTGAAAATGGTGGAAAAATATGGAAAATATGAGCTATGTTTTTAAAGATATCTTTAAATTTTAAAACGGCTATTGTATACTAACAACAGTTTCCCTAGTAAATTCCCCATTTATCCTTTTGTTTTTCCTAAATGATATAATGTATTTATTTCCACTAACAAGAATGCCGAAAAATTCACTGTCGCCTATGTTGCTGATGAAAACGGTTTCCAACACGAAGGTGCTCATTTGCCCAAACCCCAACAATATCTATTCGACGGACAATGAAGTGACAACTTGTTGAATAGTTGTAGAATATATTACCATATTTATTATAATTTTTTTTATAAGACTTCTAATCAATTGGACAGAAATCTAAGCCTATGTCAAATAATATTTACCACCTGCCGAAATGTAAAATTTTTAGAAAATTTTTTCTTTGACATTTGATAACCTTGTTAATCATTAAGCAATATATTCTCAGGTATCCTTATTGATTCCTTTCTATACTCACCATCAAACAAGATTGTCATTCCGTTTGTAGCATACCAAAAATACACCACATTCGTATATATATTCTGAATGATGTCAATTGATAGTGGTGTGGAGGAAGATGTGTCAGCATTTGGTCGCCCAAATAAAACGTGGAGGGCTCCACAAATATCACAAAATACGAAGATCTGCATATTCAATGCTTGCGTAAAATCTACTCTGCTTAATGGAAGCGAAACTTGGCTGATGACAAACACTTTAGCACAGAGACTCCAAGTATTTATAATCAAGTGTCTACGAATAATATGTCGGATATTTAGGCCAAAAAAATCACAAACACAGAGCTCTGGAGGCTAACAAGGGAAGAACCAATAGTTCGTCAAATAACAAGAAGAATATGGAGATGGATAGGACATACGCTCCGTAAACCTATTGGCAGCATAACGAGAGCCGCCTTAGAATGAAATACCCAAGGAAGTCGGCGCTCCGGGCGCTCAAGAATATTAACAAATTAGTTGGAATTTGATTGTGGAAGCCCTATGTTTCCTTGTGGAATAAATAAAAGGAAAAAAATATGTATATACATTAGGGTGGCCCTTAATAAACGAAAGTTAAACTTTTGCCATTCTCACCCCCCAGTTTGGTGAACATTGGTAAAAAGAATCATCCAGAAAAAAAATTATAAGCAAATCGGTTATAAGCAAGCCCTCTGAAGTTTTGAGATGCATTTACAAGGGGAAATAATGAATTTTTTCAGTTTTTGTAAAAAAGTTTCCCTTAAAAAAATTACTTTTGCAATTTAATTTTAAAGAATCGAAATGTGTACGTAATTGTCGTTCTAAGGAGACATAAAAACCAGAAATTGTTCAAAAAATATAAAAGTTATTAAAAATTCCCCAGGCCATTACGTGTCTCAGGCCACTAAAACATGAAATGTAGGAACAAAATTAACATATTTTGATAAATATTAAAAAAATAAAAGCTCATTTTTCTGTTGTTATAAATACTAGACTACATGTTATATTTTTCTTAAGTTTCATCAAAATTAACCCAAAAATAAATAACATTTCGCTATCTTTAAATTAAAAATTCCAAATATTGAAACATTTGACTTTTGACCTTCACGATTTAAAGTTTAACGTTTTCCAATTTTAGTAAAACTTTCAGAGTATATTTAAAATTATCTGGACTATAATATTCTGAATAGGTTTTACTTAAAATTCATAACAGTAAGGAAATAGAGCTTATTCGCCAAAAAATGGCCAAATATTTGTTTTTCTCGAAAATTTCAAAATTTAAATCGCAGCTACGGAAAAAATATTAGAAATATTTTGATAATTTTTCCATATTTTTAATTCCCTATTATATTCTCAATAAATCCCAATAAGATGACAAAAAAAAATTCGGAAATTTGTTTAACAAAATTTTTAAAAATTTGAAATTGGAGTTTTGAAACTGCAGTTAAAAAAATTAAATTTTTTTCGGTATTATACGGAAACAAAAACTCATATATAAGTAAATATAGATATATTTTAAGTAACAATACGGTTTTATTATAATATTTCTCAAAATATGTTAATTTTGTTCCTATATTTCTTGTTCTAGTGGGCTGAGACACGTTAATGACCTGGGGAATTTTTAATAACTTTAACATTTTTTAACCAATTGTTGTATTTTGTATCTCATTAGAATAACAATTACGTACACATAGCGATAATTTTTAAATAAATTTCAAAAGTAATTATTAATGGCTAAATTTTTACAAAAACTGAAAAAATTTAGTTTTTTTCCCTTGTAAATGCACCTGTAAACTTCAGCGTCGTTGCATCACCAGTTAACGTTATCCTATCATCATAATATTTTACACAACGTGTTTCTGCAATACATAGAACAATTCTAGTGGCCTGTACCTTGCCAATTTTTTCGTCCATAAAATCTTGGAGCACTCTAATCTGCATAGACCTGGAACTTAACAAAATAATCTAATGGCATAAAATCACATGAACGAAGTGGCCAGTTAACAGGTCCATTTCTTGAAATTATTCATTCGCCAAATGTTTTTTTCAGCAGCCACAATCCTGCTGAAACCACATGTCAGCAATACTAATGCCTTCCAATTGAGTTACGAAAACGTTAATAAACATGTATGTATACCACGCCGCGGAGGCTAGCGCGTACATACAATTATCTAATTAATAAAGTCAATTGGATGGATATTAAAATAAACGTTTTTCTCTGTTCTATTTCAATTTAAAGTTCTTCACCTCTATAAAAAACACTCTTTAATTTAGCCAGCTCATTTATCGCATATTAAATTCAATATTAAACAACTTTTACTGAATTAATAAATAAATATTTTATTTCATCTACATATTTTTCCAAAAAAAAAAAAAAAAAAAAACTAATGCTATTTAACTATCAACAACACAAAGTAATCACATCCACTTAATGATCGGCTTTGGGCAAATGAGCACCTTCGGGTTGGAAGCCGTTTTCATCAGCAACATAGTTGACGGTGAATTTTTCGCCAGTCTTCTCATCAACCCAGGAGTAAGAACCGTGAACAACGATGGCTTCGTGTTCGGTACCGACATCCTTCAATTTACCTTCGGCGGTCTCGTAGGTGCCATCAGAGAGTTCGGAAACGTAGTGGAAGCCCTCAGGTTCAACTTCGGATTCTTGTTTCAAGACCTCAGCATGGTGTTCAACGGGAGCAGCCAAAGCTACGGCGAAGAGAGCAGCGAAAACAATGAAGAATTTCATTTTGTTTGAATTGGTGTTTATTATTCTGTTTATTAATAGAAACTGAATGATGACTTTCTCTCGGAAACTTGGAGTTTTTATAAAGAATTTTTATTTGTAGTTGATATTCAATACCGAAATGTTAAAGTTTGTTTATTTAAACTATAAAAAAATTTGTGCAAATTTCATAAAGAAAACTGGATTTTGTTTAATTTTTTGATATATTAAAATATGTATTGCAATGTGAACATAAACGTCATTGCACACATTGCTCAGTGTTATAGATGGCAAACTTGTTAACAGTTAATAACTTCAAATATTAATATAAAGGAATTTTAATATCCAATCAAAATTTACTGTTACTTAAGATGACATGTTTTAAATTGTGCTAAATAAAGTTTTCTCTGCTTTGTGGAAATCAGTTTTATGTTCGACAATAAAAAAAATATATATATTACATATATACTTTGTATGTCCCTTTCTCCGACCACCTTAATTTGTATACTTGGTATAGAAGATACCACTGCACTATTCTGTTCCCACCTACTTTATATCTTTTATGTAAATATAATGGTAAGCATTATAATTCTCGAGATATTAAATTATAACCATTTTCTTTTTATGATCCGATCCCACCCAATTTCACCCAGACAGTCAAACATTATCCAGACAAAGCTTAAAAACTCCCGAAATTACAATTTTCTACCCAACTGTTCCGATCTCGCCCATTTTTAGCTTTAACCTTAACACTCGTTTTTCATTAAAACTTTTAACCCAAGTATTATTTGATTTTGATTTTTTTTTTTTGATCAAGTTGCCTTTGAAAAGTATGTAAGTTATTTGGTCAATTCACAAGATCACTTATCATGTCATATCGTCATAATGTCCTAATATTTCACAACGGTTTCAAGCAAAAAATGTCCTAAAATAATACTACTTTCTATGTTATGTTTATTGTGTTATCGTAACGAACCAGCAGATACCAAAGTCGAATGCCTAAGTGTCGGTTAAGCCGAGCCGCCGAGTCGTGATATATTAGGACATTATGACATTATGACTAATAAGAGACCTTGTGAATTGACCAATTATGTTTAATGTCAATTGTGTTCATTTGTTGTTAATATGATTAAAATAAGTGACGAGCAAAGAGTACATACTAAATTATTAAATATTTTCAACAAAGCCCCAATTGTTCCTACAAAAAGTTGGTCAAACCACCAAGCATTTTCAAAAGAGCTCCCAACACATTCGTACTCAGTACTCGGACTATTTGGTACGAAAAGTTAAAGCCAAAAACATACAAGGCTCAAAAAGTCCCCGACAGAAACTCTGCCAAAGACAGAGGACGGAATTGAAGTCCAATTTTATAAAAAAAACTATACCTGCTGCATAATGTATGTCGAAACGTATGTTCTGGAAAATTGTTCGCAGCTCGAGGGAATGTTGTAGAATAGTTTTGGACCCAAAAACAGTAAAATTTCCCAAAAAGTTCTTGGTCAAACATTTCTTACAAAGGGCTCTATAAATACCGAAATTTACAAAAGAGGATGCTTTTATTCATAAGATTTCTTAATGTCTCCACTTATTTTTGGCCTGATTTGGCGTCCTATCACTATGGTAAGCAAAGACTTGAGTGGTACAAAAACAATAATATGGTATTTGTAGCAAGAGAAGCAAATCCTCCAAACTGCCCGGAGCTAAGTGCAGTGGAGAGATACTGGGCTCCCGTTAAAACAGTATTGAAGAGCACAAAAATGGTGTCCAAAAGTGTGGTAGAAAGAAGGTTCAAAAATTCATCACTATTTATATTAGTAAAAAAACAAGTAAGAGAGCTATATTCGAGTCTTATATATCCTTCATCAAATTATACTAAAATTAAAATTAATTTTTTTTTTCGAAATTGTTTTTTAAATTTTTTTTAAAAAAAATTTTTTTAATTTATTAGTGAAAAAATTTATGACAAAAAAAATTTTTTTTTGTGAAATAAAATTCGGGTTAACAAATATTTTTCCCGATTTTGACCCATTGTAGGTCAAACTTACTATAGCCTTATATACATCGTTGCAAAGGACTTTGAAATATCTATCATTAGATATCCATATTGTCTATATTTATGACTTAGTAATCGAGATATAGATCAAAAATAGGCCAAAAATAGAGGTTGGCTCGGATTTTTGCTCATACCTTCGTTATTTATGGACGCATTTTGCTGATTTTAAATAGGAAACTTCTCGAAAGCATGTCTGACAGAATTATTGAAGATTTGGATCCCGAAGATATCTGGAGTCTTGAGAAAATTGATTTCAACAGACAGACGGACATGGCTTAATCGATTCCGCTATCTATAAGGATCCAGAATATATATACTTTATTGGGTCGGAAATTTATATTGTGGAAATTACAAACGGAATGACAAACTTATATACACCCTTCTCACGAAGGTGAAGGGTATTAAAACTATGTGAAATCAAAAACAACACTCGTATGTATAACTTTTTTGTTTGAGTTTTTTTCTAGTTTCCGCTCTAAGTATATTTTCTCTATGGCTAACACTACCATGTAACTATTTACATCAATCAAACAATAATTTTATTTTTTTTCATTTATTTTTAAAATACATATTTCTTTAACAACAATTCAACAAATTTTCCGCTTATTGTTGTGGCTTGGGCAAATGAGCACCTTCGGGTTGGAAACCGTTTTCATCAGCAACATAGTTGACGGTGAATTTTTCGCCAGTCTTCTCATCAACCCAGGAGAAAGAACCGTGAACAACGATGGCTTCGTGTTCGCTACCAACATCCTTCAATTTACCCTCAGCAGTCTGGTAGGTGCCATCGGAGGTTTCGGAAACATAGTGGAAGCCCTCTGGTTCTACATCGGATTCTTGTTTCAAGATTTCAGCGGGAGCAGCCAAAGCAACGGCGAAAAGAGCAACGAAAACAATTAAGAATTTCATGTTGTTTGAATTGTTGTATTATTCGGTTGTTAGTTAAAAACTGAATGATGATTTGCTCTCCGAATCTAGGAGTTTATATATGCAATTGGTTTTATTATCTGGGGGTAGTGTTTTTGCATTAATCCCAAAATGTTAAAGTTGGATTTGTTAAAGAAATTTCTTTTTAATGTTTATGCAAATTACTAAAATAAAACTGGTTAAGATTTTAAATTATTGCAATGAACATATAACATCGTCGAAGCACAGTGGTTGCGATGGCCTATTAAATTCTTAAAAAATATAGAACTTGTAAACTAATATTTCGTTCAAAAAATATATATATGAATAGTTAAGAAGTAAGGCTTTCCAAATATGTATTCTAGACATGTGGCATGTATTTACAGGGTGCTCTACAGTGGGTCAAAGTGAAGAACTTCAAGCTTATGGTGTTTTCTTTTCTGATAAAAATGTTCCATTTATGTTACCATTGGCGCAGGGGTGAAAAGTTGTCATTTTCCTTTCTAAATATGTTGCATAAATAATTGGTAAATATGTTACATATCTCACCCTCAATTATATTTCAGTGTGAGATAATACCCTTTTTTGCATCTGCGTTAAGTACTTTTTTTGTGCAAAAAATTTTTGACAACAGCTGATTACTATTATTGAAAATCAGTGTTGTTAATGCTTATTGGCAAACACACAGAATTAAATGTCAAAAGTCGCTTTAACAGTGTTAAATATCGCTTTTTAATACAAATTTCCAATTCAATATTTGGCACGCTAAATATACATTAGTGTTAAGTGTAAAATCAAGAAATTATTTTGTTCCATTCTAATAGAAAAAAATGTTTCATTTTGCAAGGGTATATGTAACATGATAATAATATTACACATTTATAAGGCATCATTTTTTTTAGAAAAGAAAACACCATTATAGAAAATTATGTGGGAATATGGTGTGGAATTTATAATTTTTTCTTTTTGATTTTGTTTTTTTTTTTTTATTTAATTTAACAATGTGCTTTAAAACCTGTTTAGATTTCTAACAGCATTCTTAATAATTCTTAGAAAATCACATTCAATTCAATCTTACCGTTAAGTCGTGCATTTTTATTAAAATCATAACTCTAAAACAAGTATTTAAAATTGATTTTATTTTATGTTCCAAATAATTTATGGTTATTATTTAATTCATTTTTTACGGTTCTCAATTTTGTACATTTAACTTTTATACATATATCTACGTATATGCATTATTTTCTATAGAACATTAAGTGCATTGTGTATAACAGTATTTTCTACGTAGGTAAATAATATGATAATATTTTACAGGACCTCCATTAAAAATATATACCACATTTTTATACCCACCATCAAAAAAGATGGGATATATATATATATATCGAAATATATTTCGTAGAAACAAAAAGCATATGTATCCTGGCTCATCATAAGATTCTGAGACGATCTAGCTATGTCCGTCCGTCTGTCCGTCTTTTGAAAACACAAATACTCTCTGTTGATAAAGTTTGTTTGGTATTAAAAATGGGTAATATCGCTCCATGATTTCACCTAGCCCCCATACAATCGTCCCCCCGGAATACAGTTTGAGCAGTCGTAAATGTGTGGATTATGCAGCAATACTGATAGAATTTTCCCAGTGGGATATAGAAGGCCCCCCTCAGAAAATTACTGGAACATTCATAACTGTTTTATATAAGATAATATGGTGATGAAATTGGACATACAAATTTTTTATGAACCTAAATTTTTCTACCAAAAATTTTAAGGATCGTCTATAATTGACCCTACCCCCATATAACCACTATATCAGAAAAATATTTTATTGGCAATAAATAATTAACAGTGATATTAACATAAACTTCGACATAAATTATTTAAAGTTTAAGGACATTGATCACTCTATTAAATTATGTACAGTTCGGACCATAACTGATTCTAGTTCCCATAGAAGGCCAAAAACTACATATTTATGGTGGATATACAAGATTCGGTACAACGGAATGTAAAACTCTTACTTATTTATGTTGGAATATTCTGTGTAATAATATATCTAAGACAAAAATAAACATATTTGATCAATTCACAAGGTCTCTTATCAGTCATATTGTCATAATGTCCTAATATTCCACAATGGTTTTTATTGCTTTTAAAAAATGTACTATAATAATACTACTCTATATGCTAAGTTTATTGTGTTATCGTAACTAACCAGCAGAGACCAGCGCCGAATGCCTAAGACTCGGTTAAGCCGAGCCGCCGAGTCGTGATATAACCGACTCTTAAGCATTTGGCGCAGGTCTTTGCTGGTTGGTACAGAGCAGTATTATTTTAGTACATTTTATGCTTGAAAATCAAAAACCATTGTGAAATATTAGGACATTATGACAATATGACATGATCAGAGACCTTGTGAATTGACCAATTGTATATCCGTAAACATGTTAAGAACTAATATCAATTAAGATATCTAAAATTTAGAAATGAAAAACAAGCATTTTATATGATAACATCGAAGATCACTGTACAATTAAATTTTTTTAGTAAAACTACGATCACAGCTTTAAATTTTCTCCACTTTTCTCCTTTTTAAAGGAGAAAGTTTTAAGTTTATAAAAATTTATATTTAAGTATTTCTCGTCAACAGTTTTTCCAATATAGGCATCAAATGAAAGAGGACAATCACAGTTTTTATGTATTCATTTTCCAGGACGACAAATTTTATATAATTTCTTTTGAAAATTTTATCCTTTCATATTCCTGATAATTTCCAATATCTTTTTTTATATATTTTTCTCAACATTCCGCCAGACTCAGCAGGATACCATAAGGCTGAAGAATCAAGATTGAGAAAAAATCCCTAACCATTCATGTGATTCAGTGAAGCCAGCTGTACTACATTCAACGTCAAATCCTAAGGCTCCATCTATTATGTCATTTAAACTTCTATAACTATTACAGTATATTGGTGATAAAAAGTCTGGGAACTCCATACAATTTAGTTAAGGTCCATTAATCAGTTTGTTGATGAGATCAAAAAGGAGAATGGGAAGATTTTTCTTACTCTCTATTATATAAACTTAAGACTTGCTCAGGAAATCTTCACGTTTAAGACTCAATTTCATCGGCCAAAAGTCCAACTTTTTCTTAACTCCGCTTTCAAAAATTGTAATGCCATTCAATATTAAACACATTGAAACTAAGGTAGCCAAAAAATTAGATAAAAATATTGTCAATTATGTGCGTGGCATGCTGTTAAAATCATATATTTTATGTCATTTAAAAAAATTTAATTTTTGAAAATTTGATCAAAAGTAAATTATCATTACACGCAAACTATTATCGATAATTGGATGATTTCTTTTTTGTTATGTTAGAAGGATAATAGTCTTTAAGAACTGGTATGATTTGTCACTGTACCGTTTATACCTGCTGTGTATAAACGGTACACTAAGAAGGGATTTTTGGAAATTCGAACGTTTAGGGGGTAAAAAGGGTAAATTTGGTAACCTTATATCTTCAAAACTAATAAAGATACAAAAAAAACTTACAATTACATGTTACTCCATTTGAAAAATAAGCTGACAGGTGTCTGGTACTTTTTCGAAATTCGAACTTTTTAGGGTAGAAAACGGGTAAAAACTGTATTTTGGTACTTTTTTGGCACTCTATGTATCTTTTAAACCAATAAACATAGAAACAAATTTTATATCGTATTCTTTATTTATCAAAAAATAACAAATATAAGTTTGGTACTTTTTGGAAATACGAACCCTTAAGGGATAAAAATTGTGTTTATTTTTGGTACTTTTTTCATAAAATATGTTTTTCTATAAATTGATGTAGACAGGTGAATATTTTATTTTACGCTCCCACCACGATACAGAAATTTATTTGAATACAATTTTACCACAGCGAAACCAAATTCAGTACAAATAAGTTTTATATAAGCTGAACTCGTACTAACAAATTTAGTACAGATCGTTCCACAATATTACATAGCTCCCAATGTTCATAAATCTCTGACATATGCTAGTATGCTAATAAAATTCAACACCATATATACGCAAATCATTCCACTAAATTTTGTGACGAACGATTCAAAATTACTCATAGCTCCCATTTAACGCCCACTTTCGAAAATCACTTTATCGAGCATAAATATTTTAATAATATTGGTACTCGAATAAGATTCAATATACAAATAAGTTGGATATCAAAAGAAAACTGTTTATAATCATATACATACTCGGTGTAGGATATCATATGGTCTTTACTTTCTTAGTTGTTAAAATTATATTTCCTTTTTTTTAATTTCCTCTCAATGATAACTCATATATTTGTTGTAAATCAAAGTTTACTTGAACAATGACTTAATTACAATAGAATCAAGTTCAACACCAAAGTGAACACTTCATTACATTACGTCAAACATATATGAAATTAAAAATAATAGATAATTAAGCATATTATTTGATAACAAATTATATAGTTTTATTAAAATATTTATTCATTTATTCCAAAATGTTGACTCAAATCTAAGAACTGTCGAAGTAATCCAGTCATAATTGCAGCTAAAATTAAATTTTAAAAATAGAAAACGCAGATTTAATTTCCAAATATTTGGATTTTGGATGCAATATACCAAACCAGATAAGATTGTGAAAGTAAAAAAATTAAACTATGTTGGTATTTTATTTCTTAATCCGCTAAATAATAAACTCTAAACTACCTTTTACTTAAATCAAACAACTAACAATTTTATACGATTCAATTATTCTATTTATTTCATTTATTTTTCAAAAATCTATTAAATTATTTAACAACAATTCAACAAGTATTCCACCTCAGTGTCCGTTAAACACTTATTGTTGGGGTTTGGGCAAATGAGCACCTTCGGGTTGGAAACCGTTTTCATCAGCAACATAGTTGACGGTGAATTTTTCGCCAGTCTTCTCATCAACCCAGGAGTAAGAACCGTGAACAACGATGGCTTCGTGTTCGGTACCAACATCCTTCAATTTACCTTCGGCGGTCTCGTAGGTGCCATCAGAGAGTTCGGAAACGTAGTGGAAGCCCTCAGGTTCAACTTCGGATTCTTGTTTCAAGACCTCAGCATGGTGTTCAGCGGGAGCAGCCAAAGCTACGGCGAAGAGAGCAGCGAAAACAATGAAGAATTTCATGTTGTTATTATTCGTTTAGTCAAAAGTAACTGAATGATGATTATCTCTTAGAATCTTGGAGTTTTTATATGAAATTTCTATGAAATTTCTGGAGTATCCCAAACCCAATATTTTAACATTTAGAATTTGTTTTATGCTAATTAGTTAAAAAGAACTGGATTTTATATTAATAGTTTGAATATTAAATTATTGCATTACGGGTAAAATGAAAGAAATCAAAAATAAATTTGTTTTATTTGTCTCTGTTTGGCTGGTGTATATATACGGGTTTTTATGTAATAACTTTTAGAAACCAGATTATTTCGCTAAGAACGTTATGAAACGCAGTTTAGAACCCATTAAGTTGAAAACGCCATAAAACATAAATTAAAAAAACTCTTTAGCAATCCTGATTTCTTTTATTTCAAGATGTTTTGGGAGGGGGTCTTCAGAAATTTTCGAGATGTTCTTAACTAAAATGAGAGTCTAGCGTATGTTGGCATTTCTAAATGTTTTTGCACAGTGGGCTCGTTCGAAAATTAAATGGTAAGGTATAAATTAAAGTAATTATATACTTGAAAAATCATTATAACAAATCTACACTGTAGAAGACAAGCTTTCTAAAAAAGAAAACGCTTAAGAATTATGTTACCATAATAATGCATATAATTTATCATATCCCCGATTAAAGCATTCCAATAATTTCTTCCTATTTCCCTTTTCATGTTTCACAATATAAATTTAAATAAAATTTTATGTGAAATCCTAACAAATCCACGCACACACTTCTTCAACACTATATTAATTGTTACCCTTGCATCATTTGCCACCACGTTGAAGATTTTGAGCATAAAAATCAAATGCAGACATGATGTAGAAAAAGTGATGCTAAAAAAAACAGCTATAACAATAACAACAAACTTTTTATTTTTTTATTTTTTTGTTAAATACAATTTAATTTGCAATTTTCACACACCCAACAACTAACGAACATGTTCAATCCTGTCTCACTCTCATGCGAGCAACCAGCCAGAATAAATAATATAATAAAACAAATAAGTAAGTTATAGACGATACAGATCAACTTTATTGTGCGCTATATCAAGTGATTCAGGCATGTACAAGACATAAAGTCAATCAAGAGCATCTTTAAACGATGCATGGTGGGTAAGAATCAAAATATTTTGGTTTTCAACAAGGGTAACTTTAAGACGTAGTCTTTAGTATAAGAGGTAGTCTTTAGTATAAGACGTAGTGTTTAGTACAAGACATTGTAGTCTTTAGTATAAGACATTGTAGTCTTTAGTATAAGACGTATTATTTAGTATAAGACGTATTATTTAGTATAAGACGTAGTCTTTAGTATAATACAGTGTAGTATTTAGTAGAAGACATTTTAGTCTTTAGTATAAGACATTTTAGTCTTTAGTATAAGACGTAGTCTTTAGTATATGACATTGTAGTCTTTAGTATAAAACATTGTAGTATTTAGTATAAGACATTTTAGTCTTTAGTATAAGACATTGTAGTCTTTAGTATAAGACGTAGTCTTTAGTATATGACATTGTAGTCTTTAGTATAAAACATTGTAGTATTTAGTATAAGACATTGTAGTCTTTAGTATAAGACAGTGTAGTCTTTAGTATAAGACATTGTAGTATTTAGTATAAAACATTTTAGTCTTTAGTATAAGACGTAGTCTTTTGTATAAGACATTGTAGTCTTTAGTATAAGACATTTTAGTCTTTAGTATAAGACATTTTAGTCTTTAGTATAAGACATTGTAGTCTTTAGTATAAGACGTAGTCTTTAGTGTAAGACGTAGTCTGTAGTATAAGACGTAGTCTTTAGTATAAGACGTAGTCTTTAGTATAAGACGTAGTCTTTAGTATAAGACATTGTAGTCTTTAGTATAAGACATTGTAGTCTTTAGTATAAGACATTGTAGTCTTTAGTATAAGACATTGTAGTCTTTAGTATGAGACGTATTCTTTAGTATAAGACGTAGTCTGAAATAGAAACCAGTTCTAGTTGTAGAGACTTATGACACATAAATACTGAATACCAAATTAGTTAAAAAGCATTGATAAATTCTCGACACCTCAGTCGCTTTAAGACTAGTATTAAAAACAATTCATATAAATTTCACTCAGATATTTTCAATGAATCCTGGTCAAGAAAAAATAAATTCATTAGATGCTGCTGGATGTGTAAGGTAATAAAATTGTTTGTGGCTGTACATTTTTCAATCAATGATGATATGGAAGGAGGAATAAGTACAGATTGACTGGGTATGTGATGTTAGAGGTTATTGTTCATTATTTGAAATTGTTACAAACTTTAGCGTAAATATTTAATAACCAGCGTGCCTGTTGTGGTGTAGGGTATCATAAAATAATACTAAAAACTCACACACGTCCAAAAGTCTCTCTTAAAGTGCTTGTATATTAGGATGGTTCTAAAATTATCAATCAAATTTTTTTAAAATTTATTTTTTTTTTTTTGATATTTACTTCAAAATAAATATAAAAATAAACGTGCTTCAAGTAAAAAAAAAATAAAATAAATAAATCATTATGAAAACTTTTACATTTTTGACAAATTTTTAGGGATTAATCTGTATCTGTTGCTAAAAATACCACTATTTAATCAAAATTTTATCATTGGCTCCATAGAAATGGAGCCACCCTAATGTGCACATGCGAATTGAAGTGAAAATACTCGTATGCATATTTTTGTGTTGGTGTGTGTGGTTAAAATAGTTTTCTACCTGTAAAAATTCATTGTTCCCCCTTTGTGGTTGCTCCTGCTGTTGTTGTTGGCTTTGATATGTGTGTTGCGGAAAATATTTGTTTTTTTTTTTTTTGCTGCTGCTGCTGTTGCATAAAGCACAACAGCATCAAACGTTTAAGCCGTGTTCTTTGCTATTCAAAAAATTCTCCTTTGGAGTGCTGGTTTAAATGTTGTTGTTGGTTCCCTTTGGTTTTATTGATGGTCTTTTGAACCCCGAGTAAAGCAAAAACAATATTATTAATAATGATGCGAGTGTGTGGGGCCCAGGAATTGTTGTTGGTGTTATTGTTTATTTTATTGAAAATATAAAAAACAAAACACTGACTGACCATTTGATTTGGTCAGTTCCGAAAATATTACTATTTTGGAGTAAAAGTGACAAAGTTTAATTTATTACTTAAACTATCGACTTCTAATAAATTTAAGTGTGTCTTTAAAACTGTACATTTTGGATATTGTAAGCCAAAACCATAGTGCAATAAACTAAACCGTTTGCCAATACACACATACAGACTCGTATCCTGCAGTGGATTTTTCCCACAGCTTTAGAGCACTAAATATTTTCATGAAAACTCCTCAATAACTAAAAACAACAACAACTTAATTAGCACACGGGTTAAATCCCAAAAGTCAAATAAAATTAATTAGAGTGTAAAATAGACAACAAAATTAGGTAGTGATGTATGAAGTTGGGCAAGTTTTTTTTTTTTTTTTTTGTTCTTCTCCTGGTAAAGTTGAATAGATATACTACGGTGGGACAGACTAAACCAAACACCAATAGCCAGTTAGCGGCTTAAATCAAAAAACCCCAAAAAGAAACAAATGCCAACATGAAAAATCAGAGAAAATAACAAAATCATTGTGTCCTTCAACTCAATTCAAATTAAGGCAAAAACACTGATATAAAATTGTTAGCAATTCGACAAGCAACAAAAAATATATCTACATATATAAAAAATACGAATGGAAGGAACAAAATAAAACCGCAACAACAGCAACATTATCATCAGAATCAATAAAAATAAAAATTATTTTTGCATAATCTAAAGACTGTTCGGGAAAATGATGTTACGCAAAAGATTTTTTAGAAATAATACTGTAATAAACAAAATTGTTTAAAAAAAACTACTGTCGTACACAAGATTTTCTTTCGAATATACTACAGACACGATTAGCTATACAAATTAGTTAGATCTGTAGAAAATAATGTTATCCTCAAGATTTTCTGCAGAAAACAGTATTATACACAAGATTTTCTCTTTAGTATAAAACATTGCAGTCTTAAGTATAAGTCATCATACTTTTGAGTACAACACATCGCAGTATTTTGTATTTGATGCCGTCTTTAGTATAAGACTTCGTCTTTAGTATAAGACATTGTAGTCTTTAGTATAAGACATTGTAGTATTTAGTATAAGACATTGTAGTCATTGTAGTCTTTAGTATAAGACGTCGTCTTTAGTATAAGACGTCGTCTTTAGTATAAGACATTGTAGTTTTTAGTATAAGACATTGTAGTCGTTAGTATAAGACGTCGTCTTTAGCATAAGTCGTCGTCTTTAGTATAAGACGTCGTCTTTAGTATAAGACGTCGTCTTTAGTATAAGACGTCGTCTTTAGTATAAGACGTCGTCTTTAGTATAAGACGTCTTCTTTAGTATAAGACATTGTAGTCTTTAGTATAAGACATTGTAGTCTTTAGTATAAGACGTCGTCTTTAGTATAAGACATTGTAGTCTTTAGTACAAGACGTCGTCTTTAGTATAAGTTTTTAGTATAAGACATTGTAGTCTTTATATTGTAGTCTTTAGTATAAGACGATATTGTAGTCTTTAGTATAAGACGTCGTCTTTAGTATAAGACGTCGCACAGTGGGTTGAATCGCATCCAAAGTGACGCTTAACTCAGGCAATAATGTTAGATTTTTTTTATATATATTTTTTTAAAGTTTATTCCTTACTAAGTAAAAAAAGTAAAAAAAAATTAAATAAAAAATTTTATAAAAAAAATTTTCACAAAAGAAAAAATTTATTCATATAGTATATGGGGTATTTCATGTCAAGGGAACAAATTTTTAAAACCGATGTTTTCCGATCGGGGCGAAATTTGCACCAAGGTTAGTCCTATTGAATAGTAGTTTAGACCGAATTTTTCAACAAGATCGGTTAAGAACTCTCTGTGTTAGAGGGGGTCAAAATTTTACATTTTGGCCAAACTGGTGTTTCTTCTCATCCATGTAACTTATTCCCTATTGTTCTTAGCAAAATGCGTCCCAAATAGTTTAGATAGCTATTTCTTCAATCTTTCGAAAAAAAAAATTAAAAAATATTAAAAATTGTTGACTTTTTTTTTTTGCAAAATCAAAAAATTTTTTGATTTTTTTTAATTTTTGGATTTTGACAAAAAAAAAGTCAACAATTTTTTTTTTTATTTTATAATAACAATAATAACAATAATAACAACAATAACAACAATAATAACAATAACAAAAATAATATTCAATAAAGCAAAACAAAAATAAAATACATTTTCTTTTAATATATATTTCAAACAGCGCGAGTCTTTTCATAAAATCTTAATTTAAAGAAAGGCGCGCAAATATGCGCAAACTTTTTTTTGTTAAAATGAAAGCCTAAATGCTGTACTTTTTTTATTAGAATTTTTAAAAACAAACAACTACAAACTTTTTTAGTTATTATCTATCAAAAATAAAAAATACTCTAAATTTGGAACATTACAAAAAAAAAAAAACAAAAATACTTTTACAAACAAAATATAAATTAAAGTTTCTTATTCATATACTCAAATACCTGAAGTTGATGGTTCCATCATAAAATATTAGATTTTAAAAGCTTTTGACAAAAAAAAATTATTTCAATTTTGTTTACTTTAAATTTTTACCACTTTATTCAAGAATATGAAAAATGTTTCCACTTTGACAATACACTGCAGAAAAAGTATGTAAGCTAGAATAACGGTTTTAGCTACTAGTGATGTACAATTTTGTTTACTTTTACCCGGTACCAAATTTAATAAAAAAATATTAATTCTAAAAAATCAATTAAGCGCCACTTTGAACACGATTCAACCCAACGTGCGTCGTCTTTAGTATAAGACATCGTCTTTAGTATAAGACATTGTAGTCTTTAGTATAAGATATTGTAGTCTTTAGTATAAGACATTAAAATCTTTAGTATAAAACGTCGTCTTTAGCATAAGATGTCGTATTTAGTATAAGATGTCTTCTTTAGTATAAGACGTCGTCTTTAGTATAAGACATTGTAGTCTTTAGTATAAGACATTGTAGTCTTTAGTATAAGACATTGTAGTCTTTAGTATAAGACATTGTAGTCTTTAGTATAAGACGTCGTCTTTAGTATAAGACGTCGTCTTTAGTATAAAATGTCTTCTTTAGTATAAGACGTCGTCTTTAGTATAAGACGTCGTCATTAGTATAAGACATTGTAGTCTGTAGTATAAGACATTGTAGTCTTTAGTATAAGACGTAGTCTTAAGTATAAGAGGTAGTCTTTAGTATAAGAGGTAGTCTTTAGTATAAGACGTAGTCTTTAGTATAAGACATCGTCTTAAGTATAAGACGTCGTCTTTAGTAAAAGACATTGTAGTCTTAGTCTTTATATTAAAAAATACGTAGTAGTTTTTATAAGACATTGTAGTATTTAGTATAAGACGTCTTCTTTAGTACAAACGATCGTCTTTAGTATAAGTTTTTAGTATAAGACATTGTAGTCTTTATATTGTAGTCTTTAGTATAAGACGATATTGTAGTCTTTAGTATAAGACGTCGTCTTTAGTATAAGACATCGTCTTTAGTATAAGACATCGTCTTTAGTATAAGACATCGTCTTTAGTATAAGACGTCGTCTTTAGTAAAAGACATTGTAGTCTTAGTCTTTATATTAAAAAATACGTAGTAGTTTTTATAAGACATTGTAGTATTTAGTATAAGACGTCTTCGTTAGTACAAACGATCGTCTTTAGTATAAGACATAAGTGGAAACTGACACTGAACTAGTCACGTGATTAGAGGGATGACACTTTAAATGATTTTTTACACTATCTTTCGAAAAGACCAGAAAATAATTTTTTTGTCAAAATCCCATCAAAAACTTCATTATCCACCATCAAGAAATATGTTGATTTTGTCACTCCGTTTGGTACATATCGAAATATTGGTTGAAGAACCAAAAAGTATTTATATCCTGTGACCTCATAAGATTCTAAGACGACATAGATATGTCCGTCCATCTGTCAGTCTGTCTGTATGTTGAAAAAACGATTGGGGCCAAACGAGAAGAGCTAGCTGCTGATAAGGTTTGTTTGGTATTGGGCAATATCAGTTCATGACTTCACCTAGCCCCCATACAAATGTCCCCCCGGTATAAACAAAAATATAAAAATTTTCAGATAAATATGTATAAACCGGAAATTTCTAAAAAAAAAAAATATTCCTTGAAAAATGTTCCCGTTTAGGAATACAGTATAAACCCGGTACAACGAATCTCATAGGTTCTATGGGCAGCTACTCATCAAGCAGCAAACTTGGGTCCATTAAAAACTGATCTGGTTATGATACCCAAGAAATAAACAGCAGAATATTTATATTACATCGGTTGTTTCCAAGGTGAACCAACCAGATTCTCTAATGAAGGAATGGATGCGTTATAGAGTCAGTATTAATAACTAATTTAAACGCGAGAGGAAGGGGTTTCCAAGAATACCTTCCCTTAAGTTTTTCAGAGCCAGTCATTTGCAGAATAGGTTGAACGCGGTCTTCTCCTTTTCTTCGTTTCGATAGCTTCTACAGTAATCGTTAAACCGTAGGCCCATTCTTCTAGAATATATTCCAATTATGCAGTGTCCTGTGATAAAGGAAACAATTAGCCTTTTTTGCTGACAACGGAATTCTATAAGTATGTAGATTTGTCCTGCCGGCATCGTATTCGGGCCAGATTGACCTTGCGATATTACAGGTGGATTCATTAGTCCACCTCTTCTGTCTAGTCTCATATCGTTTCAGCTGTACAACCATCTTACATTTTGCAAGGAAAACACCAGAAAAGGGATCAAACAGGGATCCTCAGTCATCAAATTTCCCCTTTTGAACAATTCGTCAGCTACACAATTACACAGATTCCCATCGTGTCCAGGCACCCATATAAGCATTATCTTAGAATGTTTCGCTATCTCATTTAGGGACTGATCTCAACCCGATTGAGCATGTATGGAATCACTTGGGAAAAAGATTCGGAAGCACAATATAACTAGTAAAGCTCAGCTAAAAGCCGTTATAATGAAAGAGTGGTATAAAATAGATTGCCTGACAGAAAGGAGGACCTACCACATATTAAATGCAATTAAGCTTAATTTAGGGATTCCTTGCCTTAAAACGATTAACTGTACGGATCCTTTTTTGTGATACTTTTAAAATTTATGTAATTTTTTATGTTTTTAATGAAAATTTTTGAATTTTTTATGTTGATATCTAGTTTAAACGTTTTTTTTTTTTGTAACATGAATTAAAAAAATGTTTAAATATGTATTGAAAACTAATAAATTGCTAGGAGACTTAATTGATTCCGTGTATCTTCAGATGTTCTGTAAAACCTCAGCCAGTTGGATGCACGTTTTATGGCAGTAATTTCCGCCTGAAGATCAGTGCAGAAGTTTGGTAGCCTAAAGTAGGATTTTGTCCCATAATGAATGTTTAAAAAACCTCGACATAACGAATGTTGACAAAAATGAAACAAAATCAAATTTTTAACATCTCTAAAGAATGATGTGAGGGAGTTTTATTGTTGATTTCACGACCAGGGGAATCTGACGAATCTTATATACCCTTCACCAAATTATGCTTTAAAAAAAAATTTAAAAAAAATTTTTTTTTAATTTTTAAAAAAAAATTTTTTTTTTTTTTTCAATTTTTTAACAATTTTTTTTTTTAATTTATTAGTGAAGAAAATTTATGACAAAAAAATGTTTTTTGTAGAAAAAAATTCGGGTTAAAAAATATTTTTCCCGATTTTGACTCATTGTAGGTCCAACTTACTATAGCTTTATATACATCATTGCAATGGACTTTGAAATATCTATCATTAGATATCCATATTGTGTATATTTATGATTTAGTAATCGAGATATAGATCAAAAATAGAGGTTGTCTCGAATTTTTACTCATATCTCCTTTATTTATGGACGGATTTTGCTGATTTTAAATAGGAATCTTCTCGAAAGCATGTCTGACAGAATTATTGAAGATTTGGATCCCGAAGATATCTGGGGTATTCAGAAAGTTGATTTCGACAGACAGACGGACAGATAGACAGACAGACAGACAAACAGACAGACAGACAGACAGACAGACAGACAGACAGACAGACAGACAGACAGACAGACAGACAGACAGACAGACAGACAGACAGACAGACAGACAGACAGACAGACAGACAGACAGACAGACAGACAGACAGACAGACAGACAGACAGACAGACAGACATGGCTTAATCGACTCCGCTATCTATAAGGATCCAGAATATAAGTATATACTTTATAGGGTCGAAAAATTATATTGTGGAAATTACAAACGGAGTGACTTCATGCAATTGAGCAAAAAATCATACGCTTTAAGGCTTCTTAAAAAATCAAGCGAGAAGTTATCATACCTAGCGATTTAGTGTAGCCCTTAAAAACTTTGAAAATAATTATAGTTGGGCATAATTTAACTCCTGATGTTATTCTCAATGCGAATGAAGCTGGTGTCTATTGAAAAAGGTTACTAAATAAAACGTTTGTTCATGCTAGAGAAACTAGTGCTACAGAAAGAAAGTTATTGAATGTTAGACTAACAACTTTAGTTTGCGCCAATTCATCCGGAAGAAAGAAGATTAGATTTTTTCTTCAGTTAAAGCCAAAGAAACGCCGCCGCGGTAACGGTATTTATAGGTAACGTTAATTACGATTATATCGGAAACGGTTCGGTAACAAGAACTTAGCGGTAACGATAGTTGAGCTGACAAGGTATTTTAGGGGTAACTGTAGCTTAGCGGTAATGGTAGTCAACCCTGATTAAAATTTTAACTAAATTTCTACTTTTATTGTTGATTAAAAGAAAAATCCTAAAAAAAACTGTTGAAAATTTAACAAACTTCCAAAAAAATTTCAAAATTTGTTGGTTGTTTTATTTTTCTAGCGATCATCTTAATATTTGTCTCTGAAATCTTAATATGTGTTTTATTTGACGCACTGTGTATTTTCCTGTCTAGCCCTTAAGTGGGTTTTACATTTATATTAAATTGATTATGGCCCATCTACATGGTAACCTTTTTAAAGCCAACACAGGATTAACCCATAAAAGCCATAAAATTAGAAACAAAAACATAGAAAAACCTCAACAAACCATAAAGAAATTAAGAAACAAAAATAAAAGTAAAGAAATAGCAGAAGAAAAGAAAAGACACGACACATGAGACGCCAAACTTTAAATTCAAATGTGCTAATTGAGGCGAAAAATGGCGTTAAATACTACATATAATAAAATCAACAACAACAGCAACTTCAACAATAACAAGAATATTTTATTTTTAGCAGGTATGAAGAATATTAAAAACAGGTAAATTCTTTTCAAAAAAAAACAAACACAAACTCACAGATACTAAAGTTAGAAATGACAAGTATGACTACAATGGGTTGCAGTTTGAAGGCAACATTTGGAATTTGCATGAATGAATTGCAATCCACAGTTGCAAGCCAACAAGTCGCAAGGTTCGATCCACAGCTAACAACTGCTTAGGTTGGAAGCACATTAATTTTGTCTAGCTGTTTCAGTTGTGAACGAGCATTCAAAGCGCTGAGACGTGTGGGTTAGTTCGTACTAAACGTGGAATTTCGAGAAGAAAAAAAATAAAAATAATTTTGATACTTAAAGAAAGAAAACAAAAAAATATATATACAAAACAGGAAGAGAAGATTCTTTTTTTTTGGAAAAAGAACAAAAAAAGTGATACTGTTGTAAAACAACAAAAGAAAAAAAAATAAACCTGGATTTCTTGGCAAAAATGTTAAAAAAGTTTTTGTAATAAATTTAAAGCAGACCTACAAAGATTATGTCATTGGAATTAAAGTGTAAGAATTTAAAATAAAAAAAAAGTGTTTTAATTAAACAGAAAATCTTAATGAATTATTAATTAATAAAAAGTATCTTTAAGATATAAAAAATACATACAAACAACTAACAAATCAGCATTGTAGCTGAAGCGTTTAATTTCTTATATTTGTTGTTATTGGTTTTATAAATTATAACGAAAAAATAAAAAGTCTGACAGACAATAGCTTGATGAGACTGACAGCCAGTGCCACTACCAAGGCGGCAGCATTTGCTGCCACAAATGCTGCTGTAACTGCAGTGCCACATCAAGTTTTTGTTATGCCTTTGGCACTTTAAAGACATACATACAACTGTATACAACCTGCGTAGAGTCAAGTCAGTCTGTCATTTTGTCTTTAAAAAAAAACGTACAACAACAATAGCAAAAAAGATACATTAGTGGCACCGTGGGCCCGTGTTACCAACATTCGAACGTTGGCCAAGCAAACAAAAAAACCCAACTGCCGTAGTGTCTGGCTGACTTCGAACCGTTGCTTTGCAAGTTCTTTTTTGGGTTTCTGTTGGTCTGCAACACAAAGCCAACCAGCCAACAACCAATCATTCAAACCAACAACCAAACGTTGTTGTGGCAGCACTAGGGTTGAGTTGTGGCAGCAGCAGCAGTAGTAGTATCTACCGCTGAATTGTATCTGCTGCTTTTTGGTTTCTTCTTTTTGGCTTTGCTTTTACATATATTTGCAAATGTTTTAATGGCGAAGTTGTTGTTGTTTTTATATGATTAGAGTGACGGTGAGTGAGATTTGCGCGTGTATCTCGCACTTTTTTCTCGTTGTTTCTGTAGTTGTTCGTTCGTTCGTTTGTTTTTCGTATCTGTGTGTTTTTGTCAGTCAGTCTGTCGCTGAGTCTGCCTTGATTTTTCTTTGACAACATTCATTTGTCAGTGTGTTTTAGCGTCTCATTGAATTTATATTATTTTGTTTTTTTTTTTTTGTCTTGCTTGTTTGCTTGTTTTTGTACGTTGGCATTGTAAACGTGAGTGTCTATGTGTAGCAGTGTTTGTGTATCAGTATCTGTGTGTAATCTATTGTATCTTTGTATATATGTATATTATACAACCAAATTGTCGTCGTACTGTTGTAAAAATACATAAATAAAAATAAATAAGAAAAACCGGCAAAAATAAAATGAAAATCAAAACATTTTAAAAGATACCAAAGCGAATATTTTGAAATTTAGCCAACAATTTATGAAATCAGCTGTTAAGCAAAGAAGTATATTTAAAAAAAGAAAAAACAAAAGTATCTAAGAGATATTTTTAGTGCAAAATAAAACGTTTCATCAATAAATAAATAAGAAAATTTTTTTCAATACGAAAGTTTAAAAAAATACATATATCAAAAACAAAATTGAAAATAAATTTAAGTATCTCTTAGATACAGTGAATTTCAAAAAAGAAGCATTTCAAAAACCTAAACAAAATCTAAAAAAAAAAAAAATTGTGAAATAAATTAAACAGAAATATTACAAAATAATAAAAAAGCTAGCAATTAAGTTTTGAGAAAGTTTAAAAAAAAAAAAAAAAAATTCTAAAATAAAGTGAAAAAAATTAGTTAATTTTTACAAATATTTACCCAGCAGTTCTAGGAGACAGTCACGAACTAGTGATATCACCCATCATTTAGAGTGGGATGTAGTTACTTCAATAGCTACGTGACTAGTTATTTTAACACGTGCATGTCCTAAGCAGGAGATCAATTGACTACACTGAGATTGTCTTATAACTGGCCCAAAGTAGTCAACATATTGGATTCAGATACTGATGAAGTAGTATCAGTTACCTTACTAGCTACCCAACTGGTAACTTAATCAGCTACATAACTAGTTATTTTAATATGTACTGGTGCTAATAGGCAGTCCAATAAACGATTGCTTGTAAACAAAACCTTTCTTCGACAACTCTCCAATGGATTGCTTCTGGTGGATAAAATAACTACTTTCTAAAGTGCAGTACAAAATAAACATTTAAAGTGACTTCACTATAGGTAACTAAGAGACACTAAAGTAACTATTGACTTCATGCTACATATGTTACATCGGATATCAGAATACTTAAGAAAAAAATAACAACTAAATCAGTTTTAACGAATTACTCACAAAACCTTTAAAGTGACTACACTTCAGATTACTTAGAGACACTTAAGTGACAATTGGCTTCACGCTAGATTACCTGGGATGTATGAAGTAACCAATTGTCTTCTTTCTGCACTACAAAATATATACATTGGAGTCAGCCAAGTTATAGGACATTTCTGACGATTACTGTCTATAAGGCATACATTGACTACTTGCTTAACTGCTGGGTAATTTCAAAATTGTAAAAAAAAAGCTTTTGTTTTGAAATTTTAAATTTATATTTTGTCTGTTGAAATCAATTTTCTGAAGACCCCAAATAACTTACAAACTTGATTCATACATCAATATATCGCGAATTTTCTGGCTACAAATGGCTGAGATATAAGGAAAAAACCGGGCCAACCTCGATTTTTGATCTATATCTGGATAACTAAGTCATTAATATAGACAATATGGATTTTTTGTCATACATTTTTATTCACTAGTAAATTTAGAAACAAAAAAATAAATTTTGAAAAAACTATTCCGAAAAAAAAAATTTTTTTGAAAATAATT
The DNA here is from genome assembly GCA_942486065.2 of Calliphora vomitoria. Taxonomy (NCBI): domain Eukaryota; kingdom Metazoa; phylum Arthropoda; class Insecta; order Diptera; family Calliphoridae; genus Calliphora; species Calliphora vomitoria. Next base: position 54,147,757 of record OW818031.2, on the reverse strand, counting down.
TTGAAAACAAAATATTTTTTTTAAATTTTGAAAAACAATTTTGAAAAAAAAAAAATAATTTTGTTTACCTAAAAATATTTAAAATTTTTACTTAAGCTAAGTACTCTGTTCAAAATTTCGTGCAAACTGCTGTCAAACTACATATAAAATATTTGGAATGAAATATATGCGAAATAATTTCGCAAAAGTAGTACTCTGTTCTTATTGTGAAAAACATGTGAATTACATCTGGCAACCTTAATTTTCCACACGAAATAACATAAGCAGCACTTTTTTCGCACGAAATTAAAACCAACAGCTGATCAATTTTTGCATATAAAAATTTTCGCATGAAAAAAACATAATTTTTCGCAAATATGAACAGAGTACTAGGCTTTAAAGTATAATTTGGTGAAGGGTATATAAGATTCGGCACAGCCGAATATAGCTCTCTACTTGTTTAAATTGAATTTGTATTATTAATAAATTCTGAAACAAAACAGTTATTAAAGAATTATGCTATTAAAAGAAAAGCTAATTATATTTCAAACTATTCACAATACAATTAAGCTACAACTTAAAGAGATTTGAAGAAATAAATTAAATTACTTTGTGGAATTTTTAACTTTTTAACACATAAAAACTAAGACCGCAATAAAAAATGTTTCTTATAACACTAAAAGAAGACTTAAACATCTTTGAAATGTTACAAAAATCAATAAAATCCATGTTACAACTAAAGAATTATGAACGCTTAAAGTTGCATAGTTTTTAGAATTTATGATTTTTCCAATATTAAATCGTAAAATAACAATAACACCTTCCAAATGTTGTATAAATTAATATAGTCTTCAATTCAGTTTATTATACCATTAAAAATCTTTCAAATCTAGCATAAATTAATAAAATCCATGTTTAATATAAAGAGTTATGCATGCTTAATGTTGCATACTTTAATGAATTTTTAACATTTCATTATATGAAAACTAAGACTATAATAGTAAAATTTTCTTCTAACCATAAAAGTAGATCTAATAGCCTTTTAAAAAATTAATAAATTAATAAAATCCGAGTTTTGAAGAAAAAGTTATGAACATTTGAATTTCCATACTTTAAAGGAGTTTTTCGAAATTAAAAAAAAAACAATAGAAAAATAGTCATCTATTGGGTGTATGACTTAAAAATGCTAGATTTTTTCAACATTTGTAGCTTTCATTTTGAAACATTTGCGCAATATAAATTTACTCAAAGTATTGGCCATTGTTAGCTATGACCTTTTCCCATCTTTCTGGCATCATATGGATTCCGAGCCAAAAGAACTGCTCATCTTTTTTGAGGCCAAGAACGAATCAAGCCAATATCCGATTCTCTGTTCCAAAGAACATTCCCCTTCGATCGAAAAAAATAGCAGTTGGATGGGGTAAGGTCTGGACTATAAAGCGGGTGAGCCAAAACTTATCCACAACTTCATTCTAAATAGTTTTTAACAGATATTGCTACATGTGGCCGAGTGTTGTCTTGATGAAATATTACAGTTTTATGTCTGACTTCAATTCTGGGCGTTTTTCGGCCAAAGCTAGTTTCAAACGAATCAGCTGTGTACTTTTGCTCCCACCAGGTACAGAGTATAACCTTAGCGTCATTGATATTTGGCTTTGGTTTCGATTCGGCAGGTTGGCCGAGATTTCCGTACGTGTCTTACGCTTCGGGTTATCGTAATGGTACAATTTTTCATCGCAAGTAATGATTCGGTGCAAAAATATAGCGTTCATGCCGCATTTCAGAAATACAAAATCGTCTTTCAACGTCTATCAGTTTCAATTCGTATGGCACCCAATTTGCCTGCTTCTCGCAAACGTTTTGAAATTTAAGCTTGAGTAGCTCCCAATGATTTTGCAAGTTCTTGTTGAGCTTGACAACAATCTTCACCTATTCTTGGTCTTCAAACTTGTTTGACTGGCCTGGGCGATCTTTGTCTTCTGTGTCAAAATCACCACTTCTAAACCGAACAAACCATCGCTCGCACGTCAAAATCGATGGAACCCAGATTCACCATAAGCTTTGGTGAGCATTTGGTGTGCTTTAGCATCACTTTTTTTCAAATTAAAGAAGTAAAGCAAAACTTCCTGCATATGAAGCTTTGTTGGCAAAAAATTCTACATTTTCGAAGCAAAAAAAAATTTTTTTGTTTACATTATAATGTTTAATAACTAAGTGAGAATAAATGACAGATATGTATCCCTCAAAATAAGTTATTAAAGATATGTTATTGCTATAGAAGGGAAAAACTGAGGCAGCAAAACTAGTCTGCAATACCCAAGAGTGCCTGAAGGCACTTAGCAATTAATCATGTCTCTAAAGAGTAGCTTACCTTTTATTACATAAATCTTGACTCCAATATATAAAATATAAGTGCTATACTTTTAAAGAATAAAAATATGATTGCAATAGGTAAACTTTAAAACACTTTAGTTAACGTTTGATAACACAACATGGACTTTCCATATTTTTTTGGTTGCTAATTCACTTAGTTTGTAAAAAGTGCAGTAAATAAGAAAGAAGAGAGCTTTTAAGACGTTTCAAGGCTTATTAAAATATTTAAGAATGTTTCTTAGAAACTGTTACAAGAGTTTTTGAAACGAAAAATCAGTTATATTTGCAATTTTGCGATGAGTGCCTTGAGGCATGCTTAAGATTTAGAGGGTTAAAGAAGTAAAGAAAAACTTCCCGCATATGACGCTTTGTTGGCACAAACTTCGATATTTTCGAAGCAAAAAAAATCATGTTGTTTACACTATAATGTTCAATAACTAAGTGAGAATGAGTGACAGATATGTACCCTTCAAAATGACATATAACTTAGTAAAGATGTGACATCTGTTGTGAATCCCTCATTTTTAAGTTATACATCCAATAGTATCACATACAGGTGATAACAAAATACCTGCAATACATTCTCATGAATTAGGTTTTTGACAACAGACTTAGATTTTTGGCTCTCAGTTACCTATCTAATTGTCATCTATGGTCTCGACTCTATGTATAATTCTCTATGAGCCTGACTTTACTATTTCTATGTGAAAAATTATTCAGAAGTTTAACTTAATTATACATTTTCGAAAAGCAGTGATTATAAAAAGTATTTTTGCTATAAAATAATATCGTCTGCGTTCTAGAACTCAAGTTAATGGACTTAAAGTAGAACTTTATAGTTTTCTTTTGTGAGTTTTACTTGGCTTTTATTCATTACTACAAATATGTTTGAAAAGTACCTCGAAGTCTTTTAACCCTCTAATGCTTAAGCATGCCTCAAGGCACTCATCGCAAAAATGCCAATAAATGCAAATATAGCTGATTTTTCATATCAAAAACTTACTTAAATATTTTAATAAGACATGAAAGCTCTCTTCTTTCTTATTTACTGCACTTTTTACAAACTAAGTGCGTTAACAACCAAATAAATATGGTTAGTACATGTTATGTTATTAAACGTTGATTAAAGTGTTTTAGAGTTTCCCGATTGCAATCATATTTTGTTTACTTAAAAAGTATACTTATATTTTATATATTCTAGTCAAGATTTATGTAAAAAAAGGTAAGCTACTCTTTAGATACGTGATTTATTGATAAGTGCCTTCAGGCACTCTTTGACATTGCAGACTAGTTTTAAATACCTTAGTTTTTCCTTCATATAGCAAAATGTTGTTTAGTTTTCGTTGCTTTGATTTGCAATTTTTTACATAAAATTTTAAGAAATAGCTGGTCGACGTTCTAAATTATTTGATTTGAGTGATGAAAAATTACAAAAGTTGCTTCAATAAAAATTTACAAACTATGCTAACTAAAACACGACTATATTTCAATCTCTACAACACCAAGAGTGCCTTAAGGCACTCATTTAGTTTTTCCCACCTGGCAGTTAAACCATTGATTGTACAAACTTTTAATTGTTGTTTTTGAAATCAGATGCCCAAATTTACCATAAAAAAATTATTACCAACGTTTTTATACATTTTTTTAGAAATTGGCATTAGAGGGTTGAGATAGCTAGCTAAAGTTTTTCTAAGTTAAAAAGAAAAAGTCCCCAGAAAAAGTAGCTAAAACTTGACAGTGACCATAAAAAGCAAATGAGTCTTAAAATCAGCAAAATAAATTAGCATTAAAAATAAGTATTTTGCAACGGAACGATTTGTAAAAAACAATTTAAATAAGTTGTTTTAATAATAATAACATGTCAGAGGTATATAAAAAATAGCTTCAAAATTTCTTCTAAATACAAAATTATCTCATAATTTTTAAAAAATATGTCTAAATCTAAATAATATTATACAATATAACTCAAAACTATAAATTTAATAGCCATAAATTAAAAAAAAAATATTAAATACTTAAAACAACAATAAAATTTTGCTAAATTTTCTAAAGATTAAAAATAAAATAAAATAACAAATGTATCCACAACAACAAACTAAATAACATTAGGCCTTCTTAAATCAAAAAAAAAAAAAAAAAATAACAAAATTCTATAAATTCTAAAATAAAAACAAACAAACGATGTTTGTATCTTAAAAAATAGTTGATTTTCCTAAAAACGCAAAAAGATACAAATGTATCTGCAGCCATAAATTAATAAAAAATACGCACATTAAAAAGCCTAAAATAGCAATAAATAATCTTTAATACATAATATATATTTAATAGAGCTGAAAAACTATTTTTGTTTTATGTTAAATGCTTTAAAAGATTGTTGATTTTCCAAAAATATCTTAAAGATACTAAATAAAATTTGAGAAACAAACAAACTATATAAACCATATGTGTGATAATAAAGAATTCAATTTAAGAATGTAAAATCTAAACAAACGAACTTTTAAAGGTCAATCATAAGAATCCAAAAAAAAAAAAAAGAATTCAAAGAAAATTATACAAAAAACAAGCTAAATTTGGCTAGGATATCTTAAAGATACTTTGAAAATATTCATCATTTTCTTTGAAAATATTAAAAAGAATTCTTAAAATTGTTAAAATCTTTTTAAATAAAATGAATATACTACAATATAAATGAAAAATTATTTATAAAATTCCAAATTTTCTAGAGAAATAGCTAATAAATCTTAAACTTTTGCATATTTTCTTAAAATATCTAAAAGCTACAAAATCACAATTCAGAGAAAATTTCCAAATATTATATTCCAAATACTTTAAATAATATTATTGGCTTTTTCCGCAGAAATAATAAAAAATATCTTAAAAATGTTTCAAATATAGTCTAAAGGTACTTCATAAATTTAAAAAAACAACAAAATCATAAAAACAGTTTTAGAACTAAATTAATTGCTACAATATCTTAAAGATACATTAATTAAGAGTATGATCAATTCAAATATATTAAAGATACTTTATATAAATTCATTAAGTTCTTTCAAAAACTATAAACATTTAATAACAAATACATATAATTCTAATTCTTATTTTTTGTTTTGTTTTTTTTTATTTTAACAGATACGTGAAAAAAATCCATAAGATACAAAAGTATCTTATGCTCAAAAGCATTTAAACTACGCACAAATTGAGGGCAATAACCACACCAGCAATAAATAAATAAATACAAAAATAACATATCTTTTAACCTAAAAGCAAACAACAAATATTTGCTAAACGCATAACAAAAAAATACTAGATTTTCCAAAAATATCTCAAAGATATAAAAAAAACAAAAAAAAAAAAAAAAATTAAGAAAAATAATTTATAAAAAACAACAAAATTCAAATAATTTTAACAAATAAATTGCTTAAAATTGCAAAAAACTAATCATAAAAAAGTGTGTGAAAAGTGCAATTAAACAAAATATCACAAAATACTTGTTTCTAAAAGAAAAAAGCACAAGTTTTGTTACAATTACCCCCCTACGTTTTTATATAAAAAAAATGTGATAAAAGTTGCAAAAAAAGTAATTCATAAAAGTAAAAATAAAAGCAATATTTAAAACGTCACAAAATAACAATTTCAAAATAAAAATTATTAAAGAAAACCCCAGAAATTTATATAATTTTGTTTAAAACCCAAAAATTTAAGCAAATTCATACTACTTCCTTCCCCCTTATATAATTTCACCACAAAAAGTGTTTTGTTTTGAAAGTAACTTATTTCACCTTTCACCATGGCCTTAAAACAGAATTTATGTCCCCAACACCTTAATAACTGTTTAATAAAATTCACCATTATCTCGCTGATATTGGCCTGCACCTTTGTGGCCTCAACATCGGCTAAAAATTTAGATTTTGACTCGCAACAGCCACAACAATTGCATCATAGTCATCATCACAGTCACAATAGACGTTTGCAGCGCCGTGATTCCAGCCTTAAAGAGGCAACGAATCAACACTGTAACGAGGTTCGGGGTTATTTTGAATCGATTGATATAGAATTGCCGCAGCATTTTAATGAAAAAGGTAAGTGTTTATTAGAATTAAAGATAATATTTTAAAATAATGATATGTATTTGTGAGGTCATAAGAGAATTTATCAGAAAATTAGTTTACTATAAATAGCATAATTCTGGAAAATTTACTATAAATAGCAAATTTTTCGAAAATTGACTTAATTTTTAAAAAAAATCACTATCACTATCACAAAAGCAATTTCCGTGAAAATTTACTATAAACATCAAAATTCACTACAAATAGTCTATTTTTCAAAAATTCACTACGAGTTTTTCGAAAATTCATTAAAAATAGCCGATTTCTCAATAATCACTACAAATAGAAAATTTCTCTAAAACTCTCTATTAATAGCTATTTTTTTGAAAATTTTCTATAAATAGCAGATTTCATACAAATTCATTATAAATAGCAGATTTCTCAAAAATTCATTATAAATAGCAGATTTCTCAAAAATTCATTATAAGTAACCGATTTCTCGGAAATGCACTATTAATAGCCGATTTCACGAAAATTCACTATAAACAGCTGATTTCTCAAAAATTCGTTATTAATAGCCGATTTCTCGAAAATTCATTATAAATAGCAGATTTCTCAAAAATTCATTTAATAGATGATTTCTCGAAAATTCACAATAAATAGCAGATTTCTCAAAAATTCATTATAAATATAAGATTTCTCAAAAATTCATTATTAATAGCCGATTTCTCGAAAATTGACAATAATTAGCAGATTTCTCAAAAATTCATTATAAATAGCAGATTTCATACAAATTCATTATAAATATAAGATTTCTTAAAAAACCAATAATTAATAGCCGATTTCTCGAAAATTCATTTTAAATAGCCGATTTCTCAAAAATTCACTATAAATAGCAGATTTCATACAAATTCATTATAAATAGCAGATTTCTCAAAAATTCATTATAAATAGCAGATTTCTCAAAAAATTCATTATAAATAGCAGATTTCTCGGAAATGCTCTATTAATAGCCGATTTCACGAAAATTCACTATGAACAGCTGATTTCTCAAAAATTCGTTATTAATAGCCGATTTTTCGAAAATTCATTATAAATAGCAGATTTCTCAAAAATTCATTATAAATAGCAGATTTCTCAAAAATTCATTTAATAGCCGATTTCTCGAAAATTCACTATAAATAGCAGTTTTCTCAAAAATTCATTATAAACAGCAGATTAATAAAAAATTTACTATAAATAGCAAATTCTCAAAAATTTACTATAAACAGCAAATTTTAAAAAAATTCTATATAGCAGATTTCTCAAAAATTCATTATTAATAGCAGATTTCTCAAAAATTCACAATAAATAGCCGATTTCTTGAAAATTCATTATAAATAGCAGATTTCTCAAAAATTCGTTATAAATAGCCGATTTTTCCAAAATTCACAATAAATAGCAGATTTATCAAAAATTCATTAAAAATAGCAAGATTTCTCAAAAATTCATTATAAATAGCAGATTTCTCAAAAATTCATTATAAATAGCAGATTTCTCAAAAAATTCATTATAAATAGCAGATTTCTCGAAAATTCATAATAAATAGCAGATTTATCAAAAATTCATTATAAATAGCAGATTTCTCAAAAATTCATTATAAATAACAGATTTCTCAAAAATTCATTATAAATAGCAGATTTCTCAAAAATTCATAATAAATTGCAGATTTATCAAAAATTCATTATAAATAGCTGATTTCTAGAAAATTCACAATAAATAGCAGATTTCTTAAAAATTCACTATAAATAGCAAATTCTCGAAAATTCATTATAAACAGCAGATTTCTCAAAAATTCATTATAAATAGCAGATTTCTCAAAAATTCATTATAAATAGACGATTTCTCAAAAATTCATTATAAATAGCAGATTTCTCAAAAAATTCATTATAAATAGCAGATTTCTCGAAAATTCATAATAAATAGCAGATTTATCAAAAATTCATTATAAATAGCAGATTTCTCAAAAATTCATTATAAATAACAGATTTCTCAAAAATTCATTATAAATAGCAGATTTCTCAAAAAATTCATTATAAATAGCAGATTTCTCGAAAATTCATAATAAATAGCAGATTTATCAAAAATTCATTATAAATAGCAGATTTCTCAAAAATTCATTATAAATAACAGATTTCTCAAAAATTCATTATAAATAGCAGATTTCTCAAAAATTCATAATAAATTGCAGATTTATCAAAAATTCATTATAAATAGCCGATTTCTAGAAAATTCACAATAAATAGCAGATTTCTTAAAAATTCACTATAAATAGCAAATTCTCGAAAATTCATTATAAACAGCAGATTTCTCAAAAATTCATTATAAATAGCAGATTTCTCAAAAATTCATTATAAATAGACGATTTCTAAAAAATTCATTATAAATAGCAGATTTCTCGAAAATTAATTATAAATATCCGATTTCTAGAAAATTCACAATAAATAGCAGAATTCTCAAAAATTTACAATAAATAGCATATTTCTCAAAAATTCATTATAAAAAGCCGATTACTCGAAAATTCACAATAAATAGCAGATTTCTCAAAAATTCATTATAAATAGCAGATTTATCAAAAACTTACTATAAATAGCAGATTTCTCAAAAATTCATTATAAATAGCCGAATTCTCGAAAATTCATTATAAATAGCAGATTTCTCAAAAATTCACAATAAATAGCAGATTTCTCGAAAATTCATTATAAATAGCCGATTTTACGAAAATGCACTATTAATAGCCGATTTCACGAAAATTTACAACAGATAGCAAATTTCTCAAAAATTCGTTATAAATATCCAATTTCTCGGATATGCACTATTAATAGCGAAAGTTTCTCGAAAGTTTACTACAAAAAATTTAATTTCTCAAATATTTACTACAAATATCAAATTTCTCGAATTACCAAAAATATGAAAAATTTCATATAAATAGCAGTTTCTTGAAAATTTACTCTAAATAGCACCATTCTCATAAATTTACTATAAATAAAAAATTCCTCAAAATTTACTATAAATAGCAAATTTCATAAATAATAGAAAATACTATCTTCAATTTCTTGAACTCTTTTTGGCTGCTGTTCTTTAATAAATTATCTCAATGGTAATTGATAATATGAAACCACAAAGGTGATAATTATTTATTAATGTAAGTAAAAATAAATGACATTGAAATAGTTTCAATGCTATAGTAAACCAATATTTATTGTATGTACTCTAAATTGATTAACAACTTGTTATGATTTTTTTTTATAATTTATAAGGCATATACAGATTTGAAGTTTATTGCTACTTTTGTATAACCCTTTAAACACATCTATCGTGTGCTATAGATACCCCGTAATTAAATTAAATTTCATGTTACTTTTTTATGTGTCATAATTTGTTAGCCTACACACACACACACTCATGGTCATGTCAGGAAATTCCACAAAGTGTTAAATATAACTCAAACTCAGTTTGCATGTTAGGAAATTCCATAAAGTGTTAAATATAACTCAAACTCAGATTTCCTCTCATTTGTTTACTGTATGTAGCATTATGAAAATATGATTTTCTATTTTTTTATTAATATTTTACTCTAAATTTACATATTAAAAAATAAAACTCTAAAGATAGAAATCGTAATATAGATTAGATATTTTTAGACAGACTGATTAAATCTAATATGTTCAACTATCTCTACAGTTTTCTTCTGCGTCTAGACTAGGCCATGGTTACCTTTCCCCCTTTAAACTAAAAACATCACATTAATATTCTTTCTAAAAGAAATTAAGTAAAATAAAACTAAATTATGTTTAATTACTTTTAGTCTCTTTTATTATTATGATTTTTTTTTTTTTTTTTTTTTTGTTTATTTTCCTAAAGAAATATTTTTATGAGTGTGGCAACTTAATTAGTTCCTACCTCCTTCCTTTCTTCAATGCTTCTCGCTCTAGCTTTTAAATTACTGCCAAAGCATTGATTATTATGTGGCTCTCTGGTGGCTGGCTACAGCTGCTGTTCAGCACGTTAATGTTGCTGATGTTGTGTTGTTGGAAAGCAGATAATAGATTTAAATTTAATGGTTTATTAATTATGTTGTTTTTTTTTCTGTTGTTTTATTGGAACGAAGAAGAGCATAAGTTTTAAATTTCATTTTAGGAACTTTGTTTAAACAACAAAAAAAAAAAGTTGATTTAAATTAATAAATAGGAACGAAACCAAAAAAAAGCTTTTAGAAATTATTTTAAAAATCTGAATTTTTAATTAAATGTTAAACGAAAAGTTTTTAATAATAAGTTTAAGGGAATTTAAGGGAAAGAAGAACAAATTTGGAAATTAAAAGGAAATAAGAGTAGATTTGCTAATGTGTGAATATAAAACTTTTAGTTGATTTTGTAATTAAATACAGTTTAAACAAATTTTTTCAATATTGCACAAAATATATTAAAAGCCTTCGTTATTTTAGGGCAAAAAAAAATAATATTGAAATATTTGTGTAATTTAATAGTTTTTCCATAAGGGCTGTTCCAAATCTATACTAAAAATAGCAAATTTCTCAAAAATTTACCATATATAGCATATTCTCAAAAATTTACTATAAATAGTAAATTAATAAAAAATTTACTATAAATAGCAAATTTCTCAAAATTTTACTATAAATAGCAAATTTTAAAAAACTTACTATAAATAGCAAATTTCTCAAAAATTTATTATAAATAGCCGATTTCTCGAAAATTCATTTTAAATAGCAGATTTCTCAAAAATTCATTATAAATAGCAGATTTCTCAAAAATTCATTATAAATAGCCGATTTCTCGAAAATTCATTATAAATATAAAAATTTACTATAAATAGCTCAAATTACTAAAAAATTTACTATAATAGCAAATTTTTCAAAATTTTACTTTAAATAGCAATTTTCTCAAAAATATACTATAAATAGCAAATTTCACAAAATTTTACTATAAATAGCAAATTCTCAAAAATTTACTATAAATAGTAAATTAAAAAAAATTTACTGTAAATAACAAATTTCTTAACAATTTACTATAACAGCAAATTTCAAAAAAAATTTAAATAGCTTATTTCTCAAACTTTTGCTATAAATAGCAAATTTCTCAAAATTTTACTATAAATAGCAAATTCTCAAAAATTTACTATAAATAGCAAATTAATAAAAAATTTACTGTAAAAAGCAAATTTCTCAAAAACTTACTATAAACAGCAAATTTCTCAAAATGTTACTATAAATAGCAATTTTCTCAAAAATATACTATAAATAGCAAGTTACTCAAAATTTTACTATAAATAGCTAATTTTTTAAAAATTTACTATAAAGAGCTAATTAATAAAAAATTTACTATAAATAGCAAATTTCTTAAAAAAATTACTATTAATAGCAAATTTTTAAAAAATTTGCTATAAATAGCACATTAATAAAAAATTTACTATAAATAGCAGATTTCTCAAAATTTACTATAAATAGCAAATTTCTCAAAAAATTACTTATTTATTTAATTTTTAAAAAATTCACTATAAATAAATAGCAGATTTCTCAATAATTTACTATAAATAGCAAATTATAAAAATTTTACTATAAATAGCAATTTTCTCAAAAATTTACTATAAATAGCAAATTTCTCAAAAAATTACTATAAATAGCAAATTTTATAAAAAATTATTATAAATAGCAAATTTTACAAAATGTACTATAAATAGCAAGTTACTCAAGAATTTATTATAAATAGCAAATTAATAAAAAAAATTACTTTAAATAACAAATTTTAAAAAATTTACTATAAATGGCAAATTCTCAAGATTTTACCATAAATAGCAATTTTCTCAAAAATTTACTATAAATAGCAAATTAATAAAAAATTTACTCTAAATAGCAAATTTTTCAAAAACTTACTAAAAATAGCAGATTTCTCAAAAATTTACAATAAATAGCCAATTTCCCTACGATGTACTATATATTGCAAATTTCTTTAAGTTTTAGATAACCCTGTTCAACAGCATTTTTGGAACAGAATAGCGACCCTATAATTCTGAAAGGGCATGTTGAGTAGATCATTTTAGTAGAATAAACTTATAGTCCAGCTGGTCTGAATTTTTTTTACAGTGGGTCAAAGTTTTCAGTTTTTGATCGAAACTGAAAAAAATGTTGTAAGTTAATGTATGAGAGAATTCTTATTGTCAGAGTTATATTGTCGAATTTTATGGGCATAATTTTTGTGCAAGATCTTAACCCTCTATCTCCTCTCTTTAGGGGTAAATATGACCCATTTTTCTAGAAAATCAAAAAAAGTCCTTTCAAAAAGGAAATCTAAGGATTAAAATATCCTACGAAAATTTTTGCCGTAAAATTTCAATGAGGGTCACCAAAGACACAAAAGTTGTAAATAAAGTTGTTTACGCTTAATTAGCAAAAAATTGGGTCTCAAATTTTTTGAAAAAAATCGCCAAAAATCCAAGTATGATCCGAATGAGCTGAAATTTAAAATATAAATAGTCCTTAAGGAGATCTACAAAAAACATGTATACAAATGTAAGTTATCTGTTTTAGTTCAAGAGATATTTAGGTTTACTTATTTATTTTTTTTAATTCTACTCGATCTTTTTTTGGTTTTTTAGTAATGGTGGGGGGTCAAAATTTTTTTTAAAATATCAGCTATTTTTGCTATGAAATTCTGAATAAAATCAAAACAACTTGCTAACAGTTATCTCGTAACTATAAAAAGTTACATGCATCAAAAGTTTGAACATGTAAAAATGGACGTTTTTTTACGTTTGCTAACAATACACAGTAGGGCAGAATCAAACTTTTTGGGAAATAAATCTGGCATTTCTAAACGCCTAGTCCGATCGGGATAAAATTTGACGTGGGCGTAGCCAAGGAGTCTTCGAGTTTAAGTTATTAAAATAGGCTCTGCAAATGTTCCAGGGGCGGCGCTATGGGGTCTCAAATTAAAGTACCTTAGACTAATAAAATTTTTAAACACGTGCCATTTTTTATTTCCCATCCGATTTCAAAGATTTTTATATTTTTAAAAATAATAAAAAATTTAAAAATTTATCTCAAATTCTAAAAAAAAAAATGTTAATTATTTCATTGAAAGTAATTAAAATTTCATGTTCAATTTAAAATAATTATTAAGGCAACATTGCCTAATTGAAAATGATTAATGTTATATTTTTTTTCCAACTCCTTTTGAAATCATGGCAAAAAAAAGGCCAGTAAAAATAATAAATGAGAAAATCTAGAAAATGTTTTTGCCATTAATTTGATTTTTCCCATTTCTTGTTCTTTTTCTACTTACTGTATGAAACATAAAATCAGAAGAAGAAACAAATATCAACACCTACTAAATGACTGTCTGTGTTATACTATTTTGAGATAAATTTCTAGGAAAAATATAATTTTCTTTCATTTATAAAAATAATCTAATGATTTTGAAAAAGTAACAAGAAAATACATACAATATATAATGTACATTAAAAGGTATTTGAGTTGAAGTAAAATAGAGAGAAACGGAAAATACTGTTTGAGCTTGTATAAGTACACACTTGTGTGTGTGTGTATGTGTGTTAGAGAATTGCTATCATGATGTGGGTAATTAAGTGCAAAATAATGATTATTGATTACTCGACCTTGTCTCACACAAAAGTAAGACAATATTTTTCTGGGTTTAATTCAATGTGTCCTAAACACTGTTATGCACGATTACATTTCACGAAACTCAAAAATTTCTGAAATCCCTTAACATTATCATCATTAAACTATGTGTGTGTGCCTAACAAGGCCTCTTGGCTTTAAAGTATGTATGTATCTTTAAATATGTTTAAAAGATTATGCCAGCAAATAGCTTAAACACTAAGTTACCTGACATAATTTTCCTTTAAAAAATAAACATCAAATACACTTATGTTTAGTTTCAGCCTTTTACGCACATTCAAATGGCTACATCAAAGGAAATTGTGTGTGTTTTTTTTTTTTTTTTTTGTTGTGTGTGATTTTCACTTAATTTCTGAATACAGGTACAATTGAGAAAACATAGGCAAAATATCAAATAAATTTTCCAAATTCTCCTCTTAACAAAAAAGAACAATAAATGTGTGTGTTTTTTTTCTGTTTCTAATCTTATGAAAACCCAAAACCAACAAAACATTAAGAAAAACATCAAAAAGCTTTTTGCAGTTATTTTTCCCAACACATTGTCGGTGAGTTTTTTGTTGGTTGTTTTTTTGTTTGTCTAAAAAGATTTTGTTTAATTATTATTTCTTTAAAAGAAAATTCTAATCAACGTCACTGTTTTTTATTTTGTTGGTTTGTTGGTTTGTGGTGAAAATTTTTGAGGTCTAAGGAAATTGAAAAATTTTCATATAAATAAGAAACTGTGCTAAATGTTATGTATCCACTAGATTTTCGATAGTTTCTGTGATTTTTTGCTTGCAACTGTACCGAGTTCCCTCATGGTCACTAAACAATATTTTACCCAAATTTTGTGTTTTTATATTTTAAAACACTAGGTTCCAGCATATTTAGAGGAATCGTTTTGCTTTCGTTCCTTTTTTGTTTTTTCCTTTTTTCATTTAAAATATTCAATAGAAAAAATTCCCTAACATCTCTAAATCAATTAATTTATTATTTATTTTTATGCAATTTCCCATTAGCACTTAAAAATCCTTTTAATACAACACAAACATTAATAAATCCATTTGCTGGATTCTACATGAAATGAAATTTAAAATACAATAACTAAAACTTTGCACATGCAAACAAACACTTGCATGCAAAGGATCTCATGCACTCTCTCTTATACTCATACAAACATCAACAACAACAATAAAAAAACAAGATTTACACATGCAGAAATTTCTCTAGCCATAATGTGGAGAAAAAAAGTTGGGTTGTTTTTTTGTAAAAAAAAAAATCTCTTTAAACTCCCCCTCCCACTCATTGCAAAACAAACAACAACAATAAAGCTCCCTTACAGTTAGAGTAAAATTAAAAGGAATGTAAGTAAAGAGTCTGATGTATATTTGTTTGTTTGTTTGTTTTTGCTGTAAAAAAAGCTCAATGTTAAAATATTTATATTAAGTTTTTGTTGTTGTTCAATATGTTAGATTGTTGTTGTATGTTTTTATTGTTTTCATGTTTCCCTGTGTTTTAATATGTAGCAGAGTTCGTGTGTGTGTGTGTGTGCTTGTAATCTTTTGAGAAAATGCAATTGCTGCAAAGGGAGCATATTTTGGGGAAGCAAAAGAATGAATAGAATAACAGGAGTTTTGGCTAACAAAGCTGTAGAAAATTGCTTTTATATACATTTTAATAATACAAAAAAATCCCCAATATGCCCAGCAGTTCTAGGAGACAGTCCCGAACAAGTGATTTTACCCATAATTTAGGGTGAAAACTAGTTAATTCAATAGCTACGTGACTAGTTATTTTATTGACCCTTTTTGACTACAATGAGACTATCTAATAGCTGGTCCAAAGTAAACAACGCATTGGATTCACATATTGGTTAAATAGCGTCAGTTACCTTACTAGCTTCCCAACTAGTAACTTGATCTGCTACATAACTAGTTATTTTTAACATGTACGGCTGCTAATTGACCTCAAATAGTCAGCTAAAAAGACATATCATAGGCAGTCCAAAAAACAATAGCTTGTAAACAAACCTTTCTTCGACAACTCTCGAATGGATTGCTTCTGGTGGGTAAAAGTGCAGTACAAAATAAACTTTTGAAGTGACTTCACTATAGGTTAATAAAAGACACTAAAGTGACTATTGACTTCACGCTATGTTACATGGGATATCAAAATACTTAAGCAAAAATTAACTCTATGAGAATAACATCAACACAATTTGTATTAAATCAGTTTAAATGAATTACTCACAAAACGTTTAAAGTGACTACACTCTAGATTACTTAGAGACTCATAAGTGACAATTGTCTTCACGCTAGATTACCTGGAATGTATAAAGTAACCAATTGTCTTCTCTCTGCACTACAAAGAGCACACACGTGTCAAATGAACAAAATATATAAATTGGAGTCAGCCAAGTGATAAGACACTTGTGACGATTACTTTCTATAAGGGATACATTGACTACTTGCTTAACTGCTGGGATACTTACAAGGATATATTGTGTAAGCCAGGGTAGAACTAAATAAGGCTCTTTTAAACAGGAATTGGTTAAAATATCAATTATTAATAAAGTTATGTCTTTAAGCAACCATTAGTAAAGCTTAGAAAAGGTCCTAAGTAAAATCTTAAACGGATTTCTGTAAATATTAAAATCATTTTTAATATAGAACATCAAATGTCTTGTAAAAGTACCATTTTTGGTACTATATGGTTTAATTTTTAATTTGTTTCAAATATTCGAAAAGTTTTCACTGACAATTTTAATCCAAGTTTGACACTTTTGTAATTTTTTATGTTGGTACCATTTTATTTATATCTAAAGTATGTTTTAGGTAATTTTTAACTCTTTGGTACTTTTTATTATCTTAGTACTTTTTTAAAATTATTTAAACGTACCACAAATTTTAATATTAACCTTTTACCTAAATCAGGTTTTCTATCAACGGACAAGTTCTCCCGATACAGTTTAATAACATTGGAAAAAGTTTTGTAAAAGTTTGATTGTTTGGCCAACTTTTTGTAGGACCAAGTTGGGTTTCGTTGAAAATATTTAATAATTTTAGTACGCAATTTTTTCATGTCACTCATTTTAGTCAGATTAACTACAAATTAATATAATTGACATAACTTCTTTCTAAACATAATAACTAACATGTTTTACAAAGGCAACTTTATAAAAAAAAAAAAAAAAATCAAATAATACTTGGGTTAAATGTTGTAATGAAAAAAGTGTGTTAAGAATTTTACGATCACACTCCTTACATTTTAAGAAAAAAAAATATGATTGCAATCGGGCAACTTTAAAACACTTTAATCAACATTTGATAACACAACATTGACTTCCCATATTTTTTTTGGTTGTTAATGCACTTAGTTTATAAAAAGTGCAGTAAATAAAAAAGAAGAGAGCTTTAAGGCTTATTAAAATATTTAAGTACATTTTTTAGTAACCTTTACAAGAGTTTTTGAAATGAAAAATCAGTTATATTTGCATTTATTGGCATTTTTGCGATGAGTGCCTTGAGGCATGCTTAAGCATTACAGGGTTAATGCCATTATATTGGATGTTAAAATTAAAATGTATCAAGAAAGGTACTAAGCCATTTTGTCACTTTTTAATGATTTGCTACTTTTTTAAATTGTTTACACTAAATGTATACGCTTCTAATTAAAATTAAAATAAAGTTGCAAAAAATTAGTACCATTTTTTGGTACTTTTTGAATTTTATTATATTTTTTTGAGTTTGTTTTGAAAACGTTTTAAAATTTAAGTTAATTGTCGGATGAAAACCATATCAAAATTAAATAGTACCATTATTGAGGTACTTTTTTCTGATACTTTTCTTAAATTTTAAAAAAAAGTACCAAAAATATTGTTGTCTAAGAAACATATTAAAAACATATTTTTATAACATTTTTGGAAAGCGCTCGTCTAGATCTTGAAAAAACATGCTTGCGTGTGATATTTATCTCTTATAATTTCCGTGTTATAGGCATTTCAAAATTGAAATTTTAAAATTTTGCCATACCTTGGTCCGCTTTTTTTTAAATATAAGGCCTACTTTTGAACCGAATGAACTCAAATTTCTTTCGTTAGTTAGACAACTACATTACCAATAATATACAAAATATATCAGAGTAATATCAATTACAGATCCAAAAATAAAGGATTTTCAATTAAAAAAGAATAGTAGAATTGTGCTGTTTTTTGGGCGAAAAGGAGACTTAACTCTTTTTTTTTTAAAAAAAACTTTCTTTAAGGACATATAACAATTTTATGTTTTTCTGTAAGATATCTTTACGGAGAACATTTTGGTATAAAAAAACATGTCATAGTTTTCGAAAATATCGTCCCTACGCCCTTCGGAATTTGACCTATTTTTTATCAAAATTTCAATTTTGGGCCACATATTCTAAAATCCCAAAGCTGGGATCAGAAAACGGAAAGCCGGTTTGGAAACCTTGATGTGATCCCTATTTATTTGCAAAGTATTTTCCCAGTCCCAAAGAAAATGTGGATCCTATGGGGAAAATTGTAAGAAATACCATTTTTGGTATTTTCGCCCAAATTTTTAGGAATTGCGGGATTCCCTTTCAACTTTTGACAATTTTCTTTACACTTTGTTATTCAGAATGAAAACCTAAAAAAACGTTGAAAATTTCGTTGAGTTTTGTTAATAAATAAAGATTTTATTACATATTTATAGAGCTTCTAAAACTAAAATTTGTATCAAAATTTTGATAGCATTCCAAATATTATTATAATTTTTTTTTTTTTTTTTTTGTTTAGATAAGTTAATTTTGGGTATTGTAAAAAAAATTTCAAGTCAATATCTCAATTAGTTTCAAAAATATACCACTTTAAACTCCGTCCTTCAAAAATATTGCACTTTTTCATACTAAAAAATTTGAATAAATTTTCTTAATATTTTATTCAACAACAAGTCATGGCTCTGACTTAGTCGCATTAAAATATATGAAAAAGTGCCGTTTAGAAATTCCAGATTTATTTCCAAAAAATTTTGATTCTGCCCCACTGTGATATGGTACCCAATTTGACTGCTTTTGGATGAATCCTGCAGCTCACAAACGTTTTGAAATTGCTGATTAATGATTGGCAACCTCTTGCTGAGTTTGACAACAATATTCATGGAGTAACACCTCCAATTCTTGGTCTTCAAACATTTTTGTCTGACCTGGGTGATCTTTGTCTTAAGTACCAAATGGTACTTAATATTTTGGTACTTTTTTAGTTATTTTAAAAATTATTATACCTAAATGTTTTTAAATTTAAAAACCTATTCAAAAAAGTGATTAAAATAATTTAGTACTTTTTTTCAATATTTTGGTACTTTTTCAATACATATTTTTAAAACATTTCTTTGGATTCGTAGTTTTTTTTTTTTCAATATTTTCATAAATTCTTTTGAATTATTTTTAAAACTCTTTACATCACATTTGATTTCCCCTAAACATGTGACATCATTTTAAACATGAATTGAAAACTGACATTTCATTTCATTATAAAATTTTAAAATTCTTCTTAATAAATTAATGGTTTTATGAACAAAGAAATGAAAACTCATCATTAATTAAACCGACTTTATGACAATTTGCTGGATTGTGCAATTTATAGTGGGTGTAAAATGTATATAAATATAATTTAAAGCAACAAAAAAATAAAAACGTATGAAAATAAAGTTTATTAATAATTTCACATTAATTTAAATTTTTATTAAACAACAAAGTTTAATGAAAATTTTATGGCCAGCTGATTGTAAGAGGATTAAAAACAAAGTATTACATTAAACAAATTTTTATAATTACATGATATTGATCATAAAAAAAAACTATATAAAAACTAAATTAAAATTGTGTAGGCTGTTTTGTATTCTCTGTTTTTTTTTTGTATCACATTAAAACTATTTTGTTGTGTTTTAAGCTATTTTAAGGTTAAATTTTTTATTTATAAGATTTTATATGAGATGTGATCGTTTGATGATCATCATAATATTTTAATTAGCTTAAATTCGTAAAAAACTTATCAATCGAATTCAATCTTTGGATCATCAATAAAACCAAAGTAGAGATTTGAGAGATCATTATTTATGTGTCAAATTTACAGGTAATATGAGATCAAAAAGATACCCTACACCTACAGTATTTAACTTAATATTTTATTAATTACTGAATTTATTTGCCAATTGCAGTTTAAAATTGTAACAACCCTACTGGGAATTGTTGTTATAATCTAATTCTCATAAGAATTGTATTTAAGCTGAAAGTATTTTGTTTAAAATTTAGACTATTTTTCTTGATTTTTTGTTAATAACGTAATTTGTTTATAAAATGTTCAGTCATACATATTTCTAGTCATTCACAGTTTATGTTGTTTTTTTTTTATAACTAAAAGTAAACAATTTCATACTCATACTGCAGGAAATGTATATAAAAATAGTTCATAGATACAAAATACACAACGACAGCTACAATTTATTATACAAAATGTTATAAACACCAACAAGTATGTGTGACTGATTAGTTTCGAATGGATGGCTGGATATCTATCTATCTATGTATATAGTATCTGCAGGTGCGTGTCTTTCATATATGTTGAGGTATAAGTATCTCAAGTTAAATAGAGACAAGAAAAAAAAAACGAAAAAGAGATAAATACTAGATAAATAAACAAATATCGTAAAAAAAAGAAAAAAAAAAATTATTTAATTTTTTTTCTCTCGTTTTGTTTATTATTTGCACTTTTAATTTACTTTATAAATTATACAAGCATTTTATTTATTTTCTGCTTCATTTTTTCTTTAACGTGTTTTTTATCTATTCGTATTTGTTTTAACATTTTGTTCATCCGCATTATGTGTAAAATATATAAAAACAAAAATCTCAAGCATGTGAGTAAAATTAAATATTTTATTTCTAGTTTTTCTTATTTACTTTATGAGCATTTTAATAAACAAAATGATGTGCGGGCTCTGGTATTTATACTACAGCTTAGTTTACTATACCCTACAGTAACAGACATAGTTATACTGAGATATGAAAACATTTAGTATAAGAGATAAAGGGATATATATAGGTCATTATTTTAACCTAACATAAACATTAATATGATTCATAAATTAGTTAAACCAAAACTATAGACCTTATTGGAGGTACAATTTTGAATGTGATATAAACAATTTCACTACAACAGCTAAAACATAAAAAAGTTAAGAAGTAGTTTTCAATCAAAATGCTAAAAAAAAAAATACTAGAACAAAATTATATACATATGTTATAAAAAACAAGTAAGAGAACTTATATCACCAAATTATACTTTAAAATAAAATTTTTAAATAATTTTAAGTAAACAAAATTTAAAAAAAAAAATTTAAATTTATTGTTTTTTAATTGTTTTTTTAATTTTTTTTTAAATTTTTTTCAAAATTTTTTTCAAATTTTTTATTTTATTTTCAAAATTTTTATTTTTTAATTTTCAAAATTTTTATTTTAAAATTTTTTTTTAAATTTTTATTTAAATTAATTACATAGTAAAAAAAAATATTATGACAAAAAAAATTCGGGTTAAAATATATTTTTCCCTATTTTGACCTATTGTGAGTCCAACTTACTAAAGCCTTATATACATCGTTGCAATGGACTTTGAAATATCTATCATTAGATATCCATGTTGTCTATATTAATGACTTTGTAATCCAGATATAGATACAAAATAGGTCAAAAATCGAGGTTGTTGCGGTGTTTGCGGATATTCCCGATATATTGATGTATCAATCATGTTTATAAGTTATTTGGAGGCTACGGAAAGTTGATTTGAGTTGAGAAACAAAATTTAAAAATAGCAATAGCTATTAGCATGTGCATTCGTCGCTGTCTCAGTGACGACTAAGTTGCCCTGAAATCTGAAGTTTAACACAAATATTTCTTGTCTAAATTACAAAAAAAAAAAAGACCAACAAAAAAAAGACCCGTCTCTCCCAGTTTTGCCCAAAGTAATGCACTTTTTTTAAGGGCCCCAAAGATTTGGGGCCTCGGTGTCATTTTTGCAAAAAAGTGATCATTTTCTCAGACTCATATCTTGCAGACAGTTCGGAATTTTGATTTATCCTCTGAGGCAAAGTTGTAGCCCTTGTCATAAAGAACAAAAATTGTGAACATATAAAATCAAAAAATCTCATCTTCAAGATCAAAATCGAAAAAACCTTAAAAAATTTGAAATAAATTTTTAAATTTTTTTTTACTAACTTTTATTGACCTATGCTATACGGTGTTAAGACTCATTCCTAGGAAGTTCATATGTTCTAGAAAGTTGTTTATTGATATCATAAGTACATTTCTGTTGTTGATTGTTTCTTTGAATTTTGAACAGTTTGCTAGCTATGGACCTGAACAGGGGAAAAAAGGTAAAAAAAATCGAATTTTTTTAAGTTTTTTTGCGATTTTGATCTTGAATATGAAGGTTTTTTGATTTTATGAATTCACAATTTTTGTTCTTTATGACAAGGGCTACAAATTTGCCTCTGAGAGTAAATCAAAATTCCGAACTGTTTGCAAGATATGAACCTGAGAAAATGATTACTTTTTTGCAAAAATAACAGCGAGGCCCCAAATCTTTGGGAGCCCATAAAAAAAAGAGCATGACTTTGGGCAAAACTCGGAGGCACGGGTCTTTTATCACGTAGTGGTGTCTGTATATGGTTATTTTTTCGTGATGCACTGTGTTATGTGATTAAAAGATAATAAAACAAGTTCGCAAAAATACAAAATATCAGTTTTTCGACCTTGCTACCCGATAAAGTTAAAACCTAAATGACCTAAGCAAGCTGGAATTTATTACAGATATTTACTAGTAACAGGGAACAAAAATATGACACGAAAAATTAATAAAATCAATTGAATCAAAACGAAATATCTGTACACATTGAAATGTAATAACATACAGTAATTTTTAGTCATTACCAAGTTTTTGCGGCTAATTTAGGAAAATTACTTTTAAATATTTGAAAAATTGCACGACTCTTTTAAAAACAAATTTAAAAATTTTTGGTTTTACCTATAAAATATTAATACATTCAATTCAATACCCTTAACAGCTGTTTAATTTTGAACACATGTCCCAGCCTGGCGTTAAATTCTTAACAACTTTGTTTAAATTTGAAAGATTTATCACAAATCAAATATATTTGCTCACTGCGAAGAACAAATATGCAAGCCAAAACAAATAATTGTTAACTTTTTTCATCATGTATTTGAATTGAATACACAAATATACACAAAAAAAAAAATAAATAAATAATAAAAATAAATAAAAATGTTACAATTTATTTATTTTCTCTCCGTATGTATTTAAATTAAGCAAATATTTGTGAAAATCAACTGAGAATTTTAACATGATTGTGTTATAATTTTTTCAGATTTTATAAATACACTAGACTAAACAATATATTACACAAATTCCAAGATAAAATTTAAAAAAACACACACATTTTTAGTAAGAAATGGTTTCTAAAAACAGAAAATATAAATATTATAGTTAAAAATAGATTTTAAAAACAAAATGGCAAAAAAAAAAAAATTATTTAAAAAAAGTTTTGAAAAAAATATTGAAAAAAGAGCAAAATTTTACTTAACTTTTAATGACAAAAAGACAATTGGTCAATTCACAAAGTCTCTTATCATGTCATATTGTCATAATGTCCTAATATTTCACAATAGTTTTTTGCTTGAAAGCAAAAAATGTCATAAAATAATACTACTTTCTATGCTGTGTTTATTGTGTTACCGTAACGAACCAGCAGAGACCAACGCCGAATGCCTAAGAGTCGCTTAAGCCGAGCCGCAGAGTCGTGATATATTACGACATTATGACAATATGACTGATAAGAGACCATGTGAATTGACCAAATATAATTCTATATTACTTTATAGTTATTAGCTTAGGCTACTAAAAAATGTATAAAACATTAAACAAATTTCATATATAACTTTAAAATCTGCCTTCAAACGTTGCCATATAGCTGAGAAAAAGAACTTCCTTAGAAGCAAAAAATAAGTGGAATTTGAAATTCAGAAAATTTAAAAATCATGTACAATCCTATAGTAAATCACTTAATTGTTTAATATAAAGCTTTTTAATATACCAACAAATTTTGTTTTATAGCTGAGAAAAATAACTTTCTTAGAAGCAAAAAAGAAGTAGAATTTCAAAAATTCAGAGAGTGTGAAAATCTGTAAAATCCTGTAGTTATCTACATGATAATTCTAAAATTAAGTTTTCTTGGTCTATATTTCAAATCCGAAGTATTGTTTTTAAGCCTCTAACCCGCAAGAGTGCCTCAAGGCATGCATTACAAAACACCAATTATCTCAAAAAATAATTATAGTTACTGATTTGTTAACATTTCCCTCGAAGGTCAAAATGCATTCTGACTTTTAGTTTTTGTTTTGTCAGCTGTTTTGTGAGCGATGTCATAATTTTAGCACGAGAAATTTTGTGTAATTTTTTTTTTTTTTTTAACTTTTAGTCGAACGATCTATTCGAAATATATTTTTTTAAAGGTAAGATATTCTTCTTTCAGTCTATGCATTTGTAAATGTTAAACAATTAACAAAAAGTGTGTTGAGAACGTAAAAACAAAGGGGTGCCTCAGGGCACTGTTGCGGTTTTCAGCTAAATTTATTATTTATTTATAAATAGAGACCGCAGACGGATTAAATTATCCGCCTTTACTCATGATCAGCTGGTACTCCACAAGAAGATCCACAGGCACAGTTGACGAAAAAGCAAAACATACATGACGTCCGTTATGACAAAATCGAGCTCTTTGCAATCTGGTTAGGCAAAAAGGTGGACAAATATGGTGCAAACTATGCAAAAAGTCGGAAACACAGTGTGTTTGCTCAAAATGCGATCTTCATTTACACTTATCAAATGCCAAAAATTGTTTTTATGAGTATCATCATACACGCAGAAAAAAATATATTTGTTCATGTTTACTGTAACCATTTTATCATTTTTACAAGTTTTTTAACAATATTATAGTCACAGTAACTATTTACATGATTGTGATAACCATAATATGGTTTACTTACGATTCACATGATTGTATCAATCATATATATGGTTACAGTAAACATGTATATGTTTGTGACAAACATTTATATGATGAAGGACTTTCCATATTATGTTGCTTTCGGCTTATGGATATCATAACCTAAGAACAACATATTATGATAAAATTATTCATAAAAATGGTTGTCACAAACATATACTTGTTTACTGTAACCATATATATGATTGATACAATCATGGGAATCGCAGGATAAGCATATTATGGTTACCACAATCATATAAATAGTTACTGTGACTATAATATTGTTAAAAATTTTGAAATGGTTACAGTAAACATGCACAACTATATTTTTTTTCTGCGTGTAGAAAGTAAAACATATTTTCTTACTTTTTTGTATCTTTTTCATTAGTTCTTCAATAAAATCGTATCATAATTAATGTTTACATCTTATTGTTTTCTACACCTAAACCGTCAACCATGCCCTGAGGCACTCTTCACCTTTTTGCAGCTGGTTCCTAAACTTATTTTGCAAATTAGAGTCTTATGGCTGTTCTGAGTTTATTGGGTCATAATTACCCTAAAAAAAATTATTTAGCTATTTAAAGTTTGCGGATTTAGAGGGTTAATGTACTGAAAATATGATTACTTAGAAGTTCTTTTTCATTTCTTTATACAATAACGGAAATGGTGTTTTTTTTTTTCTTTTAGATTAATAAAACAAATAACATTTTATAACATAGTAATTCTGGGTATTATAAATGTTTCTTTTTAATTCATAGAACTGAAACTCGTGACTAATTTTGAATAAAATTCATTTTAATTATTACATTAAATTTTTTATTTTTTTGTTTTAAATAAATAGTATGAAAGAATTGTTGTTGTTGGACAGTGATATCTTATCATATCTTTTGAAAAAAAAAAACATGATTAAATTTATGTGCTAAATGCAGTTTATTAATATTTGTTTTTATGGTGATGTTTTCTTTTCTATTTCTACCATTTTAAAAATAAAACCACAAATACCTAGGAAAATAAGTAAAACATTTCTTTTTCTCAAAGATAAGATAAAAAAATATTTGAAAACAAATAACTTTTTAAATGAAATGCAATTTATGATTTAAAGAAATCTGAAAAATATTTCAAAACCAAAGAAAAAGGAAACATTTCACATTAAAATGTGATATCCTTAACGGAATCTAAAACAAATAAATGAGGACTAATTTAGTATTACTTTATTTCAATATCTTTGAAATACATTTTATATAAGTTTCCTGTTTCTTCCTGAATATACCCAGTAAAATTAATAAACTAACACTTCACTAGTCACACATTAGCATTATAGCTCACTATTTTAACACGGTGTTAACATAGCAGGCAATTCCTTACCACTACTGTTTATAAATAAGTCATTATTTATATCAGTAACAGAATGAGTTCATATAAATATGAACTTATATATCAGCTAATAAATAAGTCATTACTCAACCACTTCTAAGTAATGTACACAGTATGTACAACACTTTGTACATTATGTTTATCTGTGTTTTTTTTAAGAAACAAACACAATCTGGAAAGCGTTTTGCTGGATACACCCAGAGTCTCTGGCGGGAATCGACCTCGCAACCCCCAGCTTCTAATCAATCGGGTCACTACCAAATTTTTTCCTGGCAAAATTTTTTTTCTAATTTCCAGCTAAAATAATCTAAAAATAATCTAGACACAATGCCAATCATATTTTTTTTATTTGCAATTATAAATGATTTTTATTAATAACAAAGTTAAAAACAATTAATTTGCTTCTCAATCATAATCGTATTTGCTATTGTATACAATAAAATTTATTTTAAATATGAATTTCATTCTAACACATGTATTACATTGAAGATACAATGTTTATTTAATTAAATCTACAACAGCAACAACAGCAGCAGCAGCAACAACAACACAAATTTTATAAACGTTCAATTTTTAAAATAAATACGAGAAGAAAAATAGAAATACAGAAAAAAATTTAAAGAGAAACTATAAACAAAAGCATGACAATTTATAAACATTAGCAAAATTAAAAGAACTTTAGACTCTTTCTCAAAGTGTACAACAGTTTTTAGGGTGAGCCAACAAGAATAAAAAGAAAGAATAATCTTATAAACCCAGCACTAAATCAGAAATATATTTTTTGCTTCAATTTGTTATTATAACTCCGAAACTACCGAGAGCCGATTAAAATGCAATATATAAACGGATCAAAGGTTGGATCAACATTGGACTGACCGTTTTTGAGTTATCATTATTTATGTGGAGAAATGTTTAAAAAAATTCACAATTTCACTTAAAAAATATTTTCCATAGAATTTAAAATTTAGACCATATTTGTACGGTCTGTAACGACTGCCTGCAGCATTCATCATGTTTGAAGGCACGTCAATCAGTAGCATGCGGTTATTGGCATTGTTTATAAGTATGGCAACACAAATGTTTTGGCTGCTGTCAATGACATCGAAGGCTCTGGAATTCGAACATACGAGTTTTGTCCGTTAAGAGCATTGTAGAAGATTCCCGAGAGATGGCGTGTGTATAAATGGTGGCAGAGGCTGCAGTCGTGAGTTGAGTTGATCATTGTCGCTGTTAGAGTTAACATCAATTGTCGTGTACATGTGCGTTTGTACATTATAAAGTTTGTGTGCATTTCTGCGAATTGATAAACGTGTATAAAGACACTGAGTGACTATTTAATTCTGTAGTTGTTGTACATTCTAAATAAATAAAGAGTTGTTACAATTTTAAACTACTAAAACTGCTTTTATTTTCAATTAAAAGTATCCGGTTTATTTAAAGGAAATAAACTCCGTTTTTAAAAGGTAAAAACGTAACAATATTATACGGAGTGGGTCAATTTCCCAACAACACTGCTCCTGTCACTTGACTCCTGTCAAAAGCTGCATCATTTGTGTTTGACAGCCATTGATAGCTGACTACCTAGTGACTTGAGGAGAAATTAGAAAAAAGGGAATTTCTTCTGCTCATTAAGCATTATTTTTGGCGGAAAAAAAACCATCACTCAAATAAAGTCTTAGCTTGACAAATACTATAGGAACTCTGCTCCATTAATTTCAATTTGAACGTTTTGGACGCCCAGTTGAGGTCTCTACACCCACAAAAATTGAAAACTTGTTGTGGTGGCCGATCGGAAATTGAAAGTGCGAGAGATTGTGGAAGCCATAGGCATCTCACATGACTAAGAGGTTTCAATTTTAAATGATCACTTGGGTATGAGAGAGCTTATAATCGGGTGCAGTCTCAATGGTAAAAATCCATGAATTAGGCTACGAAATGCTCCCTCTTCCTCTCTATTCACGGGATTTAGCTTCGAGTAACTATTTCTTGTTTCCAAAACAGAAATGTCTCGGTGGAAAGATATTTGACTCCAACAATGAAATCATGTCACTAAAAACACCTATTTCGATGACCTCGAAAAATCTTATTTTTTTAAAGGAATAACAAAAATTGGAGAAACGTTGGACAAAGTGCATATAGCTCAGAGGAGACTATGTTGGAAAAAAAATATAATTTACCGGACTTTTTAACTTAATGGGTGGAATTAGTGAAAAATGGATATTTTTTTTTTTGTTTGCTTTAAAATTAAAATTTTTAATATTTTTAGGAAATAAAATTATTTTTGTTTTTCAAAATTGTTTTTCAAAATTTAAATTTTTTTTTTTTCAAAATTTAAAAAAAAAAAATTTCAAAATTGTTTTCAAAAATTTTTTTTTTCAAATTTGCTAGTAAAAAAATTTAAGACAAAAAAATTTTTTGGAAAAAAAAATTCGGATTTAAAAATATTTTTCCCGATTTTGACTTATTGTAGGTCCAAATTACTATAACCTTATATAGATCGTAGCAATGGACTTTGAAATATCTATCATTAGATATCCATATTGTCTATATTAATGACTTAGATCAAAAATAGGCCAAAAATAGAGGTTGGCCCGGTTTTTTCCTTATATCTCAGCCATTTGTGGGCCGATTTTCCCGATATTAAATATCAACCGAGACGGAAGAATTCCCGATATATTGATGTATGAATCAAGTTTGTAAGTTATTTGGAGTCTTCAGAAAATTGAATTCAACAGACAGACGGACATAGCTTAATCGACTCCGCTATCTATAAGGATCCAGAATATATATACTTTATAGAGTCGGAAAATTATATTGTGTAAATTACAAACTTATGTATACCCTTCTCACGAAGGTGAAGGGTATAAAAATGAATGTGTAATTTTATTGAGGACATAAAATTTACATCTAATTCATTATTTATGATCGAGTTTTTCTGCTGTGGGTGAAAAATTGTAGTTCAATGACAAAAATTCGGTTATTTCAACCGTAATGCTTTTTTTTCAAACTGATTATCTGTAGCTGAAACAGAAAAACTATATGGATATAATGGAATCATTCGATTAGCAACAAATTTTTAAGCTTTTTTTTACTTATAAATTCTCACCACTTAGATTTTTGACAACTGAGTTAGGTCTTTGACAGGAGAGTTTCCGCTCTATGCACATTTGAAAAAAAATATTTTTAATTAATTTTTGACACTAAATTTTATATGTGGTGGAATTTAAATTATAGAACAGAGTTTAAATTTTTGGTATTGAAAACCAATTAAAATAAAATTGAAAACAATTATATAAAACCATAGAGAAAATGAACATCGAGCGGAAACTAGAAAAAACTCAAACAAAAAATTCTCACCACTTATGTTTTTGACAACAGAGTTAGGTCTTTAACAGGAGACTTTCCGATCTATCTACATTTTCTCTATGTAGGTCTGGTGAAAATTAAAAATACATCAACACATTTGTAGTTTTGTTACTAGCACATATTTAGAGTTAGGTACCTTTTCATTAACAAATGTTAAGAGCTAGGTGATGCTTTCAAAGAGTCGGACTACTATGATTGTAACATTAAGAAGAAAATATATAAAGAAATTCCCGAAAATGTATATAAAACAAAATTCCGGGGAATAAAAACAATGAACCCTAGTATCGGTGCAAAATCCTCTACCGATTTATGTGTATTTTGTAACCAAAAGAAAGAAAGAAAGTTTTTTGTTCTTAATAACTGGATTATATTCAATATTATCTACAATTATTTCTAGAACGAGTCACCCTACTACCTTCACATATGTCTCAAGTCTGTCCCTCTCCATATGATTGTATGCATATGACTGTCTGTCAATGTCTATGCTATAATATTGCTGTCTATATTTGATTGTTTATAACAAAAAAAAAAAAAAATAACAAAACAGCACTCTTTGTTTAAATTAAAAAGTTGCTAATCTAAGCGTAATATTAGTATAAATTATAAAATGCAAATCACAAATTGAAAGAAAAAAAATACAATTTTTCAATAATAAAAATTCATATTGAATAAAAAAAAAAAAAAAACCATTAGGTAGTAAACAATTATGATATGTAAACAATTTATTATTTTTTTTTTTCAATTTAAATAATAAAAAGTGTTAATAAATTTAAATAGCTTTCTACATAAAACTTTAACATGCAGCTGTTTAAGAATGAATTCAAAAAACAGAAAAAAAAAAGTTGTTAATAAAAATTGGCTCACGTAGAATTCCGGCTACAAGAAATCCGTAAAACAGAAATATTTATTTATTTATAACAAACAAATACAAATACTAGCTAAAAGTAAGTAAATATACAGAAATATATATATTTTTTATTTAGTTTTATATTTTGTAGTTTTAGTTGAAAAATCATAAAAATCAAACGGAAGTACCTTTACAACTAGTGTAATCTATAACCATGAAGGGTGTGTGTATTCGTGGGTATAAAGAAGTATGTGTTTACTCGTATGAGTGTGAACCCATTTATAATGTTTTATTAAAACAAAAATTGCTGGTGAAAGGTTTTTTTCTTCTTCTTTTATTTTTATAAAATGTTCATTTCTTTTCCTGGAATAAAAATTCCTAGGAATTCTTCTTTTTATTTTTTTGTTTAACATAAAAAAAAAACTATCTAACGTTCTTGTTCATTGTTTGTTTGGGTGTTTTAAACAAATATAAAACAATGCATGAAAACAAAGAAAACACACTTATATGGGAAAACTCCTGAAAAATAAAAATTGAAAAGTCATTTTCAATAAAACTGAAACAAAGAAGATGCAAAAGAAATGACTGCAACAAAAATATTTTTATAAATACATATAAGTAGTAAAATGTATACAAGTGTAGGAAAATTGACTTTTGATAGATAGAAAACAATAGAAATCCTAGAGATTATAACACTACCAAATGAAAATTTGAAGAGTTTAAAACAGGGGCAATAGAATTGAAAATTTGAAACAGTTGGAGAAGAAATGTTCAAAATTATAAATCAAACCAGTAAAAACAATTACTGAATAACATAACTTTTAATGACTACTACATACCGTTTACATTACTTAAACGTAGTTGACTAATGACTTATTAATGATCTGTTAAATAACAGCTTACTTTCTAGTATTTTGCATAAGAACATTACGTTTTTCTTGCTAACAGCTTCTGTGAGTTCTTATGACTACTGCGTATCATCTGCATTACTTAGAAGTGGTCAAATAATGAATTATTAAAGTCATTACTTGTAACTTGTTTAGTGATAACAATGTAAGGGCCTATTTAATAACGGTTGCAGACACCTTTCTATATGAAAACTGGCTTTGGAAGACTGTTCTTATAAAACCTGTCTCTGGAAGACAGTTTTCTATATGAAAACTGTCTCTGGCAGACAGTGTTCTATATGAAAACTGTCTCTGGAAGACAGTTTTCTATATGAAAACTGTCTCTGGCAGACAGTTTTCTATATGAAAACTGTCTCCGGAAGACAGTTTTCTATATGAAAACTGTCTCCGGAAGACAGTTTTCTATATGAAAACTGTCTCCGGAAGACAGTTTTCTATATGAAAACTGTCTCCGGAAGACAGTTTTCTATATGAAAACTGTCTCCGGAAGACAGTTTTCTATATGAAAACTGTCTCCGGAAGACAGTTTTCTATATGAAAACTGTCTCCGGAAGACAGTTTTCTATATGAAAACTGTCTCCGGAAGACAGTTTTCTATATGAAAACTGTCTCCGGAAGACAGTTTTCTATATGAAAACTGTCTCCGGAAGACAGTTTTCTATATGAAAACTGTCTCCGGAAGACAGTTTTCTATATGAAAACTGTCTCCGGAAGACAGTTTTCTATATGAAAACTGTCTCCGGAAGACAGTTTTCTATATGAAAACTGTCTCTGGAAGACAGTTTTCTATATGAAAACTGTCTCTGGAAGACAGTTTTCTATATGAAAACTGTCTCTGGAAGACAGTTTTCTATATGAAAACTGTCTCTGGAAGACAGTTTTCTATATGAAAACTGTCTCTGGAAGACAGTTTTCTATATGAAAACTGTCTCTGGAAGACAGTTTTCTATATGAAAACTGTCTCTGGAAGACAGTTTTCTATATGAAAACTGTCTCTGGAAGACAGTTTTCTATATGAAAACTGTCTCTGGAAGACAGTTTTCTATATGAAAACTGTCTCTGGAAGACAGTTTTCTATATGAAAACTGTCTCTGGAAGACAGTTTTCTATATGAAAACTGTCTCTGGAAGACAGTTTTCTATATGAAAACTGTCTCTGGAAGACAGTTTTCTATATGAAAACTGTCTCTGGAAGACAGTTTTCTATATGAAAACTGTCTCTGGAAGACAGTTTTCTATATGAAAACTGTCTCTGGAAGACAGTTTTCTATATGAAAACTGTCTCTGGAAGACAGTTTTCTATATGAAAACTGTCTCTGGAAGACAGTTTTCTATATGAAAACTGTCTCTGGAAGACAGTTTTCTATATGAAAACTGTCTCTGGAAGACAGTTCTCTATATGAAAACTGTCTCTGGAAGACAGTTCTCTATATGAAAACTGTCTCTGGAAGACAGTTTTCTATATGAAAACTGTCTCTGGAAGACAGTTTTCTATATGAAAACTGTCTCTGGAAGACAGTTTTCTATGTGAAACCCGTCTTCAGAAGACAGTTTTCTATATGAGACAGTTTTCTATATGAAAACTGTCTCTGGAAGACAGTTTTCTATATGAAAACTGTCTCTGGAAGACAGTTTTCTATATGAAAACTGTCTCTGGAAGACAGTTTTCTATATGAAAACTGTCTCTTGAAGACAGTTTTCTATATGAAAACTGTCTCTGGAAGACAGTTTTCTATATGAAAACTGTCTCTGGAAGACAGTTTTCTATATGAAAACTGTCACTGGAAGACAGTTTTCTATATGAAAACTGTCTCTGGAAGACAGTTTTCTATATGAAAATTGTCTCTGGAAGACAGTTTTCTATATGAAAACTGTCTCTGGAAGACAGTTTTCTATATGAAAACTGTCACTGGAAGACAGTTTTCTATATGAAAACTGTCTCTGGCAGACAGTTTTCTATATGAAAACTGTCTCTGGCAGACAGTTTTCTATATGAAAACTGTCTCTGGAAGACAGTTTTCTATATGAAAACTGTCTCTGGAAGACAGTTTTCTATATGAAAACTGTCTCTGGAAGACAGTTTTCTATATGAAAACTGTCTCTGGAAGACAGTTTTCTATATGAAAACTGTCTCTGGAAGACAGTTTTCTATATGAAAACTGTCTCTGGAAGACAGTTTTCTATATGAAAACTGTCTCTGAAAACAGTTTTCATATAGAAAACAGTCTTTAGAAGACAGTTTTCATATAGACAGTTTTCTATATGAAAATTATTTTTTGTATGAAAACTGTATTTTAAAAACTGTTTTCTATATGAAAACTGTCTTTCGAAGACTGTTTTCTGTATGAAAACTGTGTTTTAAAGACAGCTTTCAATATGATAAGTTTGTGTCATTAGTTCATCCCCCCACTTAACTACGCTCCTGTTTTTCAAACTCAAAAATTCACAATACATTTTCATTATCTGACAAGCGCACTCACAACTATTAAACAATTATTCTTAAACATTTGTTTAAAGAGTTT
Organism: Calliphora vomitoria; assembly: GCA_942486065.2. NCBI lineage: Eukaryota > Metazoa > Arthropoda > Insecta > Diptera > Calliphoridae > Calliphora > Calliphora vomitoria. The sequence continues at coordinate 54,113,554 of OW818031.2, read as the reverse complement.
GAAAAAGTCAATTGAGTTTTGGTATTTGTAGACCTTTTTAAGCCATTAAGGTTATTTCTCTTGGCCACTTTATAGTATCAAACAAATATCAAAGAATATCATTATTTTTCAAATGTTTGGAAGTATATCTAACAGGTAGTCTGCTATTTATTAGTTTAGGGGTGATAATTTTTATTTTCCATTTAATTTTTCTTTAATACAAAAAGAGAACAAAAATTACATTAGGTCGACGATATTTTTGAGGTTTACCTGCAAAAGATATGATAAGAAAAAGAAAACGGCCAGAAGAATCAAATACAAATATTAAATAATTCTTTAGAATATTTATAGAGTATTGATCTAAATGTTTAAGTGAATGATGTTTAGCGGTGAACATTTGAAAAGGGTTCCTTAGAGAGATAGAGAAAGAACGAGAGAAAACCAACATTTACTTTTCACACGATCATTAGTCATTTGAAAAACAATCATCAATATCATTCTAAATAAATAAGGTGAAAACGATAATGAGAGTTTATTTTTAAAATATATTTTTATTTTTTCTGTTTTTTTTTTTTCAATGGAGTGTGAAATTTAGTTGCTCGTTTATAAATGGAATGTTATATTTTAAAATATTCATTGAAATTTATATTTCTGTTAAAAAAAAACTCATTCACATATTTTTGTTTCTTTGTTTTAGTAATTTATAAAAATATTGATTGATTTTTTTATTTTTTTTTTTGCTACACTAACTGCTCTTTGTTTTCCAACTTTATTGGGGCCAAATTATAACAGACCTATTTTTTGTTTGTTGCCATATGTTTGTATGTACTTGTGTCATAATTTCTGTATTTTCTTTTCATTAAAAAATGAAAATGTACGTTTGTTTGTATTTTATTTTTCATTTTTGTATATTTTGTTTTGTAAAAAAAAAGAAAAAGAAATTGCAAAATAAAAAAAAAAACATAATCAAAGTGTTTGGCTCCCTTTGGAGCAAACAAAAATTGCATATCAAATGTTTACTGGCAATGGAAACTGCAAATAACCATATGGTGTTTTAAAGTAGGGGAGGACATATTATTTTTTGTTACAAAAAAATTTCAAAAAATTTCTTACACACAACTTTGCAGCATAAAATATTGAGATTTTCAACTTTTGAAAACAATTTGAAACCTATAAAATTCTATACAAATTCTTCAAATATTATAAAATTTTGAAAAATTATTTCCGCGTTACTTTACAATACCATCCAACAGCACAACTTCCTATTCACCCCACAGAAATCAAAAAAAGTTTAAGCCTTTTTTTAAATTCAAATTCTGAAAGTTTGGAGCTAGCTAATTCATTGAATAGCAGTAAATAAAAAAAGAATCCTCTATGAACAAATTCATAGCTTTTGATTTTATCTCACAGCTTTTTCGAATAGTTAATTCTTATTTTTTATTTGCATTTATTAGGATGCCCCCTACTATGTGTAGTCGTATGTCTGAACTGGCATTCATTCATTAAAACTAGAACAATTTTCTTTATTCACTGCTGATGTGTATAAATATTTCGTTATTACTACTATATATATCCATATATACTCAAAAATACAAGTACATTTCTACATAAATGTGTATATAATAAATTGTAGATGTGTGTGAATATTGTTACTGAAATGGACTAAATGACAGAGAGACAGACAGCTAGGCAGGCAAGGCAGTAAGTGAAAAAATGCATAAAAAGTACACACAAATGCAGCTTGAAGCTAGAAACAGTGGAGCACAAAAGAAACGAATTAATAAAACTAATATAAGAATTCTTTTGTAAATCTATATGAAAACAGTCTTTCCAAGACAGTTTTCTATATAGGAAAACAGTCTTTTCAAGACAGTTTTCTATATAGGAAAACAGTCTTTTCAAGACAGTTTTCTATATAGGAAAACAGTCTTTTCAAGACAGTTTTCTATATAAGTAAACAGTCTTTTCAAGACAGTTTTCTATATAGGAAAACAGTCTTTTCAAGACAGTTTTCTATATAGGAAAACAGTCTTTTCAAGACAGTTTTCTATATAGGAAAACAGTCTTTTCAAGACAGTTTTCTATATAGGAAAACAGTCTTTTCAAGACAGTTTTCTATATAGGAAAACAGTCTTTTCAAGACAGTTTTCTATATAGGAAAACAGTCTTTTCAAGACAGTTTTCTATATAGGAAAACAGTCTTTTCAAGACAGTTTTCTATATAGGAAAACAGTCTTTTCAAGACAGTTTTCTATATAGGAAAACAGTCTTTTCAAGACAGTTTTCTATATTGGAAAACAGTCTTTTCAAGACAGTTTTCTATATAGGAAAACAGTCTTTTCAAGACAGTTTTCTATATAGGAAAACAGTCTTTTCAAGACAGTTTTCTATATAGGAAAACAGTCTTTTCAAGACAGTTTTCTATATAGGAAAACAGTCTTTTCAAGACAGTTTTCTATATAGGAAAACAGTCTTTTCAAGACAGTTTTCTATATAGGAAAACAGTCTTTTCAAGACAGTTTTCTATATAGGAAAACAGTCTTTTCAAGACAGTTTTCTATATAGGAAAACAGTCTTTTCAAGACAGTTTTCTATATAGGAAAACAGTCTTTTCAAGACAGTTTTCTATATAGGAAAACAGTCTTTTCAAGACAGTTTTCTATATAGGAAAACAGTCTTTTCAAGACAGTTTTCTATATAGGAAAACAGTCTTTTCAAGACAGTTTTCTATATAGGAAAACAGTCTTTTCAAGACAGTTTTCTATATAGGAAAACAGTCTTTTCAAGACAGTTTTCTATATAGGAAAACAGTCTTTTCAAGACAGTTTTCTATATAGGAAAACAGTCTTTTCAAGACAGTTTTCTATATAGGAAAACAGTCTTTTCAAGACAGTTTTCTATATAGGAAAACAGTCTTTTCAAGACAGTTTTCTATATAGGAAAACAGTCTTTTCAAGACAGTTTTCTATATAGGAAAACAGTCTTTTCAAGACAGTTTTCTATATAGGAAAACAGTCTTTTCAAGACAGTTTTCTATATAGGAAAACAGTCTTTTCAAGACAGTTTTCTATATAGGAAAACAGTCTTTTCAAGACAGTTTTCTATATAGGAAAACAGTCTTTTCAAGACAGTTTTCTATATAGGAAAACAGTCTTTTCAAGACAGTTTTCTATATAGGAAAACAGTCTTTTCAAGACAGTTTTCTATATAGGAAAACAGTCTTTTCAAGACAGTTTTCTATATAGGAAAACAGTCTTTTCAAGACAGTTTTCTATATAGGAAAACAGTCTTTTCAAGACAGTTTTCTATATAGGAAAACAGTCTTTTCAAGACAGTTTTCTATATAGGAAAACAGTCTTTTCAAGACAGTTTTCTATATAGGAAAACAGTCTTTTCAAGACAGTTTTCTATATAGGAAAACAGTCTTTTCAAGACAGTCTTTTCAAGACAGTTTTCTATATAGGAAAACAGTCTTTTCAAGACAGTTTTCTATATAGGAAAACAGTCTTTTCAAGACAGTTTTCTATATAGGAAAACAGTCTTTTCAAGACAGTTTTCTATATAGGAAAACAGTCTTTTCAAGACAGTTTTCTATATAGGAAAACAGTCTTTTCAAGACAGTTTTCTATATAGGAAAACAGTCTTTTCAAGACAGTTTTCTATATAGGAAAACAGTCTTTTCAAGACAGTTTTCTATATAGGAAAACAGTCTTTTCAAGACAGTTTTCTATATAGGAAAACAGTCTTTTCAAGACAGTTTTCTATATAGGAAAACAGTCTTTTCAAGACAGTTTTCTATATAGGAAAACAGTCTTTTCAAGACAGTCTTTTCAAGACAGTTTTCTATATAGGAAAACAGTCTTTTCAAGACAGTTTTCTATATAGGAAAACAGTCTTTTCAAGACAGTTTTCTATATAGGAAAACAGTCTTTTCAAGACAGTTTTCTATATAGGAAAACAGTCTTTTCAAGACAGTTTTCTATATAGGAAAACAGTCTTTTCAAGACAGTTTTCTATATAGGAAAACAGTCTTTTCAAGACAGTCTTTTCAAGACAGTTTTCTATATAGGAAAACAGTCTTTTCAAGACAGTTTTCTATATAGGAAAACAGTCTTTTCAAGACAGTTTTCTATATAGGAAAACAGTCTTTTCAAGACAGTTTTCTATATAGGAAAACAGTCTTTTCAAGACAGTTTTCTATATAGGAAAACAGTCTTTTCAAGACAGTTTTCTATATAGGAAAACAGTCTTTTCAAGACAGTTTTCTATATAGGAAAACAGTCTTTTCAAGACAGTTTTCTATATAGGAAAACAGTCTTTTCAAGACAGTTTTCTATATAGGAAAACAGTCTTTTCAAGACAGTTTTCTATATAGGAAAACAGTCTTTTCAAGACAGTTTTCTATATAGGAAAACAGTCTTTTCAAGACAGTTTTCTATATAGGAAAACAGTCTTTTCAAGACAGTCTTTTCAAGACAGTTTTCTATATAGGAAAACAGTCTTTTCAAGACAGTTTTCTATATAGGAAAACAGTCTTTTCAAGACAGTTTTCTATATAGGAAAACAGTCTTTTCAAGACAGTTTTCTATATAGGAAAACAGTCTTTTCAAGACAGTTTTCTATATAGGAAAACAGTCTTTTCAAGACAGTCTTTTCAAGACAGTTTTCTATATAGGAAAACAGTCTTTTCAAGACAGTTTTCTATATAGGAAAACAGTCTTTTCAAGACAGTTTTCTATATAGGAAAACAGTCTTTTCAAGACAGTTTTCTATATAGGAAAACAGTCTTTTCAAGACAGTTTTCTATATAGGAAAACAGTCTTTTCAAGACAGTCTTTTCAAGACAGTTTTCTATATAGGAAAACAGTCTTTTCAAGACAGTTTTCTATATAGGAAAACAGTCTTTTCAAGACAGTTTTCTATATAGGAAAACAGTCTTTTCAAGACAGTTTTCTATATAGGAAAACAGTCTTTTCAAGACAGTTTTCTATATAGGAAAACAGTCTTTTCAAGACAGTTTTCTATATAGGAAAACAGTCTTTTCAAGACAGTTTTCTATATAGGAAAACAGTCTTTTCAAGACAGTTTTCTATATAGGAAAACAGTCTTTTCAAGACAGTTTTCTATATAGGAAAACAGTCTTTTCAAGACAGTTTTCTATATAGGAAAACAGTCTTTTCAAGACAGTTTTCTATATAGGAAAACAGTCTTTTCAAGACAGTTTTCTATATAGGAAAACAGTCTTTTCAAGACGGTTTTCTATATAGGAAAACAGTCTTTTCAAGACAGTTTTCTATATAGGAAAACAGTCTTTTCAAGACAGTTTTCTATATAGGAAAACAGTCTTTTCAAGACAGTTTTCTATAGGAAAACAGTCAGTTTTCTATATGAAAACAGTCTTGTACAGACAGTTTTCTATATGAAAACGGTCTTGTAAAGACAGTTTTCTATATGAAAACAGTCTTGTAAAGACTGTTTTGAAAATTGTCTTCTAAAGACAGTTTTCTATATGAAAGTTGTCTTGTAAAGAGAATTTTCTATATGAAAATTGTCTTGTAAAGAGAGTTTTCTATATGAAAAGTGTCTTGTAAAGACAGTTTTCTATATGAAAAGTGCCTTGTAAAGACAGTTTTCTATATGAAAAGTGTCTTATAAAGACAGTTTTCTATAAAGTTAAAAACTTAGATAAATTTACTTTTAAGCTTTCTCCCTCTGTACTTTGTGTAGCCTTTTTCGAAAGGGGAAAAACTGTAACATGTTGACTGGCTTCCACTGCAGCACACGGTTTTTTCTTTCATTTTCATACATTCGTACATATTTGAGCTACATTATGCATGATTTCATTATTATAATGATGATGACGTACGTTTTTGTTCGTGTTGTTGCTGTTGTTGATGTAGTTGATGTTTTAAAGCTCGGAAAAAACAACAATCACATTAACATCAAGCCAAAATAGCGCAGTAATTATAAAAATAAGGAACCTTGAAAGTTTTCCTTGCAAATTGTTTGTTGTTATTGTTGTTGCTGCCGTTTTGTTTATTTCTTATAAACAATGAGTTTTAAAACAACAATAAACAACTTAATTTTTAACTTGTTTTCTTTTTTTTGCTGTTTGAAGAGAGAAAAACTTAAATTTAGGTTAAGTATGACTTGGTTTTTTTTATAGCATTTAAAATAAAATAAAGATTTTTTTGTAACATGATTTTGACAATGACGTTGTTGAATTTGCAATGTTTAAACAAAAATTACTTTTACAGCTTTAATTGTTGGTTTAAGTTAATGGAAATGATGACTTTAGTCATTAATTAAAAGAGTAGTGGTAAAATTAACCCCCTAAAGCAGGTTATAAAAACTGCACAATGGCTCTGAATATGTGTATAGAAGTTTAAAAGAGTTACTTGCTGGGATGTATTTTAAAGTATTGAAAACCAGTTAAAGCTGGATTTAATGTTTTGTGTATAAAATTTTGTTATTAGTTTTCAACAAATTTACAGGATTATTATAATTTTAATATTTGTTAAATTTACTCACAAAGTATACATTTTTATGCTAAACACCAGTATCTACTCAATTTTATTAATTATTATGTCTGCATATAAATGCTATGTTAATTTACAAAGTGTGTTGTGTGAGGGCTGTTTGCTAGTAAATTTTTTTTCAATTTGATTTAAATAAAAATAAAAACAAATAACGGGGAGTAGTATCATCGTTTCTTGAAATTCAACTAATAAATTCTATTGTTTTTATGTAAATTTAATCACTTGATATTTTGACAAAAAAATTATAACAATATTCCACCGACAATAACGACAAAAAGGAGAACAAAATGAAAATCAACAAAAAAAAAAATATATATTGTATAACAAAAGCAGAAACATTAAATCATAAATTATAATAAAAATTTCATATGCAAAATACATTTTGAATATATATATTTTTTTTGTATCCCATGTGGTGTGGAGTAATACACAGTGGGTTAAGGACAGAGATAAGTAGAAAAAATAAGCTTAAAAAGTATATTTTCAAGACAATTTTCTATAAGAAAAATGTCTTTTCCAAGACAATTTTCTATAAGAAAAATGTCTTTTCCAAGACAGTTTTCTATAAGAAAAATGTCTTTTCCAGACAGTTTTTCTATAAGAAAAATGTCTTTTCCAAGACAATTTTCTATAAGAAAAATGTCTTTTCCAAGACAATTTTCTATAAGAAAAATGTCTTTTCCAAGCCAGTTTTCTATAAGAAAAATGTCTTTTCCAAGACAATTTTCTGTCTTTTCCAAGACAATTTTCTATAAGAAAAATGTGTTTTTTCAAGACAATTTTCTATAAGAAAAATGTGTTTTTTCAAGACAATTTTCTATAAGAAAAATGTTTTTTCCAAGACAGTTTTTCTATAAGAAAAATGTCTTTTCCAAGACAGTTTTTCTATAAGAAAAATGTCTTTTCCAAGACAGTTTTTCTATAAGAAAAATGTCTTTTCCAAGACAGTTTTTCTATAAGAAAAATGTCTTTTCCAAGACAGTTTTTCTATAAGAAAAATGTCTTTTCCAAGACAGTTTTTCTATAAGAAAAATGTCTTTTCAAGACAATTTTCTATAAGAAAAATGTCTTTTCCAAGACAATTTTCTATAAGAAAAATGTATTCTCCAGACAGCTTTCTATATGAAAAGCCTTATGTCTTGTATGTCAGAAATGAGGAAAATATTCAGTGAGTCTTTATTATTAACCATTCAATAAATTTTTTATCGACATATTGCCACTGTACATTAGTATGCTAAACATATACCACCATGGATATTTTGTTTATAAAAAAAAAACGGCAACAAAAACAACAATTCATTGTAATACTACTAACATTCAGGCATATCTTATAATCTACTTATAAAAGATATGAATTTTTTAAGATATAAAAGAAAATAAGCCGCTTCTGACACTGGCTACAATATACACTACATACCAATTGAGTAAAGTTTGCTAATTTAAAAGGAAATGTTTGTGATACAACAAATTAACACATTAGAACCATATATAGAGCATCTAGGGAAAGCAAAGTGATACTTAGTTGAATTCAACACTATTGCAGAATAT